>CM045772.1:91260401-91848486 GCA_025200525.1 Camellia lanceoleosa | reverse complement strand
ACTTTTTATGCCTAATTTTTGCCAAGGTCACTTTTTCACGCAAGTTTTCAACCTGATGTAGCTCGCTTTTATAATTTCAAATTTTCATGCGTTCGAATTTTGCTCTAGGTCGCTCTTTGCTTCTAAGCCGCCTAGAAGCGGTAGCCTCTCAGGGTAATATTGATTCAACTTGTCCATGTTGATCGGTTGGAGAGAAAACTCTAAGCCATCTAGGTCCATCGTAACCATGCCAGCCTCCACTCGACTCGTGACTGCATTATTCTGATAATGTAGTGATTCAAATTCAATTGGGTTCCGAACTTGCCCTCGGGTCATGGATGGAGCTCGGTTGGGTCTTTTGAGTACCAGATTCATTTCTTTTCAAATTCCTCGACTTAACCTTTTGCTTGTTAAAAGCTCCGCAATTCTCGCAATTTCATGCTGATAACCTTTGGATGTAGCCAATGCTCATTTCGCCTTTCTTTCTTCATCGAAGTGCCATGAGTTCCTCAACTGCTTTGGTGTCGCTAACTGCTTCTATTATCCGGCATTCACCAATACTCGTGAATGACGACGGACTTCAATCTCAATAAGGCGAATCGGCTTCCATCCCCATAAACCAATGAGCACGAGTCGCCCCAAGAGAAGTTCTCGATCGAAGTCCTCAGAGGCCTCTATACATTGTGAGCGAATCCAAGCAGCCTTATCTAGCCAGCCCCGATAGCTTTCCACCATCTTCCGAGAGATGCTATTGACGTTTTGTCATAGGCCTCAACTGCCCGCTGGTTTGCGGTCGTGAAGTAGACTTAATTTCTATGAAAAGCCACATTGTATTTCTCCAACAAATCAATCACCCAATTTTTGAAGTGGGGAATCCATTGTCTCAAATCCATTTCGCTTTGGGGACTCCGTAGCTTATGATATCAATGTTGTTTCGATAAATTTTCGCAACACGCTAAGCCTTCAACACCGCGATAAGATTGGGCCTCAACCCACTTTTAGAAATAATCTATCGCTAGCTAAGATGAACTCATGCCCATTCGATTCCTTTGGCGAATATCAAATTCGGGACACATCAATTCCCCGCATGTAAAATCGGCACCATGGCGAAGTTGCATCGTTGGTATGCTCTTTGACGTAAGTGCGATGTTCGGCGACGATTTGCATGAATTTGACACTTCAGGACATCGCCGACAAAGCCAATACAATCCTCCTCCATGGCTGGGTGACTTAAAGCATAACCTTTGTCTAAGGATCTTTCCGTGCTAACATTACCTCTATCCATCTGGCGTGTGTGCACCACATTCACCGTGGTGATGGCTTCCATCGCGTGACGCCTTTGACTCCTTCAAAGCATCAATCTATCATTATGCATTCCCGTGATGACCCCGACTTATACGCCTACCTCACGATGATTTAACTCGGATCGCCATTCTTCCTCCGATTGCCCTCTTTGTCTTTGGCATTTACCGGCAAGGGTATGCTTCTTTTCTCCAAGAAGTTCCAGATGTCGTGAATACTGTGGGTGTTCGGGTCTTAACTTCATCTATGGCCGCAATCGACCTTGTACAAGAAAGCAGTGCAAATTTCTCGTCAATGACGACTTTAACCTGGACGATTCGTGACTCCATTAATTCGATGTCTATCATAGAAGATAGAAGTTGTTAAAGAATCATGAACTCGTTGTTCTCCCTTTAGTAGATGAGTAAAACTCAGCTTCAAAACCGAGGAATCGAAGAAATCCAAGGTTTGCGTGATACATCATCATCTTTTCCTCTTTCACTTTCCAGCTCTTTTAGCTTCGAGACACAACAAGATTCAATCCCCAATAACGCTTACCGTTTTGCCCCTAGTTCCAGTGGTCGCTTCTAGACCAAATATACACGCCAGATTCTCGCTTTCATTGTTCGAGACTCTAAACCGGAGTTTGAAGGCTAGGAGGATACGGAATTGTTTCAAAAGCACACGCTAACACTCCTATCCCATACCCATGTTGATTTGACGTTCCGCCCAAGTACATCGGCCCAAGTTTCATCGCCGATATGCAAAATTGATTCATCCGAATAGTACTGATCGCTTTCCATCCCCCTCAACCCAGTGGCTCAAGAAGCGAACTCGCTTATCGCTTCTTCCTTTCACTAATCTCTGGCGGTCACGTGCACGTGAGATCAAATTCGAGAGCAACAAAGAACCAACGAGCTAGCTTACCCGTAGTTACCGTTCCTTCAAGAGATATTTGATGGGATCAAGTCGCGAAACCAACATTGCTGTGAGTGAGCTAACAGTAAGGTGCCGCAGCCTTCCTCGTAGCCCATACCAGAGCTAAGCAAGCCTTTTTCCAAAGGTGTATATCTAGTCTCAGCACTCCAAAGATCTTTTTGCTCAAATAGTAGATGGCTTTCTCCACCTTTATCTTTTGATTCTTGTGCAAGCATGCAAATTCTGCATCAGAGCTTCGCCATCGACAGATACAAAATCAACTATCTGCTTCCGCTCGTGGGCGAGCAAAATCCGGGTGGGTTCTCAGAGATATTCTTTGATCCTGCTCAATGCAATTTTGACATCGGCCGCTCCATCACTGGAACTTTTTCTTTCTTGAGTGAGGCCAAAAAGTGGTTCACAAGTCAAGGTTAGGCTTTTGAAATAAACCGCCTTATGAATTGCACTTTACGCAGAAAAGCCTCGTGACCTCCTTTTCAGCCCTCGGGTGGTGGCATTTTAGGATGGCCTTTGATTTTGAAGGATCGACCCTTATGCCTTCTTTTTGTGTAATCTGAACCCCAAAGATTTTTCCCACGGCTGTAACACCAAACGACATTTCAAGGTTTAGCCGTTAACCTAATTCCCTCGATCCTTTGGAAAACTTGTGCAAGTGCTGCAGAAGGCTCTCTCTTCCTTTTTGACTTGACAATCATGTCGCCCACGCGACACCTCAACCTCTTAGGATCATATCATGTAGTATTGTGGTCGTCATTACTGATAAGTAGCCCCAAAGTTGTTCTTCAACCCAAACCAAGACACCCTAAGAGGTGATGCTCTTACTTGCATGGTGAATGCGCTTTTTCTATCTTCCGCCATCACTATCCGTTGTATCCCGAGAAGCCATCCATGAATGAGAGCAATGCATGCCCTCAACAGGAAATCTACTAACTCATCGGACAAATGCAAGAGGGAAGTCGCCCTTTCTGACTAGCTTTGTTCAAATCCTCGGAAGTTCACACACACCCCGATCCTCGCCATCTTTCTAGACGAATAATGTTACAACCAAGTCGATAGTATTCGGGATATCCCGCCAGAAGTCATACGATTTGTCGGTGACCTCTTTCCTTAATCTTAAGAGCCCAATCCCGAATAATCCTTCCGAAGCTCGTCGCTGATGCCTGCCTCGGCCGGCTGGATCCGATGTCAAGATAATCTCAGATCGATTCCTGCATGTCTTCGTGAGGACCACGCTAAAACATCTTTGAAATCTTTTAATAGCGATTAAGTGCGTCAAGGCTCCTCCAAGACAACGTGGACCCGGGATCTGATTGGGCCTAAATACGGTCCTCTTCAATACCACAATGTTCACTTAAGTAATGATTTCGGCCCATTAATGGTTTAACAAATCTCTCTTCGCTTCTTGCTCAATTAAACGTTGTAAAATCGGGAGGAACTTCGGCCTCGCTGCTTTTGATCAAAATTTTGAAAGTCCTCAATTAATGCAATAAATTAGGGCACGTAAAAGTATCTAAACCATAGGTAGTTCATTCTCATTAGTACATCCAAATCGCCCAATCTATTGGTTACAACAGACTCAAAATGAAAAGGGAAAAGACGACCGACAGACCGGGTGGCATCCGTCAACATCCTGTGGAGTACCAGACTCGACTTCGCCGAAGCCGAACTCGCGATTCCGACTCACGGTGACTTTGCGGACCTCGATTCCGGCCACCACTCCGACCCTATTGTCGCTGACAAAAAATCCTCCTCAGATCGCCAAGTGAGAGAGGGTGCGATTGATGCATCCAAGATAGTCAGGGCCTGGTTTACTACCGCAGCCTGCAACCGCTTCATCTCTCAATCATGGAAACCGCCGGGTTATCCCCAAGAACTCTTGGTCGACGGAGATCGAGAGAGGAGACATGCCGCATAAGTACTCTCCATTTCCAACTCTATGCCCTCGTGATCCATCGCTTTATTCTCGCCTTCAACCTCATTGTTGGGTCTGCTCGCTTCAGGGCAACGCTATCCCCTGATAATTTTTGTTGCAGTCAAGAAGATTTCAAACCCGGCACGCGCTTTTCTCCGCCATATAACCATGGCTCTGGGAAATCGCAAAATGGAAAGTCTCTTCCTCCCTGACAAAGCGTCTGCTCAGGTACCCCTTCGGATGGGCCTGCATTAAGTCAAAAGTGCGGCTTCCCACCGCTTGGGCTTCGCCTCCGCTCTCGCCGCCATTTCCTTTCCTTTTCTCACCCAGCCTTTCTTGTGGGCGAGCATAACCCAAACCTTCAAAGGTATAAGCGGTTATGTGGCACTTCGCCAATGCTCGCATCTCCTTTTCTCTGCCGCTTTCTTCCTAATCTCCATCCTGAATATGTTGTAGCTTGTTCACGAGGTAGACGGATTCGAGCAATCGACGATACACCTTCATTCACAGCCTATAATATTCTCGCGACTACCTGCCTCGCCAAAGTGAACCCCGATAAGAACACATCCTCTCGTGCCGTGGCTCGATTCTTCTAAAATCGCGTGTGAGACACTTCCGCGGCGCGATGATGGATGAATTTCAAAACAATTGCAGAACCCCTTCCCGTGAGGGTATTTCAACATCCGGGTGTAGAGCTGAGATCGCTTTTACTTGGCGCAAATCCACGGCTACGCCCAACAAAGAGTAAGTCAAGGTCGCGGAACGCCCAAGACATGAAATTCAATGTTGTTGTCCGACCAACCTCGGGTTTGAACCTTGACAATAGCCCCTATCACTTTCTACCGTATTATCATAAGCTTTGATCACCGAAAGGTTGGTATGAAGTCCGGCGGGTTTTAATCCGATTGCATATGCCGCTCACCGATCAAGAGACATCGAGAAAGGCATCTCAGATCAACAAGTACTGTAATCAGATCCACTTATCTCTAGCACTCCACCCGGAGATGTAGAGGGTTTGTTGAAAGAGGATTCACGCCTGCAGCAATTCCTTGTCCTAAAAGGTTAATGCCTGTGGAACCTCTCCCGAAACTCCTGTAAACCAGCCATTCAACCACCGTCACGAGGTTTCACGTAAGAGTTTGGCCCCTTTGTCCATAGCAAGTTGGTATAGGACAAATCTGCCCAGGCACCCTTGCCTATAAGCAAATTCCTGCATTGAGATGTCACTGTATTTTTAACTGCCTCTAATATGCCTTCTTCTTCAATTTTTCTCTCTTTGTTTCCTCACTTCCGCCTCTTTATTTTTCCTAGATGCTTCGTGTCAGTCATGAGGTGTGGGCTTGAATTCATTCAGCCTCGCCCGGGTCAGTGCGGGTCCACTCTCATCGAGGTACCAAGCATCATCCGGCTTGAGCACTGCCTCAATCTTCAGGCTCAAGTGGGCAAGACATAAGTCATCGCCTTCCCACCACATCCCACCTGACATTCAACAAACACTCTATCCGGTTCCGCAAGTTCGTTACTGCATTCGATTTCATCCCACATGCTCACAAAGATGTCCGCGGCTTTCGGTGATCACTCTCTCAACCTCTTCTATGGTTCTTGGCTTTCCTGATTCTCTCGTGCATCCCACCTTTTCTTGCTCCTCCCTGAAAGTTAGTAGGGTTTATGTTGTCTGGCCATTAACATCTTAATCTCGAGCGAAATTCTTGTACTTGCGGCAGCCTTCCTAATTCATTCTCGACTTTTAGCTCCTTCCGGCCATCGGTTGATAATTTCGTCACGTGCCTTGTCTCGGGCCAATTTCCACAATATTCGGTCGATCATCTAACCATCCGCACCGCCGACTTCATATTCAAACCAATTGATTGTTGATCCTCGCTTGTTCATTGAAGAACTAAAGGTTGGCAAAAATCTTCTTCCACCGTTATCGTATCATCTCGCCTTTGTTCAAGTCCGCCTCAATCATGCATTAATTCAAATTTTTTCTAGCACACTCAAATTTCAGATCGCTCACCGATAAGATATATCCACTTGATCATAAGCTCTTCCAACAGAATTCTAAGTCGCCCCATCCTGCACTCATCAATTCGCTTCTTTCTCAAACCCGCCTGCTCCATCTTTTGGAGGTCACCACCTGCTCGACACAGAAGGTGTCCAACATGCACAAGTCAAGGTAATCAGAATGATCACCCGGCTGTAGGTGAGAGGGAGAATATAGATATTGTGGTCGAGGAAACGCCCCGCTTGGATGAGGTTGACTCTTTTGGTAAGCGGATCTTGGTTATGCGCGGAGTGGGGTTAGTTGTGACGCTGGTCTTTCGAGGTAGAATGATATTTTTGTCAACGAGGTCTTCAATCTCGTGTGACGCAAATTTTCAGAATATTGATTCAGATTATGGCCATGTCATTGTGGTACGACAAGATTTGGCCGGGTTGGGAAGGGGAGTGGATTTGCAGTGGCCTCGACTTCAGGGTTTCAGATGTCCCTTTTGAGTAGAACGCCGAGAGCCTGGACAAGGGCATGTATAGTGGAGTGAAGGTCCTTGGCCTCGGATTGATATCTCGGCTTGGTTATCGCTTCCGGAGGTATCGAAAGGGTGTGGCCGCCATGGCCTTGGTTGGGAAGAGGGTGGTGACCATGCCGACCTCCGAAGTCTCTTGTGTTAAGGCCACTCGGGCCCTCGCAGTTGTTATTACTTTGAATGTCCTTTTCTGAGTCGCTTCGGTCCCGGGTCGACAAACCTTGCTTCATCGTGATCCTCGATGAAATTCCCCATATCGTGTAGATCCGCAAGGTGGGGGAAGGAACTATAATCATCTTCGTGATAAGTTCTGGTTGAGATTGCGCATAATCATCCGAATTCGATCTTTATCTGCTATTCTCAAGGTCATCATCGATGCCTTTTGCTCTCCACCGAAGTTACAAAATCGAGAAGGTCTTTTTGTTCCTTACTCTGTTTCGAGATCACGGTTGTAATCTCGATTCCGTATTATATGAGTATCAGGTAACGAAGGCCTCAAATTTCATCCCAGCTTTCTTCACATCATTATCCAATCCTTGCATACCATGAAGGCCACTCGATGGTTCGCCAAACAAATGAGAGTTTCAGAGTCCGGTTAGGCCCATTGGCCACAAGATGTCCGAAAATAGCCGAAGATGGACCATGGGATCTCGACCCATCAAACGGTCAATCTGTGGCATCTTGAATCTTCTGCAATGTTACAACTATTATCGCAGTACCCATTCGATGTTTGGGATGGCCTTCACCTTGCATTTTTGAAAGCTTTTTCCACCACTCCGCCAGAGTCAGATGATCTACTTCAACTCAAATGGAGAGTCCGTGGTTGGGTGTAAGATTCTTGGACAAATATGGCAGTATGGGGCGAGCTACATGGAAGACCTAAGGCCTCTTGAGTGTTCTGGACATTGGGTAAGATAATCTGGATTGTCGGGTGGCTATTCTGAGGACTTGGCTAGGTATTCTGACCAGTAGATGCCTGCTCAGGTAGTGGAGCCGCCAGTGGAGGAGGAACCCGCAGAAGGTGACAGATTCTCGGCCAAGCCTTAGTAATCACTTCACCGGGCCATGATCGCGCTTGTTGTTTAGAAAATTCCGCTGATGGCATCATCTTGCATCCGTTTATGCTCTCATGCATCCGGGCGATCATCGCCTCCATCCCTAATGTATTCGCTGCTCCATCCAATGATCGGTAATGTACCTCTATGGCGTATACGTAAATTTCAACCGACCATCATCAGCAATCGTCCTCCAGAATCCTCAGATCGACACACCGCGCTTCCTCGCCTTTCTTCTCGATAATCGGGGTAGAGAGGAACACTAGATGTCCGCCAACCAGATCTCTGATCGGTTGAGCTGGTGACCTCAGATCCAAAGTGCTTGGGGAGTATCTATCGTTCGGAAGCAATCGTATAAAAAACCCCGCCTAGCAAAAGATAATAAAGCAAAAGGAAATAAATGACTGTAAAAATCAAAGATAACAAATTAAATTAAATACACACAACGCATAACGCAAGTATACAACACATGTTTAATAAGTCAAAATACATCGCCTCAATCACCGATCACCGCCCCTCAGACATCGTTTTCAAAATCAATCGAGCATCCGCATAACCGATTCTCAACATCGACGATGCCCACAGTTCGATGCCCAAACTCAATCGATACATGCATTCCTCAGAGAGACGACTCTAACAAGCACATAGCGTATAAGGAGAGCCAAAACACCCTATGTTGGGGTAGGGTTTCTGTCCTATTTTGTCAGAACTAGGGTTTCATTACGCACGCAAAGGGTTTCAAACAACCTATAAACGGGTAAGCAACCTGTCCTAGTTTGGAATAGCCACTATGGATCCTAATATGCACTAGGTCGAATGGTCAGGGTGCCCCAGAAATCCTGGTTTGTGTTCCCATGTCGTCAGAGTCGAGAGCCGATCAAATTTTACTTTACATGACTTGACAAGACAAGCCTCCGCAAATCGCTCGAATGGTATATGGAAAACACGGTCTTAGGCGCACTAATGCAATGCAATGCAAAAAACACACAAGTGTAGTCAAACCAGATATCATGAGTTCGAGTCAAGTTCTCTAATTCTCAAACAGAGTCGCCAGTAAATCAGACGCCCCGAACGCATCCCCGGGAAGGAGTGCGAATCCCTGCTCGGTTCGATATTGGGCCATAGCCAAGGACTCAAATGTCATGGTTTCAATCTTGAACCAAGAGTCCAAATCCGGCAAATCGCTTTTGAAAAATATTTTTGAAAGAAGTGCCAAATATGGATCGCTTCGCCAGACAAGAGTCGCCACCCAAATATTTTAAAATGGGAAATTTAGGAAACCTCGACTAAGTGCCAAAGGCCACGTGTCCATCATCACTAAAGTTGCCTCGGCCAGAACTTGGGCACGACGGGAAGGTCACTGTGAGTTATTCGGCCGTCACAAAGACCTCTAATGATATCTATTTTGAAAACATTGTGAGTTCTTATCTCCTTATTAGTCTAGGTTACTATGTGATGCGACAAAGATACAAGTATAGACCTAATCGCCTCAATTGGAACAAAACGTCATGTTTGTTTGTTTGAAAATGGTTTGATGGTGCTACCCGCAGTAGGCTAAGATCGGGATTTGCCACTCCTGTGGGCTTTAAGAAAATATGATTTTGCCACTATCTAGTGGGCTTAAAACAAACATTTGATGAATTGTTCCACTTCAAATAACTCAACCTCCACCCACAGCATTCAAGGCATATATATCACATAAGCACATAGCCTCATGGTAAGTATGCTATTCATGGCTACACTCACATCGCATGCAGGATGCTAAAGCATAAAGCTCACCGAGTACTCCAAGCCAAAAACAAAAACTATATTAGAAATCATGCATGAATCCTAAGTATACAGAATGCTCTAATGCAACACATGCAAAAAATGCAAACTATAGCAAAGCCCTATTATTCTAAACATGGCATATGAAATGCCACAAATATCATGTATTCATCTTGTAATTGAAGCACAATACGCTTTGTATGACGCTACGAGTTCTCAAAAGGCAAAACAGATGAATGATGCAAACATGTCATTACATCAGATGCTAATTGAAATATGCCCTAGTCTAACCATCATAAGCGGATAAATAAAAGGAAAGAAAGACGTGGGTTTGGAAGACATACATCACACTCACCCACACTTATTACAATTATTGCCCTCGCACAGGGGGTCCGAATAAATAATACAGTCCCAAATGAAAGAATAATACAGTCCAAATGATACAGTCCAAATAATGTACAAATTCCTAATTAATTTACAAATTAACCAAGAAAAAAATAAACGGCATGCAAGCCGTGACTACCTTTGATTCCGCCTCCTGATAATAAATGATGATGTTTGGGCCATGGCGAAATCCATGGCGGTGCCCCAATTAGCCTCGCTTGCACCTTTCTCAAATGCGCATCGCATCTCAAAAGTTGCCGATTCTTCATTTTGTCGCAACAGAGAGCGTGAAAGGGGCATAGCAATGTATTTCACAATATATGATGCCTCGATCCTCAGGTTACTCAAATCACGATCTCGATGCATGATGGCCGAGGAATCGGATTGCACAACTCAATATAGGATGAATGCATATGAATGGTACAACAAAACCTAACTCCATCATGCGGTAATCCGGAGTGTTTGACTTGGGAATTGAGACCGCCTGGCCGCCGAGTACTAAACGCGCCTCGCTTCTCGTGCCTGTTAACTCCTATCCCTAACACGATGCAATATGCATGATATGCATGAATGCAACTAAAATACAATCCTAGCATGCACAATGCTATGAAAATAAGATGCCTCAATGCATGCACGCAGACACGCGAAACCAAGGCGATGACCCTAAGGTATGAAATGGCATGAATGCAAATTGGACTTACACTAACATGAGTGGACCTCACCACACTCACATAAGAGGCCGCTTGATAAAGATGAAGTGTTTTAAATGCGTGCAAGACAAAGACACGCAAAACCGAGACAATGACATAAAGGCATGAAACGCATCTAAAATATGATATACAAGGAGACTAAAATGAGATGTTCAAATGCGTTTACGGGCACGTAAACCGAGAAAATGGCATACGGAATGCAATAAGACTAAAATGAGATATGCGATGCAATATGGGCTTACACTAACATGAGAGAGCTCTCACCACACTCACATAGGGAGGCCATCGATGAAATGAGATGTTGCCAAGTGCACATAGGCACGCAAACCGAGACAATAGCACTAAACATGAAATGGCACTCCAAATGCAAATTGACTTATACTAACGTGAGAGAGCCTCACCACACTCACATATGAGGCCGAGAGATGAATGAAGTGTTCGAAATGATGCACACCGCACGCAAACCGAGGCAATGGCATAGAGGCATGAAATGACATGGAAATGATATGCAAACATGCAAATGAATTTTGGCACTGAAATGGGGGAAACAGCCCAAATGAGGCGAAGTGCAATCTAAGCATGAAATGGCCCCAAACATGAATTTAGGCACCGAAATGGCCTATAGCTATACCAAACATGCACAATATAGACATGGAATGAAAATACAGTAGCAAGGCAGCCCCAAGACAAGCATTTTTCTAGTCATAAAAGGGCTAAACAGCAAGCACACATAGGATTAAGCAAGAATGCAAAATGGCTCCTCAAGAGGGGTATTGAAGCAAGTGATACATGCGATGCCCAAATGGAAAAAAACCTTCTACAACACTGATTAGGACTAAAAAATATGAATATTTACAGAGATGACATCCCCCAACCCAAGATGAAAATATGCTAAAAATGTCATGCAAGAACTAGGACACATAAGGCTATAACATGAGGTACCCCAAACATTCATCAAACCAGAAAAGACCCTTAATGAAATATGTCAAGAAGATCGAAATATGACTCTTTCCAGCTCTGATGATGGCCGAAAACAGAATCTAGATAAGCTTAAAAAAGCATGCAAAAATGGGGGTCAAAGAGGGGTATAATGACAAGTATAACATGGAGACCCCTTAATAAGGCTGGATCCTTCTACAATGTGGTAGAGGGACACAATATAAGCCTACTCACAGTTCATGACATGCTCCAAAACAATTTACACATAGACCAAACAAATCATGCAAATTTACGGTAAATAGGAGAGATTATGAAGCAAGTACAAGATAGAGGACCAAAACAGGGTTGAGCCCTTCTTCAATGTTGAAGAGAGGCTCAAAATAGGCCCCTCTACAGTTTAAATTATGCTCGAAACAGACCACACATAGGCCAAATATTCAATGCAAAATATTGACATACAAGATGATATTGAAGCTAGGCACCATAGAGGGCTCAAACAAGGTTGAGCTCCTTGAACAAACATGAAGAATAGCTCAAAATAGACCTAGTTTCAGTTAAGGTCAGAGCCCAAAACAGTAAGAAAGTAGGCCTAAGAAATGAGGCAAGAAAGTGCTACAAAAGAGGAGATTGAGACTTACCCTCAGAGACAAGTCTTGGCTGCCTTTGCTTGAAGAATGGATGCCTCCTAGCTGCTGGAAAGCTCTCCTAGCTGCTGGAGTAGAGTGATGAGGGTAGAGCTTGAAGATGATGAAGAAAAATGGCACCAAACTTGAAGGAAATGAAGTTGTATGTATGTGATATGTCTAACCATCGCTTGTAATCTCTTCTCTTGAGTTGGGAGGACACCAATGTAGACAAGAGAGGGAGAGAGGAATCCTTGGCCAAATGGAGGGAATGAGCCTTATTTTCCCTCCAAAGGGGTCCCCTGATAAGATATTTTTGGAAAAACAACAGATGGTCAGATGGGCACAGATTTCAAGGAGTATGGCCGGCCAGTACTTTTGTCGCAGGTGGTCGGGCCACACTCCCTATGGCCGGTCGGCCAAGGCAAAATGGTCCAATTGAATTAATGGCCGAGCCACATATTGGTGTCCTCCCAAGTCTCTCTTCAAGGCCCTCAGGTTGGAAATTGGCAAATCAGAAATGGCGAGAGACAACAAGTCACTTTTAGGAGAGGTTCAAAATTGAAAAGTTGAATTCATCGCCGCCTCTATTTTTAGGGTCTCCCATGTGTGTACAACACAAATATGTGGTTTTGGCTCAAGAAATGGCCCTAGGGTGTTCAACATTAGCCCAAAAGTGAGAAAAACGGGCGCCGGGGAGCGCCGGGGGAGCATAACTGGTTGCTGACACAATTGTTGGCCTCCCACCCTCCAAAGGATCTTCCCGTGATAAAATGTAGGTACCGCCAAAATGAACAAAACCGATGCAAAACGAATGCTCGAGGGCTAAACCACGCAGCCGGTCCCGAAAACCGGCCAGCAACCGAAAGTGGTGTTTGGCCACGAAGGTATCTAAGACCCCAAAGTGTCCCTTGAAAGGGATTAAATAAGATGCATGCCAAAAACCGGAGGAATGGAGATGGTTGGGTGGTCCCAACCGAGGCACACGCTTCGACGGCCTTCAAAACTCGAACCTGCTCCGAATGGGCAAATGGCCTACGGCACGTAAATGTAGCCCACGCCAATGAGATAGTTCACAGACTTCTCCTCCTCAGAAAGAAAAATAGAGAAAACCGAGTCTGTTCGCAAACCGAGGCAAGGCATGTAAGAGGGTTCGAACCGAGGCAGAGCGCGACCACGACTCGACTTCGAACGAGCATAATATGCAATATCACCGAGCGATCAATCGTGACGCCCGAAGTCTTAAGGTCGGTCAAAAATGGGGTGTCTACAAGGGTAATTTCTAGTCAATGATGACTAGACGATCCGGACCGACGGATGTCTATCATGGAAGATAGAGTTGCTAAAGAATCATGAACTCATGTTCTCTCTTAGTTGATGAGCAAAGTTTAGCTTCAAACCGAGGAATTAACAAGTCCAAGGTCCGTGATACATCATCATCTTTTCTTCTTTGACCTTCCAAATTTCTTTTTGCTTGAGACATGCTTAGCGTTCGAGTCCCCGATGACGCCCAACCGCTCTTGCCCCTGGGCCTGTGGTCGCTTTAGACCGACAATACATGCCTCATATTCGCCTTGTTCGAGACTTTGAATCTGAGCTTGAAGGCTAGAGAGATGGGAATTGTTTCAAAAGCTATTAGCAACACTCTATCCTATACCCGCATCGATTTGGCGCCCACAAAGTATATCGTCCAAAATTCGTTGTCGATGTGCAAAATGGCTTTATCTCGAATAAGTACTCAACCGCTTCACCCCTTCTACCGTATGGTCGGCTAAGAATTTCGCTATCGCTTTTCCTTGACTGACTTGGGTGTCACATATTTCAGATCGAATTCAGAGAGCAACAGCAACCAACGAGCTAGCCTACCCGTAAGTGCTGGTTTCTCAAAAAGATATTTGATGGGATCGAGTCGTGAAACCAACCTTACGGAGTGAGCTAACAGGTAGTGCCGCAGCTTCCTGGTAGCCCAAACCAAAGCTAAGCAAACCTTCTCTAACGGAGTGTAGTGAGTCTCATACTCCAGCATCTTCTTGCTCAGGTAGTAGATGGCTTTCCACTTTGTCCTCGATTCCAGCGAAAGCATACAACCCTTTGTAGTCTCAACATCAAACGCATAATATCAATCTGCTTTCCGCTTTGGTGGTGACAACATCGCGGTTCTGTAAGTATTCCTTGATCTCGTTCAAAAGCAACAGCATCGTCATTCCATTGGAATTTCTTTCCTTTCTTCAGAGACCAAAAGTGGTTCACAAGTCAAGGTTAATTTTGAGATAAATCGCTTATGAATTGCACTTTGCCCAAAGCCTCGCACCTCCTTTTCACCCTGGTGGTGACATTTCTAAGATGGCCTTGATTTTGGAAAGGTCGACTTCGATACCTCTGTAATCGTAAACCCCAAAGATTTTCCCATCAGAATACGTAATCCATAATTTTGAGGATTCAAGAACCTAATTCTCTCGATCCTTTTGAAAGAACTTTTGCAAGGCAAAGGTAGCCCTCTCTTTCTTTGGACTTGACAATCATGTCGCCCATATACACCTCAACCTCTTGTGGATCATATCATGCAATATCGCGGTCGCGCTGATAAGTAGCTCCAAAGATTCTTAACCCAAACCAGATACTCAGAGCAAGATGTCTCTGTGGTGGTGAATGCATTTTTCCTGCCTTTCAAAGCCATTACTATCCGATTATAGCCAAAGAAGCCATCCATGAACGAAAAGCAAAGCATGCCTCAACAGAAAGTCCACTAACTCATCAATATACGGCAGGAAAGTCGCCCTGGACCGCTCGCTCAAATCTCGAAATCCACGATACCCGGATCCCGCCATGCTTCTTCTAAGATCGTACGATGTCAAGCAACCAAGCCTGGGTATTCGGATACCAAGGAAGCCCTCGCCGATTTGCTTGGTGACCTCTTCCTTCATCTGAGGGTCTAACCGCAGATCCTTCGAAGTTTCGACCGGCCTGCCTCGTCAAGAGGGATCCGGCCGCATAATCTCAAGATCGATCCTAGGCATGTCTTCAGAGGACCACGCGAAAACATCTTTGAAATCTTTTAATAAAGCGATTGCTGCCTCCGAAGACAACGCGGCCCGATCTCGACCAAATTGGGTCCTCCTCAAGATTAATATTCATGGTAGTGATTTCATCAACTAAAGGTTTAACAAATCTTTCCTACTCTTGTTCAATTATGTTGCAAAACCGGGAATTTCGCCCTCGCTGCTTTCATCAAAAATTTGAAAGTCTAAGTTAATGCAATAAATCAAAGGCACAGAAAAGTACTCAGAAACCACAGTTACATGATTCTCATTAAGCACACCCAAATCGTTCGGTTCCTCGGTTACAACAGACTCAAAGAGAAAGAAAAGACGACCGGACAAATTGTGGCATCCGGGTTATCATCCCCAGGATTACCAGACTCAGACTCAGTCGAGCTGGAACCTGATTCCCACTCACAAGACTCGGTGGAATCAGATTTCGGCTCATTACCTGACCCGGTGCTGTTGGACAAAAACCCCTCTTCGTATTGCCAAGTGAGAGAGGGCGCGATAGATGCATCCAAAATAGTTGCTGGTAGGCCCGCAGCCGTTTCATTCCCAATCATGGAAACCGAGAAGTTATCCCCCAAGCACTTCTGGTTGATCGGAGGATCTGAAAGTAGACAAGCCAATGCTACCCCATTTCAATTTCAAATTTCTCAAAATCCACTTCCTTACACTGCTCAACCTCAGCTGATGGGTCTGTCTGCTCTTCGGTAACTTCATCCCCGGACAATTGCAGGTTGAAGAAGATCTCGAAACCTAGCACACGCTTCTTTCTCCGCTGCTCACCACGCCTGGAAGCCACAAACGGAAAGTCCTCTCCTCTGGGACGGTTATCCGCTTAGGGTACCTCGAATGGGCCTATGCATCGCTCAAAAGGCTTCCCACCGCTTTGCTCGCTCTTCCAAAGCAATTTCCTTTCCTTTCTTATCCAATCCTCTTTGGTGGGCGATAACCCAAGCCAAAGGTATGAGGGTTGTGTGGCACTTGCCAATGTCACGACGCCTTTCGCCGCCTTCCCAATCCCATCCCGGATGTGTTGAAGCTTGTTCAGGTATACAGATCGAAGCACCGACATACACTCCTCATTAATGTACCATGATGTTTGGCACAACTCAAGCCTCACCAAGGTAAACCTCGACATAAACACATCCTCTATGCCGTGCTCAATTTTTTCAGATCGGTATAGACACCTCTGGCGGTGGATGGATTGATGAATTCAACACAATGGCTACTTCTTCCCATGGAGGTATTTCACCATCCGATGTAAGGTAGACTAACGCTTTTACTCGTGTAGCCACTACCGTCCCAGCAAAAAGTTAAAAGTTGCAGGAACCTCTAAGACATGGAAATTCATCTCATGTCATTCCGCCCAACTTTAGTCCGATCTTTATTGTCCCTATGACTTCTCTCGTGTTGTCATATGCCCTAATTACCTTGGTCATTCAAGATAAAGTCTGGGTCTTCAAACCGATTGCATACGCCGTCATCGGCACACGTTGATGGCGGATCCCAGATCAACAAGAACCACAGATCCATTTATTTCTACACTTCGAGACGTAGAGTGGCTTATTGTGGTTCGCACCTCAGGCGCTTGTCGAAAAGTTAGCGACGGATAGCTCCTCGGAAGACTAATCCCACCCGCTTGTTCTGGCGTGGTTTCTATCGAGAGTTTAGCCTTGTCCATGACAGATGACACCTCGCGTGTACTCATGATGCCATAAGCAAATTCCGATGGAGATGTCCGCTTGTATCTTTTTAATCGCTTGAGCACGCCTCTTCTTCAAGTTGTTTCTTCGTCTCTCGAGCTTCCTTATCCTTCCCAGATGCCTCGCTAGTCTAGTGCGAGGGCTTGAAATACTACCCGCTTCTTGTCATGTGATCAACCTTATCGAGATACAGTGTCGCCGGTTGATTGCTTCCCCAATCCTCATCTCGTGGGCAAGACATAAATCATCGCCCTCCCACCACATCCCGTGAGTACCAATGGACATCCGCCTAGCTCGCATGATTGTACTCAGAGTACTTTCACCCACATGCTCGTAGCATCTTCGTCCTCAGGCCCACAAAGATTTTCACCCCTCATGGGCTTTGGCTTCCGTCTTCTTAGAATCCTAAACTTTTCTTTGTTCCACTCGGCTGCATTTGTTGTTCACCTTTCCTCAGATTCATAATGCTCCCTGCTCGAGCGAAATTCTACGACGCGATCTCCAAAGAATGTACTCTAACTCCGGCCTTCTGCCACAATCGATACTCCTCGCCGTCTTCCGATTGGAACTCTTCCACCACATTTGGTTGATCATCCAGCCATCCCAGAGCCTCTGCCGATTCTCATAATTAAACCAATGGATCGCCACATCGATTCTTGGTCATCGTAAACTGAAGGTTGGCAAAGGCCTCTTCTACAGCAGTCAAATCATTTGTTCCCTGCTCAAATCTATCCTCGATCACACGCTTCGCTTCTTTGGCACTTCTACACTTGGCTCGACCGTCCCGATAGTATGTAATCACTCGGATCGTGGACTTCAAAGAAAATTCTCGATCGCCAAACCCCGACTCAACCATTCCATTCTCCTCTCAGAATCTCCCCGATGTCTTCAACCACCACCATTGGCGTAGGTTGGGTTGTAGAGATGTCCAGCAAGCACAAAAGGTCAGTGCAGTCGGGAAGGAGCACCTCCGGCTTAGGTAGATGGGAATGAGTGATATAGATGCTAGGATTGTAAGACACAACCCAAGTCTGGATAAAGTTGATTCTTTTGGGAAGTGGAGCTTGGTTGTGTGTAGGGAAGGGGGTGGTTGTGACATTGGGTCTTTCTGGTGGCAAAATCACCTGTTTGTCAACGAGATCTTGAATCTGTGAACGTTAATCAAACATTGGTCAGCATCATGACCAGATTGCTAGTGATATGCACAAGATTTGGTCAAGTGAGGGGTAGTGGATTTGGTAACTACCTGGCCTGTGGGTTTTAGATGCCCTTTTTCGATTAAGACCCCTAGAGCCTTGGACAGGCATGTACAATGGGGTGAAGGTTCTTGGCCTCTAGGTTGGTATTTGGTGGTCTATGTATTGCTTCCGGACACACCGGAGAAGGTGTGGCGCCATGGACCTTGAAGGGAGGAAATGTGGCACCATGCTTACCTCGTTCTTATATGGCAAATACCACTCGGCCGCATTGTTGTTGCGATTAAAGGTTCTTTCGGTTGTTTCCGTCTTGGTCAATCGCACTCGCTTCATTGCATCTTCAATTTGTACCCCATCTCGCATGCATCCGAAAAAGATGGGGGGAGCACAATCATTTTTGCATCGCTTTTTACCGAGATTGCGCACAATCATCCTCGATCCGTCCTCATTTGAGGCCTTAGAGTCATCATCGAGGCCTTCACTCTCCACTAGGTCACGAAATCCAAGAAGCTCTCTTTGGGCTCTTGCCTTGTTGTTTCGAGATCACGGGTTGTAATCTCGATTTGGGTGTTGTAAGAGTATTGTGCAACAAAGGCCTCGGCCATTTCATCCCAACTTCGTTTGACATCATCCTCCAATTTCGCATACTAGATGGCGGCCACACCCTACAGGGTCCGGCCGAATAGTGAAAGCTTCTGGGGTCTGGTTAGGCCCATCGGCCATAGTATATCTGAGAATAACCGGAGGTGGACCATGGGATCCCCAGATCCGTCGAAGCGATCGATCTACGGCATTTCGAATCTATTCGGCAACGTCACAGCCACATCGGTATATCTATCCTCGATATTCGGGATAGCCTTTACCCCCTGGGATTTTTTGAATAGCTTGTCGAGCTTGCTCAATTTCAGTGTTGTAGGGTCTACTTCAAACTCGAAGGGAGAGTCCGGGTGGTTGATGGGTATATGTACCTTGGATAATTGAGGTGGAAGCGGGGGTGAAGCCCGCCCCCTTGGGATGTCTGTGTCCTCCTAATCCAAGATGGACATTTGGCAAAATGTTCTAGGCATTTGGCAGACATTCGTAGTTGGTGTCGCCGCAGAAGTGGACCCTTGGTAGGAAGGAACCGGATGTGAGGCCGATGTTCTTTGTCAGTAGGGTAATTAGTTCCGCCTATTGGGCCATGATTGTGGCTTGCTGTTTAGAGAACTCATGCATGACAAAGATCCTCCTGATTTGCTTCATACTCTCTTGAGTTGGCGATCATTTTGTAACGACCCCAAAGTGCGTATAGGAAGTTCTCCTTATTTAATTAGGGATTAATGTGTTTGCTATTGGAATTGAAGAGCTATCCGTTGGTTATGCCTTTGAAACTGGAATTGGTGACCTTTACCAAACAATCTAAAATTTTTCCTCCGCCGAGCGGAGAAGTTGGCGCCGAGCGATTTTTGGGGTTTCAAGAATTTTGCGGACTCAAATTTAGGAGGAGATTTTCGCCGAGCGTAGAAGTGGTCGCTCGAGCGGACGGCTTTGTTGGTCTTCACGCTCGAGCGCAAGATTGGGCGCTTGAGCGGGTCGCCTGGTTAAGTTTGATTCTGAGGCATGTGGGCTCATTTTTTATGTTCTTCTTAGTGTGTTTGGAATGTTCTTACATTATTTTGGGGTATTGATTGAGATGATAATATGATGGTAAAGTATGATTGGACCAAAGAATTTAATTCGGATAGTTATTTTACGATCAGCCGTCACTCTTTTGCCCTTTCTTTTTCCACACTTTAAATCTGGATGTGAGGTTAGAACCATTGGAAAGCTTATTTCCGGGGCTTCAATTTGGACACAAGAACGACCTAAAACGGAGTCCGATGGGAGAGTTATACCGCTTGAAGTTTTGAAATCAGGTCGAGCAGTCCCGGCCGAGCGAATAGGGACACTCGAGGGAATAGCGGGTACAAAGCTTAAAAACGGATTTTGAGATCATTTCTTATATTTTTCCTCCTCTCTTGATCCCTCTTGCCCTAGGTCCGAAACCCTAGGTGTTGATCCCCAAATACTTCCATTTCCCTTAGGTTTGAGCAAGATCTTCCACCAAGAAGTGAAGAAGGCAAGAAGATGAACATTTTGAACTGAGGTAGGGGTCCTTGTTCGAGATTTTGGAGGATTCTTCTCAAAGCTTTGCTCCTTGCTTGATTCTTGAGGTAGGGTCCTTGTTCCTTTCAATACTTGCATTCATGGATGGATTTGTGGTATTTTGAGTATATAAATACAAAATCTATGGTGTCGAGCATATTGTGTCAAACTTGATATTTGGGGGTTTAGGGTTTGAAATGTTGGGGATGCAATTGCTTGGTTTAGGTGATGGATTATGAACTTTAAACTTGTAATCAATGAGAAAATTGGAACAAGTAGTAATGGTTTGGGAAGTCTGGATTTTTTCTTGAAACCCTTTATTTTCTTGAAAACCCTAGGTTGATTTATGATGTTAAGCAAAGATTGGCCCAAATTGGAAGTAGAATTATGAAATTGAGGTATTGAATTATACATGTACAAATTTAATTGAATTTTAGAGATGTTTGAAAATGGTGTTTAAAATTTACGTATGAACCTCAATTATGGACATTGTGAACCATGCTATTATGTGAGATGAAAATTGGGGAACAAGATTATTGATGTTATGGATGATAAGAGCCTTGGGAAGAACTGATGAAATGGGATTTAAGACTTCACCTTGAAAGATGTTGAATTATATTTAGGGGTGATAAGTTGAATCCTGCCAAATAGTGGAGCTTATGTTGAATTGTGTTGAGATATGTATAGAGAAGTATGTTGAGTTAATGATGTGAATTGCAAATTGATGTGTACTTTGGTATAAAGAGAATTAAACAAGTTAAGCACGGAATAAGTTATATGTGACCCGATTTTATGTGTATTGTGAATTGTGTAGGTTAGCTACAAGGCACCAAACATCTAAATATCGTGAGTAATAGTACCTCAAACGACGTTATTTACCGTTAATCATTATTGTTATTGACATTTTCTTCTCCCGAGTAATTATGTTAATATGTGTGTTGGATGGGAATCGATGTGAGCATTGAAAGAATTAGCACACAACAACATGACTCTGAAACCATTCTGCATTCTGACTATGTTTATCATTTATTGGTAATGTGCCATAACTTATAAATTATCTGTGATTTCGCATAAGAATTGTACTCATGGAAGTGAACCCGTTTATCGGGAACTTGATATTAACTTCTGTTTGATTTAATGTATGTTTTGTGACATAGATAACCATCTAAAGAGATTAAACGATAGTATTAATCTTATGTTAACCATAAATTAATCTTAAGGACGATTTATAATGTAATGGAATATTGATGCTTGGGGTGTGCCGAATCATTCTGTTTTGTCCATGACGAATCAAGACTAGTATGAGATAAATTATTTTTGTCCTTACAAATAGTAGTGTGATGATACATGTACTCTTTGTGGAATATGCTATACTTATTGCTGACGATTGTCACTAAACGTAAACTAATTACGTTAACTCATGTAAATGATTGAAAGAATCTGTGCCTCCGTCTAACTTGGGACTAGTCGCCTGGCGACATCGGGTTATTCTGCCTTGTGGTTTGTCTCGAGATCTATTAATTTATGGTATGGAACTATGATATCTATGTATTTCTGAAAGCGTTCAGTTTGTGAAATGTGTTCACCTTTTGCTAACAAATATCAGCAACATTCTGTTAAACTTATATTATCTATGGTAATGTATGTGAATAAAGGGAAGAATGTATGCATTTTCTGTATACTTCTGAAGGTAATCTGTTCTGATGTTTTCTGGTATGGAACAAAGTGCTATACGAAACTAAGTGCTACACCTTGGTGGGAGCCACCTCTAGAATCCGTACGAGCCACCTCTTGAGTCCATACATTTGTTATTTCTGTTATTTCTGTTACCCCACGCTTATGCGTTCTGTTACCTTACGCTTATGTAGCCTTACGTAACGATAATGCTTCATACCCCACGCTTATGCGTTCTATTACCTTACGCTTATGCGTTCTGTTATTTCTGGGCCGATGGCCATTTTGATATTTCTGGACCCATGGTCATTCTCAGATCAGAGGCCTATGGTCGCTTCAGATATATCGGGCTTAAAGCCATTCTCATTTAAAATTGGACCCATGGCCGTTTTGGAAATAATTATGGAATGTAGTTAATCATATGCATCTGCAGTTATATGTTTGATTATTCAGGTTAGACATTACATTATTTATGTACTATTATTCACTGAGTTCGCTCATTCTGTATTTTGTTTGTCTATTTCTGTAGGTAATCAACTGGGAGTTCAGTCCTAACCCTTAAGGCTCGCCTTTCTTTTGTCAACTTTGATGCATCCAGGCACCACCTGAAGCCGTGCATTTTGTAAAGTGTTGTGAGGATATTGATTTATACCTTGGTTGTCTTTCATTAATATTTTCGTTACCCAGCCAATTGTGGGTCTAAGTATGAATGTAGAAATGTGTAACCGAAGTTCGGGGGTATGTTTCTATATATATTGTGTACCTAATGCAATGTGTACGGTCCTAGCATGGTAGTGATAGCTCAATGGATGATGTTTTTGTTATTTTATATTGATAATACTTTCGCTCAGGCCCCATATGTTATGTATAACAGGTTAAGTGTCCGTTTCTGAATAGGTCATGCCCAAAACTTTTAGGGGCGAGTTAGGGGCGTGACACATTTCTTCCATTCCGACCATGTTCTGCTGATCCTGCTGACTGACTGGTTTGTGTATTTCTATGGAGAAATTGAGACCTCAGCCCGATTGTTCACTGCTAGGTAGACCATCGCCCGTAACCTCTCGCCGTACACACTACGCTTTCTCCTTCCCCGACAACCGGGGGTAGAGAATGATACACTGGTTATCCGTCAACCAGATCCTCAGATCGATTGAGTTGGCGACCTCTTGTCCAGAGTGCTTGGGGAATATCTGCTTGGTTTGAAGCAATTGTGCTAAAACTGCCCTAGCAAAAAGATAAATAAAGCAATAAGGAAATAAATAATCAGATAAACGAACAGTATAACAGCTTAAAATAAATACACAACACACAGCTGGGCATAACAACACACGGTTGTTAAGCTGAATACACACTGCCCCCAAACACTGATCACTATCCCTGAATCACTATCCCCTAAGATCAATCGATACCAGAGCAATCGATTCTCAAACATCGATCGATGCTCGCAGTTCGATGTCCAAACTCGTAAACTGATATATGCATTTCCCTGTAGAGACGCACTCTAAAAGCACATAATAGATAAATGAGAGCAAAAACACCCCTATGTTGGGTTAGGGTTTCCCTGTCCTATTTTGTCAGGAGCTAGGGTTTTATCACAAGACGCAGCCGTTTCAAACAACCTATATCGTAAGCAACTTGTCCTAGTTTGGAATGGTCACTATGGATTCCTAATATGCACTAGGTCGTAATGGTCAAAGGGTGCCCCGGTAAAACCAGGTTTGTGTTCTACATCGCAGAGCCCGTAACTGGTAAGCCTTATGGCACGCAGCCTCTAGCAAACCGCTCAGGAATAGCAGATGGCAAACACGGTGTCCTAGGCACATCAATGCACATGCAATGCAAAGAAACACATAAGTGTAGTCAAAACAAGACATCATAAGTTCGAGTCAAGTTCTCTAATTTCCCAGTGGAGTCGCCAGAAACTGTTGACGCGCCCTTGGGCCTCACTACGGTTCGGACTCGATTTGTGTCACGGTCCTGTGTCTAATCTCGCAGACTGCAATGCAAGACCGATGAATCATCAAAGAGTCCAACCGCAAATCGCTTTTGAAAACAGATTTTTGAAAGAAGTGCCAAACATGGACTTTGCGGAATCAGAGTCGCCACCTAAATATTTTATTTTTGGAGAAATTTAGGAAACCCCGACTCGCTTGCCTAAGGCCACGATCCGCTATCACCAAAGTTTCTCACGAACTTGGGTACGATTGGAGAAGGTCACTGTGAGCACCGCCGCCCAATCAAAGATCTACTTACTAACCATGATATCTAGTTTTGAAAACATTATGCATTCTTATTCCTAAGTATTAGCCTACAATTACTATGTGATGCGACAAAGATACAAGTATAGATCGGATCGCTCAATTGGAAACGAAACATCTCATGTTTGTTTTTTGAAGATGGTTTGCTACCGCAAGTAGGCTTAAATGCAGATTTTGCCACCCTAGTGGGCTTAGAAAAGATAGTTTTGCCACTATCTAGTGGGCTTAAAACTCACAAATGATGATTTGTTCCAATCCAAATAACCTAACCTTCACCCACAGCACTCGCAGCTTATCTCACATACATATAGCCTCATGGTAAGCATGCTATCATGGCACCACTCACACGCATGCAAGGATGCTAAAGCATAAAAACTTACCGAGTAATCCAAGCCAAAATGTTTATGTTAGAAATCCATGCATGATCCTAACTATACAGAAATGCCTAATGCAACACATGCGAAAATGCAACTATAGCAGGCTCGGCTATTCTAAACATGGCATATGAGATGCAACCGCTAACAAGTATTCAACTCGGAATTGAAATACAAATGCAGTTAGTATGATGCGCCGAGCCCGGTGCATGCGAAACAGATGAATGAATGCAAACATGCTGTCATACTGTATGCTAATTGAAACATGCCCTAAACTATCCATCATAAGCTGGTAAATAAAAGGGAGAAAGACGTGGCGTTGGAAGACATACAACACACACACATACACTTATTACAGTTGTGCCCTCGCTCGGAGGGTCCGAATAAATAATATACAGTCCAAATGAATAGTACAATCCGAACAAATACAAAATCCTATTTATTTAACAAATTTAACTAGGAAAACAGTAAACTAGCACGCAAATCTATGGACCGCCTCAGCTCTGTTCCAAATGATGAATGATGCATGCTTGAGTTGCCTTGCGCGGAAATCCATTGCGATGCCCCAATTAGCCTCTGTTTACAATTAAGCTCGGAATATTGAACGAAGCTCCAAAAGACTATCGGTTTCTGATTTGCTGCAACAAAGAGCAAGAAAGGGGCATGGCAATGTATTTTCACATATATATGCTTACCTCGATCCTGGTGCCACCAATCACGCATCTTGATGCATGATGGCCGAGGAGTCGAATTGCACGACTCAATGTGAAATGAATGCACATATAAACACAACAAGACCGAGACTCCATCATGGCTAATCCGGAGGCCATCGAAATTGAGACACGCTCCACACTCCTGAGTAATGCAACGTCCCTCGTTTCTCGTGTTTGGGCTAACTCCTATCCCAAACACAATGCAATATGCATGACATGTGAATGCAATTCTAACATGCAACCTAACATACATAATGCTACGGATTAAGATGGCATACGTAATGCACTAACATACAACCTAGCATACGCAATGCAAAAGACTAAGATGGCATACACAATGCATAATGGACTTACACCAATATGAGTGGACCTCAGCCACACCCACATTAGTAGCCATAAGATGAAAATGAGATAATCGAAATGTGTGCACATATGCACGCAAACCGAGGACCAAACCTGAGGCACAACATGCAACTCTACCAAAGCATGACAGGGGATGCAAGATGGCATGCAATGGCATAAATGAAAGCTCTGAAACAGTATGCAAAGTGGCCCTGAAACATGGAAACATGGCACCCGATGCATGAAGTAAACCCCGAAACTCAAAACTAGGCACATGTATTGACTTATAGCTATGCAAAGCAAGCATTATTTGAATATGAAGCACAAAGACAGAGCCAAGACAGTCCCAAAACATGCACATTTCTAGTTTAAAGCATGGCCAAAAGATGCTAGCATGATGAATTAAAATAGCATGCAACTTTGACTTGCAAACATGGTTTACATGGCATGTATATGAAGCGTATGAAAACTCATCAAACCAACAAAAATCAATGAATAAAACATGACAAAATATGCCCAGATAATCATCAAATGCAGCCAATGCATGCCAAAATGATGAGCTCCTTTAGAGGGCCATACAAGAGGTTATACACATACAAGATAGACACTTAGCAAGACCAAACCAACTCTGGAAATGGGTTATGATATCCCTAAAACCCACCAAATAGGCCCTGGAATCAGTCTCGGAAACATGCAAAGAAAGGTCCCTTTGAAAGGCCTTGAATGGGATTTCTCTACACATGCATCATAGACATAAAATATAGCCAAAGGGCCTCAGACAGAGCCAAGGAAGACCCCAAAACCCTTAGAATGAGGCCTAGAAAGTGACTTCAAAGCATGAAAAATAGGGTCCCTTTGGAAGGCCAAAAGGATCACCAAACAAGACAAGGAGAGAGGGGGGGATCCCCCTCTGATTTTAACTTTCAAGAATACACCTAAGCTACTGAAAATCCACTAGATTTCAGTGGCTAAGAGGCCAATCCATGGCCAATGCAAGAGCTCTAATGCATAGCCCTAATCACGAAGAGATGAAGCATGCATAGGGGGAAGATGACCCCAAAAATAAATGGGACCTTAATCAAACTTGAAGAGGATATCAAAACAAGACTTTTTATACTTTATATCAAATCTCAAAAGTGTTCACAAGTAAGGCTAAAATATGATGCAAAAATAGCCCTAAAAGAGAGATAGAGGGTAAGTAGGAGTAGATGGCCTCAAACAGCAAAGAGCCCTTCAACAAAGTTGAAGAGGGGATCAAAATAAGATGTTTTAAAGTTTAGGTCGAATCCCAAAAATGCTCAAAAATAAGGCTAATCTATCATGCAAATAAGCCCTAAAAGAAAGATAAAGCACAAAGGGGGAGTAAATGACTTCAAAATCAAATTTTTCTTAAACAAAGTTGAAGAGGAGCTCAAAATAAGATATTTTTCAGTTTATCTCGAGCCCAAAATGCAAGCAAAAGGGGTAAGATATGAAGCAAAAATAAGACTAGAAAAGGAAAATGAGGACTTACCCTTGTAGAGCCGACCAAAGCAGCTTCTAGACCAAGTTGGTGAGCTTTCAACCTCTGCAAATGACCTCCAAGGTGTTGGAATGGATGATGGAGGTGGTAGGCTATGAGTTGGTGTGTAAATGTTGTAAGGACAAGGGTGTTTTGAGGCTTGGAAAAGAGGGATATGGAGGATTGTAGGATATGCTCCTGCTAGTTTTTCTAACCCTTGAAAATGGAGGTGGAGTGTGTTATATAGAGGAAAGAGATGAGGCTTCTTGGAGAAGCCAAGAGAGGGTTCAAAGCTTCTAAAGGAAGCTTGACTAAGGGATCAAGCTTCTTGGAGAAGCTAAACCAAAAGGGTCAAGCTTCCTCAAGAAGCTTGACCAAAGGGGCCAAACCATCTTGAAACCAAGCAAAGGGGGTAAAAACCACCTAAAATGGACCAAAAACAAGGACAAACCCTCGGGCAGTGGACCTGGTGCAAAACAGCTGGCACAGCTGGAATGCACCTAGAGAGACAAACCTGGCCGATCAGGTTCAAAAGGTCCAGGTGGCCGGCCGGCCACCTCCCCTAGTCGGCCAACCAGGGGTCAAAGGGGTCAAGAAAAATTACTGGTCGGCCACCCCAGAAAGGTGGCCTCTCAGATGAATGCAACACAGCTGTGTAGAGAAAAACCAGAAAAAGTGGTTCAGAATAGAGAAAAATCAACTTTTTAGAGGGGTTCAAAAGGGTCAGGAGGAGTTACTGGTCGGCCTACCAAGATTGGTGGCCTCCCAGGTGTGTACAACACAATGGTGTGGTGGAAAGTCAGAAAAAGTGGCCCGGGAATGGGAAAAACCAGCTTTCTAGTAAGAAAAAGGGGCAACGAAGAGCAATGCAGAGGAAAGCTGATTTTTCAGGAAAATTGCTAGTCTCCCACCCTCCTACAACCTTTCTAACAATGAAAATAAGGTCCTTGCCAAAAATGGACCAAGACGGATGCAAAACGAAGGTTCGGGGGCCAAATTCAGGGCCAAAACAGTCATAGGGCACCGAAGTAGCGATGACCACGAAGGTGGTCTCTCGCCACAGGTCCTCAAAAGGAAGGAAACAAGTTATGTGCCAAAAATCGAAGCGATCGGAGGTAGTTAAGTGGTCCCGAACCGATACACACGACCGACGGCTCCGAAAATCGAAAACTGGGCTCCAAACGGAAAAAATGGCCTACGACCACGAAACGTAGCCTACGGCCACTGAGAGATGATCTACAAGACCTCTCCCTCCCTTCGGAAAGAGAAAACAAAGAAAACAGGGCCTGGTTCGCAAACCGAGGCAAAGCACAAAAGAGTCCAAAAGTCCAGAGGCAAGGCTCGCAGCCGAGATTCTGCAACCGCAGAACAAGCACAATATGCAACATCACCAAGCGCTCAATTGGTGATGTCTGAGTCTTAAGGTCGGTCAAAAATGGGGTGTCTATAGCCTTCAATTTGCAGTGCAAAGTTAACCACCCAAACACACCTTAACGAATCAGACAAAATAAATTTTCAATTAACTTTACCACATAGCTCTAAAAACTTCCATTAACATATCCAAGTAATCAATTTTGATTTCTGAACCCATAAAGTTGGTAATTTCAGTTTCAAGGTCGTAACTCAACAAATAATTCCCCAATTCAAATAGATATAATCACATTAAAGCACATTAACCCATAGGTAAATAAAGATAATTCCTTATGCGCATTTTGGGGTCGTTACAATGGACCTAATGAATAGGGTGTTTAAACAATTTCTTGATGAGTTTGTTGTTGTTTTTATTGATGATATACTAATTTATTCTAAAAGTAGGGAAGAACATGAAAATCATCTGAAAATTGTGCAATAGACCCTGAGAGAAAATAAACTTTACCCAAAATTCTCCAAATGCGAATTTTGGCTTGATTGTGTGACATTTTTGGGACATGTGATCAACAAGGATGGCATATCAGTAGACTCATAGAAAATTGAAGCTATTATAAATTGGCCAAGACCAACAAATATATCTGAAGTGAGAAGTTTTCTGGGACTTGCTGGTTACTACAGAAGATTTGTGAAAGATTTATCCAAAATTGCTATGCCATTGACACAGTTAACATAGAAAAATGTACCATTTGATTGGAATGATCAAAGAGAGTCCGCTTTCCAAGAACTGAAGACTAGACTGGTGACTACACTAATTTTGTCGCTACCTAATGGTACAGATGGGTTTCAAATTTACAGTGATGCTTCATATAAAGGCTTGGGATGTGTGTTAATGCAAAATGGTAAAGTGATTGCTTATGCTTCTCGTCAACTCCGACCACCTGAGAAGAATTTCCCGACCTATGATCTTGAACTCGTAGCTGTGATTTTTGCTTTGAAAATCTAGTGCTATTATCTATTTGAGGTGACTTGTGAGGTGCATACAGACCACAAAAGTCTGAAATATTTCTTTACTCAAAAAGAAATAAACATGAGACAGAAAAGATGGTTAGAGTTAATCAAAGATTATGATTTGTAGATTTTGTACCATCCAGGAAAGACAAATACAGTTGTAGATGCTTTGAGTTGAAAGTTTATTGGGAATTTGTCATGTTTGCTCACTGGCTAGAAAGAATTGTTTTGTGATCTGGAGAAAAATGAAATTAAAGTGGTTTTGTGTGAATAGAGTGGTGTTCTAGCCATTTTTGCACAACCGCCATAGTTGAAGAAGTTAAAGAAAATCAATTACAAGATGAATTTCTCAAAAGATTGTTGATGAGATTGGTCAAACCGAGGCTCGGATTTGTGTTCAAGACAATGTTTTGAATTTTCAAGGAAGACTTTGTGTATTGGATTGTTCAATTGAGAAAGCGATCATGACCAAGCTCATAACTCTAAATTTGCTATGCATCCGGAAACACGAAAAATGTACAAAGATTTCAAATAGAACTTCCGTGGCTCGGCATGAAAAAGTGTATTGCGACTTTGTAACTAGATGTTTACATTGCCAACAAGTGAAAGTCGAACATCAATGACCCGTTGGATTACTTCAACCGCTTTCTAATATCGGAATGGAAATGAGAGCATATGACGATGGATTGCCTCGCCTCCCAAGGTATGGATTCTATTTGGGTCATTGTTGATTATTTAACTAAATCGCTTACTTTTTGCTGTGAAGACTCTTTATAATGTAGATAAATTAGCTAACATTTATGTGAATGAGATTGTGAGATTGCATAGTGTGCCAAGATTCATTGTATCGATAGAGATCCTAAGTTCACTTCAAGATTCTCGTAGAGTTTGCAACAAGCTTTGGGGACCAATTGAAATTGAATAGTGCTTATCACCCGCAGACAGATGACCAATTTGAACGAACCATTCAAACCTTGGAAGATATGCTCGTATGTGTGTTAGATTTCCAAGGAAATTGGGAGACTTAGTCAATTTGTGTACAAAAACAATTATCATTGGTGTATCAAGATGGCTCCTTATGAAGCGTTGTATGGTAGAAAATGTCGATCTCCGATTTGTTAGGTCGTGGGCGATAAACCGTTGTTGGGACCGTAACTTGTGCAAAAACAACTAAGAAAGTGAAACCGATTCAACAACATTTGAAAACCGCCCAAAGTCGCCAAAAGAGTTATGGATGTTTAGAGGAGATAGAGGGAATATGAAGTAGGTGACCATGTACTTATCAAAGTAACTCCAATAAAATGGAAAACTTGATTTGGGGTTAAAGGAAAGTTGGCACCACGATACATTAGGCCGTATGAAATTATTGAGAAAATCAATCCTGTGACATACCAAGTAGCCTTACCTCCGGTTATGGAGAACATGCATAATGTTTTTCATGTTTCAATACTGAGTAACAACAGATCAACACCATGTTATTGAGCCAACACATGTGCTTCTGGAGGATGACTATACGTATAAAGAGAGGCCAATTCAAATTGTGAATCGCCGAATCAAAAGACTGAGGCACAAAGAAATTCCATTGGTGAAAGTAGATTGGCAAAATCATGGAGGGACATATGCAACATGGGAAACGAAAGAAGATATGATGAAAAGATATCCTGATTTGTTCCCTCTGGACCCGATATTGTTTCAAAACGAAGGTAATTCGAGTTTAGAGGACCAAACTCTTTAAGAGGGGAAGACTGTAATAACCCCGACCTGTGATTAGCATATAATCTTTGATTAAGAATGCCTAATAAGTAATTAAGATGAAATTCTATGTTAATTGCAAATGTTATGTGTTATTTGCATTTATATTTGTCTGTTGTAAAAAGATTTGTCTGTGGTTCTATTTCACTATGCGAATTGAAAAGCCTTATAGGTATCTGATTACGAAATTGACTTGGGTTATGTGTTATTTGGAATTTTTAAAACATTATGGTAGGTTCAATTGAAATTTATTCGTAACCAAATAATGAAAATAAAATAAATATAAGTATTTAATCTAAGCAAGAATTTCTTAATTCCACTTATGGTACCTATATAAGCTTAACGTTGTCTCATACCATCACTATACATACACTTCATCATCTTTTGTCATAAAAATGTGAGAAGAGAGGGAGAGGAAAAGATTGAAGCTTAAGGAAGAAAAAAGGAGAGGGATTGCTAGTCAATTGAAAGAAGTTGGAAGAGTTGTGTAAGAAATTTCTAGAATTCAAAGAATTGGGAACTCTAGGTAAGAATTGTATTCCTAAAGTTTGTATTCAAGACATTAGTGTAAGAATTCTAGAGATTAAAATGTTTAAACATGATAATTAAGCTAGAAATGAATGAATTTAAGTCATACCATGCATGAATGCATATTTTCTTACATTTTGAGCTTAATTTTCAAGAATTCTCACATGCATGTAGCAATTGTACCTTAATTTTGGGAATTCATCATGTTTTTCATCATTTGATCATGATTTGGAGGATTTGAATTCAATTCATTACATGCATGCTATGCTTTCAAAGTTTCAAGTTGAATTTTGGATAATCGACTTTTTGGGCCTTGATTTTACGAAATGATCCTTAATTCTTGATGTTTTACAAGTTTATGCATGTTTTCTCAAGTTTTGAGCCCAAAGAATGTGTTTTAAAGTTTTGAAATTGAGTTTTTGCATCTTGAACACCAACCTAGGAATTCTAGAATTCTGCATCATCGCTCGAGCAACAGAACCTACACTCGAGCGACCACTTTTTGTTTTGCACTTTTGCTCGAGCAATCAAAAGTTGGCTCGAGCGTAAAATTCTTGCTCCTAGTACTTTTGCAGACATAAGCCTTCGCTCAAGCAAGGTAAACTGTGCTCGAGTGACTGTGCCTATTTTTGAACCTTGGCTTGAGCAACCAGAAGTTGCGCTCGAGCGTAAAATGAAAGCTCTTAGAAGTTTTGCAGAGTTTTGAAGACTGCTCGAGCGACCACAGTTGGGCTCGAGTGACCACCCTTATTTTTGAACCTTAGCTTGAGCGAAAGAACTTACGCTCGAGCGAAGACCCTGTTTTAAGAAATTTAACTAAGTGTTACAGCACATATTTTGGCATCCTCATTGCATCTTGGGCATTCATAAGCCTTAATTAAGACATAATAATGAGGATAAGAGTTAGAAAAACACTAAGATGGGAAAAAAATGAGTTAAGTGTTTTCCGAATATGTGTTTCAATGTGTATCTGTTATGTGTTTGTGTAGGCCACGCGCCTTAGCCATTTAGTTTGTTTGATTCGTTTGATCTGCTATTAGAGCCATCTGTGAGTAATAACTCTGTAAAGTTATGTTTGACTTTAATTATTTTTTGGTGATATGAAATGATCAGTTTTTTGAAATGTTATGTTTTATATGAATGAATGATTATCCAAGTTTCTGAAATTTATTCGTGACCTCCTTAGCATCATATGATATGCGTCCCTTTATGGGTTATCGGAATGCCTTCATAGCTGTCCCTTTATAGGTTATCGAAATGCCTTTATGGTTGTCCCTTTGTGGGTCATTGGATTTGTTAACGCTAATGGATGTACCACGTATGATCATGTGAAATGTATGAACTTTGAATATTAATATGAATATGTATCTATTTCTAAATATGAATCTGAATTCTGAATTTGTTATAGATATCATTCATTAAAACCTTCACTCATATTATTCATCGCTCCATTCACCATATTATTTATGTATGTAGGTGATTAGACGTGTGACCAGGCCTAAGTTGTTGCCTGAAGGTCAGTTTTGTCGAGCCAACCACAGTGCCTCCCGTGGAGGTTTCGAAACTTGCTTGTGGTTAATGTTTTGTGATCCAGAATTCCATTTAAGTTTTCTTTTGTTTTACTTGTATGTTAGGCTAAGTCCTATTTTGGTTATCTGTAAGTGAAGTGACGTAAGACTGCTGCTTATATGATGTCATATTTATGTATATATGGCGCCATATTTACGCTCTACTGCTCTATAGACATTATATGTTTGTAGTTACTTCCGCTAGCCTTGTAATTACCTGACTCTCTCATATGCTTAAATCTCTCAGTAGATGTGTGATTGTATGCGTGTTTATATGTTTGACATGAAATTCTATGTTTTAATGTGTGGATTATGTAATTATGAAATTATATCTGTTGATTATGAGAAAATTTGTTGAAATTGAGACATTTGGACTAGAAATTAAAAGCCTTAGAGGCGCGATAAACCGAAATTGACTTTACAGTTATGATCAGCATGATTTTTAGGACATAATATGAAATTTTGTAAAAATTTGATTCGTAACGAATAAAATTGAATTATTTAGGCTCAAGACTTAATAAACCAAACTATCTCATAATTCAAGCCTTAGATGCATATATGAACCTAGAGAAGAGACTTAGTCTCACTTTTTATAAAACTATCTCCTAGGAGAGCTATAGAGAAAGAAAAGAAGAGAAAAGAGAAAGAGAAAGAGGAGATCAACAAAGAGCTTGAAAAAGTTGAAGGAATTCAAAGATTGAAGTTTAAGGTGAGTGTAAATCAACTCAAATACCCTAAATCTCTCTCCAATTGCTTAGCATCAAGCTTTAAAATGGAGTTTTCTATGCACCTAAGCTAGGGTTTTGAAATAGTGACCACGGTTGGGAAAATATTCATGTAAACCATCAAGATTCATGGAAATTGTTTGATTTGAGAGTTGATCCTTGTGTTTTAAGTTATGTTGAGTAGTTTGAGAGAAACTACCTCCTAATCTTTAGTGTTTTCGTGCTTTGGTCTCATACATGTCAATATGTTTGTGTATAAGTTTGGTAAATCATGGAAAGATGAAGAAATTGAATGAATGTGACCATTTGGGGTTGTAATTATGCAATTAAAAAGAGTTATGATTTACTTGAGCATGAGAATCATGTCTAATATGTTTATATACTATGTTTTGGGGAATTAAATTGCTCGATGTAGAGCTTAGAATTATCTTTTGAAGGTTGAATTGTTGAATTTTCGGACTGCCTAAAACAGAGCCAGAACCACACGTGCAGGGCCCATGGCCGTACATGCGGATGCACAAGACGTCAAGGAAAACATGAGAAACAGATCGGGCATTTCGTAATAAAAGCATGTCGACGTATGCGGCCAATGAGGGGAAATTCTGTCAGCTTCTTTTCCCCTGTTTAACCCTCTAAAACTATTAATATGTATATTTGATCCTTCGAAATGCTTATAACTGAATGAGGATTTAACGAATCGGACAATGAAAAGGCTAAAGAAAAGTGAATAACTTACAAGTTGTGTATGTGTGCGCCTTGTGTAGGTCACGTGCTAGAAGAAACCATTGTTCATCTACATCACTATGAGTAATAGTAGTGTAAAACACTTATATTTATTATGATAATTTAATGCGTGATTTTCTGAAATTATGTTATTAGAATGAATGAGCTACAAGAAATGGAATATAGAATGTGGATATGAGATGAAACTTATTTATGGTGTTATTATTGGGCCTGAGGTCGTTCTATTATTATTGGGCCCAAGGCTATTCTGGTATTAGAATTGGACCCGAGGCCGTTCTGTTAATCAAAAAGGGACATACATGAGCTACATACACGCTTTACATTTTGCAAGGCACACACACTCATTTACATGCCTTAGTACATTATTATTATTTACTGGGCTTGGCTCATTTCGTATTCATGTATGTTTTGTAGGTGGTCAGCCTGAAGGATAGTCCTAGGCCAACTCCAAGAGTTTTGTTTTGTTAGTCCAGTCTGTCAAGCCTCCCAAGTGAAACCCTTTTGTTTTATTTTTGGTTTCTTTTGTATATCCCATTTTGCTATGGATATAGATACATTGCTGATATGTAAATTATGGTTCATTGCCTTTTTTGTTTAGATTGGCATGTCGTGGATTTGTTGTTTTTGTTATTGAACAGTATATGTAAATGTGGATGTATGTGATGTGTGTACTAAGATCCTGGTATTTAGACACTGCTCAATGGACGTTTTTTTTTTGTCATTTTACCTGCTTCTATTTTAGGCCTCGGTATCGTATAAATTATTTATTGATTACTTTTTTAGGCTGGTCATGTCTAAACTTTTAGGGATAGGTTTGGGTCATGATAATTGGTATCAGAGCATGAGTAAATACCTCACACACATGTCCATTAGGCTATAAAAAGTCTAGAAAAGACTTAGGTTGCATGCATAATGTTTTCTTCGTCGTGAATATTATATAAAAGATGACTAATGATCATTATCTATATACACTTATGTCTCTTTTTGTGTGTATTATAATCCTTTGATATGTAGATCATGGTGAGGACAAGAATGGATGATATGAAAGACTCTACCTCCGCAAGGCTAGATCAGTTTGAAAGGATGATTGTAGATATGATAGAAGCTATGAAACAACAACAAGAATAGCAATAGTAGCAACCACCAACACCTATACCACCACCAGTGGTGCAAGACCATCAAGCTGAGTACTGAACCATTGCATTGACTAAAGAATTTAAGAAGATGAAACCGTCATGATTCAAGGGGGGCATTGAGTTAATGAAAGCTGAGGCATGGGTATTGGGGATAGAGAAGTTATTTGAGGTCTTTCCATGCATGTATATTGTAGGTACAATTGCAGCTTTTACCCTCAAAGACGAAGCACAAAGGTAGTGGATGCTCACTCGAAATGAACATCAAGGTTTGACTTGGGCTCGATTTTTGGAGCTCTTTTATGATAAGTATTTCCCATAGTGCATGCGGGATAAGAAAGTGACAGAATTTGAGACGTTGAGACAAGGAAACAAGACAGTGGTAGAGTATGAAGCACAATTTTTGGAGGTAGCCCGTTGTGCACCACATATGGTAGGTACGGACTACAAGAAATAAAGAAAGTTCGAAGGAGGACTCCGAAACTCGATTATAGATAAGATTAATGTGTTGAAATTGCCTTCCTATGTTGATGTGTTGGAAAGGGCGATAGTAACGGAAGGAAATATAGCTACTCAAAACTGAGTTTCTAAGTGGAGGGGGAAAAAACAGAATGCATAAGCACCAAGAGGACCAGTAGCGTCACAGAACAAAAAGCCAAACTTGGGAACCTCTAGTACTTCCATCTCTACTCGTGAATCAGCACAAACTTGTCCAGATTGTGGGAAAAGACACTGCGGGACTTGTTATCAGGTAACGGGGGCTTGTTTTAAGTGTGGAAAGACGGGACATTTAGCAAGAGACTGCCCTCAAAGGGATCGGCAGAATGGGAATAGAACTACTACAAGTTCAGCCGGCTCCACTCTAGCTCCAATTCCAACTACAAAGACTGCTACAAAATCCACCAATACTAGAGGCAATGCTAGGCAGGGGAGAGTAGTTGCTCTTATTCCTGGTGATATGCAGAATACGGAGGCTGTGTTGTCAGGTACATTTTCTATCGACAGTCACTTTGCTCATATATTATTTGATTCGGGTTCTACCCATTCTTTTGTGTCGGAAACCTTTGCTAGTAAATTGACTAGACCTAAGGAATCGGTACATTATGTGCTATGTGTTTCTTCACCATCGGGGGGCTCTATGTTGTGTACATTTATTTATCCTGCCTGTGAGATCGTTATTGGGGATGTACAACTATCTATTAATTTGTTGCCGCTTGACATGGCTTATTTTGATATACTTTTGGGGATGGATTGACTAAGTAAATATCATGTGACCATTGAGTGTATGTCTAAACAAGTCACTTTTCAACCCCTGGGGCAATCTGAATTTATGATTACAAGACATGGGTGATTCCTCTAATGTACTTAATCTCCGCCATAAAAGCGTATAAGCTATTATAAAGGGTTGCCAAGGGTATTTAGGTAGCATTTTGAATGGACAACCAGCAGAGGTGTGTGTTGATAACATTCCAGTAGTACACGAATTTTCGGACGTGTTTCTAGAGGAGTTGCCAGGGGAGTTAGTGGACCATGAGATTGAATTTGTGATCGATATAGTACCGGGAACCCAACCAATTTCAAAAGCCCTTATAGAATGTCACCAGCGAAAATAAAAGAGTTGAAGATACAGCTGCAAGACTTGCTTGATAAAGGATTCATTCATCCAAGCACTTCTCCTTAGGGTGCATCGGTTCTTTTTGTTAAGAAGAAAGATGAGACACTCCGGTTGTGTGTAGACTATCGGGAGCTTAATAAGGCGACTATAAAGAACAAGTATCCCTTGCCTAGGATCGACGATCTATTTGATCAACTTCAAGGTGCACAAATTTTTTCAAAAATAGATTTGCAATCTGGATACCATCAGTTAAAGGTGAAAGCCGAACACATTGAGAAGACTACTTTCCGTACTCGGTACGGGCATTATGAGTTTCTGGTTATGCCATTTGGAGTTACTAATGCACCGGCGACCTTCATGGATTTAATGAATCGTGTCTTTAAACCATACTTGGATGAATTCGTAGTTGTGTTTATTGATGACATCCTCATTTATTCAAAAAATAAGGAAGCTCATGAGAACTACCTCCGATTAATTCTTCGGACACTTCGAGATAAGAAATTATATGCAAAATTGAAGAAATGTGAGTTTTGGTTACATAAAGTGATATTCTTGGGGCATGTCATAAATGAGGAGGGTTTTTTGTTGACCCACACAAGATTAAAGTTGTTGTGAATTGGCTAACTCTTACCAATGTGTCAGAGGTGCGTAACTTCTTGGGTTTAGCCGACTACTACCGAAGATTTGTTAAAGACTTTTCCAAAATTGCTATGCCACTTACCTAATTAACCCAGAAGGGTGTTCCATTCAAATGGTCAGAACAAAGGGAGTCTGCTTTTCAGGAGTTGAAGACATGGTTAACTACAATACCAGTTCTTGCCTTATCATCTGGTACTAAGAGATTTGTGATTTACAGTGATGATTCTTACAAAGGTTTGTGCTATGTACTCATATAGAATGAAAGGGTCATTGCGTATGCTTCTCGTCAACTCAAGCCACATGAAAAGAATTATTTCATACATGACTTAGAGCTAACGGCAGTGGTCTTTGCTTTGAAAATATGGCGACATTATTTGTATGGTACGACATGTGAAGTTTACACCGACCATAAGAGCCTCAAGTACTTCTTTATCCAAAAGGAGTTAAATATGCATCAAAGGCGGTGGTTAGAGCTTGTCAAGGATTATCACCTGCAAATCCATTATCATTCTGGCAAAGCTAATACAGTTGCAAATGCTCTTAGCCAAAAAGGTATGGGAAATTTGGCAAGTTTGATCATGAGATGGAAAGAGTTGTTATTTGATTTTGGAAGAATGAATGTGAAAATTGTGTTACATAGTCAAGATGCAATATTGGCAGCAATGTCAATTCAACCAGCACTCACTGAAGAAATTAAGTGACGTCAAGGAGAAGACAAGTTTCTAAAGAAAATTTATGATGAAATGGAAACGAAGCCAAAGCCCGGATTCTTAGTTGAAAATTCGGTGCTAAAATTTCAAGACAAACTATGTGTCCCAAATATGCTAGAAATTAAAAGGAAGATGATGGAGGAAGCATATACATCGAAATTTTCAATGCATCCCGGTAATACTATGATGTATCAATATTTAAAGCATAATTTGTGGTGGCCTAGTATGAAGAAAGAAATTGCAGAATTTGTTTCAAAATGTTTGCAATGTCAGCAAGTAAAAGCGAAGCACCAAAGACTGGTGGGGTTACTTCCACCTTCCAATTTCGGAGTGGAAGTAGGAACATTTGCCTATGGATTTTATTGTGGGCTTACCGAGAACTCCCCGAGGTATGAATTCCATATGGGTTATTGTTGATAGATTAACTAAATCTGCTCATTTTCTGCCTGTGAAAACTTAATATAATGCAGATAAACTTGCTGCGGTGTATGTGAATGAAATTGTTCGACTACATGGTGTCCTGGTTTCAATTGTATACGATAGAGATCCGAAATTTGTATCCAGATTTTGGCAAAGTTTATAGGATGCCATGGGAACAGAGTTGAGGTTTAGTACGACATTCCATCCTCAAACAGATGGCCAATCAAAGAGAACAATACAAATGTTGGAGAAGATGCTTCAGATTTGTGCCTTGGAGTTCCAAGGGAGTTGGAAAACATACCTACCATTGGCAGAGTTCGCATATAACAATAGTTTTCACTTGAGCATAGGGATGGCACCATATGAAGCTTTGTACGAAAGGAAATGTCGCTCCCCAGTGTGTTGGGCTGAAGTTGGTGATAGATTATTGTTTGGGCCTGAAATTGTACAAATGACGACAGAGAAAATCAAAGTCATTCGAAAAATTGAAAAATCGCCAAAGCAGCAAAAGAGTTACGTGGATCATTGACGAAGGGAGTTGGAATTTGAGGTGGGCAATTACGTTTTTGTGAAAGTCACCCCGATGAAATGGCACACAAGATTTTGCAAAAAGGGTAAATTAGCACCCCGATATGCAGGTCCGTTTCAAATTCTGGAAAAGGTGGGTCCGATGGCTTATCATATTGCTCTTCCACCGAGTATGCGGCAAATACATAACGTTTTTCATGTATCCATGTTACGGGTTTACCTCCAAGATCCATCCCATATTATAGATTACCATAAACTTACCTTGGATGACAACTTGATCTATGAGGAGAAACTAATTCACATTCTGGATCATTAAGTGAAACAATTGCGACACAAAACAATTCCGATGGTGAAAGTTGAATGGCAAGAACACTATGGAAATGAAGCCACTTGAGAGAGAGATGAGGAAATAAAACAACGGTATCCGAAGTTATTCTCAACTTAAGGTAAATTAAGTTTGAGGGACCAAACTTTTAAAAGGGGGGGGGGGGGAGGGAGAGAGAGTGTGTAATAACCCGACCCTCTTATATGCTTAAATCTCTCGTTAGATGTGTGATTATATGCGTGTTTATATGTTTGACATGAAATTCTATGTCTTAATGTGTGGATTATATAATTATGAAATTATCTCTGTTGATTATGAGAAAATCTGTTGAAATTGAGACATTTGGACTAGAAATTAAAAGCCTTAGAGGCGCGATAAACCGAAATTGACTTTACAGTTATGATCAGCATGATTTTTAGGACATAATATGAAGTTTTGTAAAAATTTGATTCAGAATTTAATAAAATTGAATTATTTAGGCTTAAGACTTAATAAACCAAACTATCTCATAATTCAAGCCCTAGATGCATATATGAACCTAGAGAAGAGACTTAGACACACTTTTTTATAAAACTATCTCCTGTGAGAGCTATAGAGAAAGAAAAGAAGAGGAAAGAGAGAGAGAAAGAGGAGATCAACAAAGAGCTTGAAGAAGTTGAAGGAATTCAAAGATTGAAGTTCAAGGTGAGTGTAAATCAACTCAAATACCCTAAATCTCTCTCCAATTGCTTAGCATCAAGCTTTAAAATGGAGTTTTCCACTCACCTAAGCTAGGGTTTTGAAATAGTGACCACGGTTGGAGAAATATTCATATAAACCATCAAGATTCATGGAAATTGTTTGATTTGAGAGTTGATCCTTGTGTTTTAAGTTATGTTGAGTAGTTTGAGAGAAACTACCTCATAATCTTTAGTGTTTGCATGCTTTGGTCTCATATGTGTCAATATGTTTGTGTATATGTTTGGTAAATCATGGAAAGATGAAGAAATGGAATGAATGTGACCATTTGGGGTTGCAATTATGCAATTAAAAGAGTTATGATTTACTTGAGCATGAGAAGCATGTCTAATATGTTTATATACTATGTTTTGGGGAATTAAATTGCTCGATGTAGAGCTTAGAATTATCTTTTGAAGGTTGAATTGTTGAATTTTCGGACTGCCTAAAAAGCAGAAGAACCATGTGGGGCCCATGGCCACACATGTGGGATGCACAATCGCACGTGTGGAAAACAAGGAGACTGATTGGGGCATTTAATAAAAGCACATGCGGGTCACACGTGCGGCCAATATGGGGAAATTATATCAACTTCTTTTCCCCTGTTTAACCCTCTGAAACTATTAATATGTATATTTGATCCTTCGAAATGCTTATAACTGAATGAGAATTTAACGAATCGAACAATGAAAAGGCTAAAGAAAATTGAATAACTTACAAGTTGTGCATGTGTCTGCCTTGTGTAGGTCATGTACCAGAAGAAACCATTGTTCATCCGCATCACTGTGAGTAATAGTAGTGTAAAACACTTATATTTATTTTGATAAGTTAATGTGTGATTTTCTGAAATTGCTTTATTAGAATGGATGAGCTACAAGAAATGGAATATAGAATGTGGATATGAGATGGAACTTATTTATGGTGTTATTATTGGGCCTGAGGCCATTTTGTTATTATTGGGCCCGAGACCGTTCTATTGTTATTGGGCCTGAGGCCGTTTTGTTATTATCGGGCTCGAGGCCATTCTGGTATTAGAATTGGACCCGAGGCCATTCTGTTAATCAAAAAAGAAAATACATAAACTACGTATACGCTTTATATTTTGTAAGGCACACACACTCGTTTACATGCCTTAGTACATTATTATTATTTACTGAGCTTGGCTCATTTCGTATTCATGTATGTTTTGTAGGTGGTCAGCCCGAAGGGTAGTCCTAGGCTAGCTCCAGGAGTTTTGTTTTGTTGGTCTAGTCTGTCAAGCCTCCCAAGTGAAACCCTTTTGTTTTATTTTGGGTTTCTTTTGTATATCCCATTTTGCTACAGATATAGATACATTACTGATATGTAAATTATGAATCATTGCCTTTTTTGTTTAGATTAGCATGTCGTGGATTTGTTGCTTTTGTTATTTAACGATATATGTAAATGTGGATGTATATGATGTGTGTATTAAGATCCTGGCATTTAGACACCGCTCAATGGACGTTTCTTTTTGTCATTTTACTTGCTTCCGTTTTAGGCTCCGATATCGTATAAATTATTTATTGATTACTTTGTTTTGAGGCTTAAGTTCAGGCCGGTTATGTCCAAACTTTTAGGGACAGGTTTGGGTCGCGACAAGCCCCCTATATTTTGTTTAATTTGTTCAGAGACTTTAGGTAATCCCAATATTACTGGCCAGTTATGACGCTAAACCTATAAGGGTGGGTTTGGGTCGTGACAAAAAATGTTTTACTAAATTGAGGATCTGGGCACCTTTTACCAGTTTACTGTACAAGACCGTTGTGGATGGTTACACACCAGACGATCGGCCGAACGTTTGGCCGGTTGTCCACTTGGTCATCCACTTATTTGAAAATTTCCATTTGAATATAACCATCTTGCCAAATCCTCAAAGACTGTATCAAAATCGATTTGATTACAAATTTGCAGAGGAAGAAATGACAAAAGCTCTACAACTTCCATCATAGGCCTCACTTCTCCTAATTGAATCTTCAATTCCATCTGTTAGGTCTTTTCTTCTTCTTTTTCACACCTTATCACTGCATATATATAAATCTGTATTTGTATATTTTCTTATATATCAGCTTTATTTTATCATCAATAGCATGTTTTCAAGAATTACGTTTTTCTTCATCAGGTGTGTGTTTTTGTTTTTAATTAATTAAATTTTTTTTTTCCAAAATCAAGACAAAAATACCCTGAAATTAAGCTTCTTTTTTTTTTTTTTCCTTTCTCCACAAATCCGATACCAAATCTAAAGAATTCTTTCTGATAAGCATATGGTTGTTAATTATTAAGGTAAGCCAATTAACTGGAAAGCTTATAAACTGGAAAGCTTAAGCGAGTGTTTTTGTTTGAGCAAAAGATTCTTCTCACTCCCTCTTGAAGAGAAGATGAAATTGCTTCACAAAGAAAATAAAGGTTATACGCCACTATATGCCGAGAATCTTAACCCTTCTTCAAGTTGTAAAGGTTTTACTGTCCTCTCACTTTTGATTTTATGTTGTTTAAAGGTACTTGAATAATGCTTGGTTGACAAATTTTGTGATGCTTTCAAATTGTATATAAAGTAGGAAATGTGCCGATGTAAACTGAACTTTGCACTTGCCAGTTGACGGCTAATCGTTCCCCCAGACGACCTGCATTTTGCTGATAGCAAAAAATTCATCGTCGGAGAACTTGATATCAGATAGAGTAATTCGTCAAATTTTTACTTAAATTTGATGAAATATTTAGTGAACCATTGGAGATGCTCTTAGTAAGGATTAATTAGATGAATAGGCTTTTTCACTTGCATAGCACACAAAAGACTATAATAGGAAGTGATTAAACTTTATTGTCCCATTTTAAAACTTGTGTAAATTACATTCACTTTTCCTAAGATTTGAGAAAAAATTACATAACTCTACATTTTTGACATATTTACATTGACCACCTTTTTAGCAAGACTAAAATTGATGAAACTAATGCATTGGTAGGTAAATTTTATAATAAACAGAGAAATTTGGTAAAAAAATCCACTCTAACAATTGTCTAAGGTATTAGTTCCGGTAGATATTTTTTGTTGGTGAGAGGTCTACTATTTGTAAAATAGTTTGATAAGAAGTCTTAGAGAACATTTTGTTTTCAATTTTACCTTTTAACTTTTTTTATCTGTTTGATTTTTAGTTGACTGTCTGTTCAAATTTATATCTATCGTTGAAATTTTTTCTATCTATTCAAATTTTTTTTTTCTATCTGTTCATATTTTTTCTATGTAAAGTTCAAATTATTTTCATCTGTTGAAATCTTTTAACTGAAAAATCTATCTATTGAAATTCTTATCTATCAAAATTTTTATCTATTTAATATTTGTCCAAATAAAAGTTATCTGTTCAAATTTATCTTTTCAAAAATTGTGTTTGTTCAAATTATCTGTTGAAATTCTATTATTATTTTTATTATATGTTCATTTTTTCAACAAATTTGTTTAACAAACAACAAATTTTCTTTTTATCTGTTTAAATCCAACATTTGTCCATCAACAATAAAAACATCAGATAAAGAGAGATCTTCATTGCTAAATGGTAACCGAGGCAAATTCTGTTCAATTCTGTTTCATTATTATCGTCAACAACAACAACAATAATAATAACAATAATAATAAAACTAAAGAAAATAAAGAAGGAAGCGCCACAATGGAAGAGGAAATAAAGAACTATACATATAATACACAATTTTTTTCAATATATTTATTACCATGCAAACTCACATACTTGTAAGTGATAAAATTTTCATTATACACTACTATTCATCATACCATGTGATTTATCACATGGCATACTACACTTTTCATATGGTAAAACTTTTCTCTATTTCTATTTTGACCCAAAACTCATTAGAATTCTAATTACATCTCTTTTGATGAGTATCCAAATATTTTACAACACTTCTCATTGGATAACCATATACTAAGAATATGCCTTGTTAAAACCTTATCAAGGAAAACCCAGTGAGAAATAACCTTTGGATTATCGAAATAAGATCTATGATGGATTTCACGGATCAAATAATCTCCTCCAGTTTGGATTTTAAATCGAAAAGAATCTTCCTCCTTAAAAAAATATACTTAACACAAAAAAAATCTAACTAAAAAAACTGTTAAAATGCAATTGGACAAAAGCCCCATACTATTTTAAGTATTAATGTTGGGTAGACGTTAAATCCAATTAGGGTGAAAAAACCGAAAAATTATTAATTGGTCTTGCGAAATTATTATGTGATTATATCTTAGGTCAATTAAAAATTTTATATATATTTTTTTTATTTTTCAATTATTCAATATAAAATTGTGAGTTCTATCATCTTACATTACAACATATAAGAGTTTTAGAGATCAACTTTTTTAGTCTTTAAAAGTGAAAATTTTGTTACAAAAGTTATTTAGGTTGTGTTTGGTTGAAAGATTTGGGGAGAGATTTAGAAAAGGAAAGGGAAAATGTGTGTGAAACTAGGTGAAATATATGTATGTTTTATTCACATTTCACTTTCCTTTTCTATTTCCCTTTCCGAATCCTTCCTCAAATCCCCCACCCAAACACAGCATTAGGGATCAATTTCTATTGCCATGAGGAAATCGCTAAAAGTTCGTTTTGAAAAACAAAAAATAAGGCTTTTAGCGACAAAATTTTAAAAATATCACTAATAAGTATACTTTTAAGGATAAAAAATTTGGTTTCAAAATAATTTATTTTTTGAGACAAAAATTTGATCAAAAAAAGATAATAATTCATTATTAATTTCTAATTTTCTTTGTTAAAAATATAATAATCACACTTTTTATAATAAAAATATTTAAAAAATAATTTTATTCTTAAATTTTAATTATTAAAAACTTTAACTTTTTTTTATTGTTAATTAATCACAATACATGCGAAATGTCACGTAATCCTAAACCAACTAATAACTGCACAGAATAAACAGACAAAACTACCCCATCGATTTCAATGTAACAGCACATATATAACACAACACAAGTCACGACAAACCGCAAACTGACTCCACACAAAGCCGCTCTCAGACGGCCACAATGCAAACCGCCACCCCCCCTCTCTCTCTCTCTCTCATATTTATTTGGCAGTTGCCAGTTGCCACCCCATTCCCTGCCGGCTCTCTCTCTCTCTCTCATATTTATTTGGCAGTTGCCAGTTGCCACCCTATTCCCTTCCAAAAACACCCTCCAACACTTGCCACATTTCGTACTTCTAATAGGCCTGTTTAAGAAGAGATTGATTTAGTGATTTTTTTAATATTTTAATTAAAATATGAGAGGAATAAAAATTAATATGTTTAAAATAAGGAAAATGTATTGGACCCTCAGTGTAGATAACCTCCACCACTCTTACTGTTTTTTGATTGGTGAAAAAAAAATATATATATATATATATTTTCTAAGTCATGCTTGCACAGCTTCCCATGTGGAGGTGGGAGTGCTGGGGGTCACCTCCACTGGGGATCCCCAGCAGTGCCGTTAAAATAATTTTTAAATTTTTTTATAAACATATATGTAAAGAGTAAAACGAATGAAAATAAATATTTAACTTTAAGTTATTTGTTAACTTTTTAAATTTTTTAGTAATGTTTTTAACTTTTAGAAGAGGATCTCTTCTAGTCCAGATTTTGGACTGGAGGGTGCTGTTTGGGTCTGTGGGGCCTATCACTGGTTTCGTTTTGGTGATTTAAACCATTCATTTTGTCAGACACTTTGTATATTTCATCCACACAAATAATTATGTCAATCTAATAACTATAACTTGTTCAATTTATAACGTTTCTAACAAAAAAATTATGATTTACTTTAAAAAATACAAAAATTTTTGGTTAAAAACATAAGAAAGTAAACAAATTACAGTTATCAGATTGACTTAATTTTTTTGTTTGGATGAAATATACAAAGTAGTTGAGGAAATGAACGCTTTAGGTCATCAAAACGGGACCTGTGGTGGAGCCCTACGAGCTCAAACAGTGCCTTTCAATTCAAAATCTGAACCGGAGGGGATCTTCCTTCTTGACTTTTAAGCTAAAATGAAGAGTTACCAAATGAGGCCTAAAATTTCATTTTAATTTCTTTAGTTTAGTTGTAACAGCCAACTTCCTACATTTTAAGTCAAGGTACAATTTCACTATTTCATCTATCTACTGTTAACAAAATTGATGAAATTTGTCATTTGAAACATACAACATTTTTATTGTCTTATTAACACTCTTATATTTTTAATAAAATCTTCCTTTAGTCCGCATATTTTTACCAAAATCTCAATGTAATCCCCACTTTCAATTTTTGTAACTTTATAAAATATAAGGAATTAATTATCATAACTAAAAGTGAGAGGGACTAAAATAAAATTTTAGTAAAAATATAGGTGCATTAAGTGTAATTTTTACCCCTTTCCTTTTCTTTATATGCCCTCTCATTCGACGACCCAGTCATATAATTATTAGCACCTCTCTCTCTCTTTCTCTCTCCCTACACTCAATCTTTGTGAATTTTAATGGCGAAGATTTCACAGAAAAACACTTCAAACACTTCTTCAAACAGCAAACCGGCGACAAAGGCAAAGCGAACACGAAAGAGCGTCCCTCGCGAGTCTCCTCCGCAGCGAAGCTCCATCTATAGGGGTGTCACTAGGTACTAACTGTATATAATTCGCCTACAATGGAGTCTTGTTCTTGTTCTTGTTCATGTTCTTCGAGCCACTCTCTCTATATTTTTATTATTATTTTTTTTAAATTGGTGTTTTCAAGGCACCGGTGGACGGGACGCTATGAAGCTCATTTGTGGGACAAGAATTGCTGGAATGAGTCCCAGAACAAGAAAGGAAGACAAGGTTCAGTTTTAATTTAACCCCTCTTTTAAAAAAATTATTTTGACATTTTTATTTTATTTTGTTATTATTATTGGTATAACTGATTTTTTTTTTTTTTTTGGTTTACCAATGATGGTGGTTCTGGAATCCAACTGAAATGCAGTATATCTTGGTAAGTTTGATACCATACCATTATCTACCTTCTTACTTATCTTTCATTTTCAAATTCAACTCTAAATACAAAATATATATATATATATATAAATACAAAAATAAATTAAAATAAATAAAATAAATAAATAAATAAAAAAAACAAGAGATGGGTCCGTCTCTATTCTGTGAGATTTTAGGTTCATGAATTTACACTTCTAAATAAATGATTTTTTTTCCTATATATATATATATATGAATATAAATATTTTATTTGGATGATTAATGGAAAGCTTATTGAAATTGTGATAATTGGATTTAATAGGAGCCTACGACGACGAAGAAACAGCAGCACATGCTTATGACATGGCGGCATTGAAGTACTGGGGACAAGACACCATCCTTAATTTTCCGGTAAATTTCTTCATACCAAAATATAATTTACTTAGATTTTGATTTTAGTTTCATTTCGTTTTCTTATTTATTTATTTATTTATTTTGACTGTTCATGTAAATTTAATTATTGTGAATTATGTAGCTGTCAACTTATCAAGAAGAGCTTAAAGAAATGGAGAGCCAGTCAAAAGAAGAATATATTGGTTCTCTAAGGAGGTACATATTAATATATGTATAAATCAAAAGTAGTCATTATTTGAAAATAAAACTATGTTGGATTGAAATTATTTTGTTTTTCATTTTAATTTGCAGAAAAAGTAGTGGATTTTCTCGCGGAGTCTCTAAATATAGAGGCGTAGCAAGGTATTAAATCACATTAACATAAATGTAAATTATCATTTATTAGGTAGACTTTTTAGTGTTGCTAATTCTTGACAAAAATAAGTTTACTTGAACTGAAGTTTTTCTTAATAAATTATAAATTTTGTCATTTTTTTAATATCCCATAGACTTTGATGCAAAATGAGTCCTTGCCAAAAGTAGAAGACGTTTTTCTTTAAAAACATAATTTAATTTTTATGAGGCAACTATATATTTGTTGTCATAGACTTTTTTTTAAAAAAAAAAAAGAATCTTTTTGCTGTTTTTAAGGGTCAGAAATTTTTCATTTCCAAAATTCTTGTCATTTCATTTCTAGTGCACTTTCAACTGCATGATATTACTAAAAATCTCGAAACATAAGAATCTAAAGTCATGAGAGGATAGAAATTTTAAATATCCCACAATTCTCTTCTTTTCATTCTTAATGCACTTTTGATTGTATAATACTGATAACTTTTTAAAATGTAAGAATCCTAAAATTAAAAATTTTGAGATAAAAGATCCCTAAAAGTGTGGAATTCATAAATGCAAGTGGTACCACAACGTTGAGGTTTAAACATGCCACTTGGAATGAATATGATTTTTCTTCTTTTTGTCATTAGATGTCCACTAAGTTTGTTGGGAAGGCAAAAAAAGGTAGTGGACATAGTAAATGTAGTACAAAAAATGCTAGAATTGTCAAACTAGCATTGAGGTGCCCCATCACCCATTACTATGGACCTACATGACTATGTTGCATCTGTTTTTTTCTTCTCCTTAAATTAATTTGTATGTGAATTAATTGAACTTCGCCGGCTATTGAATATGCAGACACCATCACAATGGAAGATGGGAGGCTAGAATTGGGAGGGTGTTTGGCAACAAGTATCTCTATCTTGGAACTTATGGTAATTTTTCATATGTTAATTATCAATATTCCAAGATAAAACATCCATATCTTTCTCTTTCATTATTTGGATTTTTTCTTTTGTTTGAGGGGAAATGGGGAAAATTATATATATATATATATATATACTTCTTTTAAACCTTTTTTCTAATCCACTTAATGAACAACATCAAAACAGAAATAAAGAAATGATTTCATATTATATGGTTTGCATGCACATTGGTTGCACTAAGTAGTGCCCGTTAATTTCGCCAAATAAAATAAACTGATATTACGTACTAAATCAACTAAGTCTTGTGTCTCAATTTGGTCAGATCTGCTACATAATTTTTCTTTTAACATTATACGATTTAAGTTTATATATTAATTAAATTAAAAATGTATTTGACATGCAGAATAATATTTATAAATTGTGTTCCTTATTAAGTATAATCTTGAAATTAAAGCCATTATTATTTTATCACTAAAACTTCTTTATAAGAGAGAGAGAGAGAGAGAGAGAGAGAGAGAGAGAGAAGAAGAGTCGAGAAACAAATGGGGCAAAATGCATAAGAAGGGTTAAGGATTTCTAACTTGTGCAACAAAATCTAGGTGCCAACCTAGTTGGGATCTGAATGTTTTACTATGATGCTTTTTGCACTCTCTTCTTTATTAATGTATGTTATCATACTTTGTATATTTTTTCATCAATAAAGTTTTCTCTTTTTTTGCTGATAAAAAAAAAAAAAAAACAAAACAAAACAAAACCTTGGACATGAGTATATTAGCAAATGCAAATGAACTCCTTGGTTGCCAACCAGGAAACCTCACAAAAACATCTCTATCACACAATCATTTCTTAAATCCTTCAAAAAATGTTATTTAAGAAATTAAATAGACATAAATCCTTGTCGATAGTTCTAATTTTATGCTTAGAGATATTAACCTTGTTATGCCACATGGCGATACATATGTCGCCATTAGTGTGCTCTTGTTATGTTTGATGAGGCCAAATGAATACAGTCACATTGTTTAATTAATAGAATAAGTCTACGAATATAGAAATCGGTTACAAAATTACATACAAATTATATATAAATGGATTAATTTTTTTGAAATTGGATCCTACTAACAAATTTTATAAAATTTTCCATCTATAAATATTTTGTGTTTGGTTGTGTGGCCGATTTCTATATTTGCAACAAATTTATAATTAATGAAGTGGACCTTTAACAACAAATATAGTTGCTAATTAATTAAGAAGTAGAAGCAAATCAATCAAGAATAAAGACATTTGGAGTAATGTCAAATAGAAAATTAAGTGAAAAGCAAACAAGTACAGTTATTTGGTGTACATATAGATCACCAACCCTCAACTGCTATTTAAGATTTCAAACATTAAAATTTTCAACCCACCACCAAATTCATCATGCAAATTAAATTCATGAATTCATTATTATTTATATCTTCACTTTGTTTCCCAAATTGCCCCTGAACCATTTTATCATGCAGCTACCCAAGAAGAAGCCGCCACAGCATATGACATGGCAGCCATAGAGTATAGGGGACTTAATGCAGTTACCAATTTTGACCTCAGCAGATACATCAAGTGGTTAAGACCAAACCAAAACAATAATAACAACCCTCAACCAAATCCTAATCATAGTGTTGACTTGACAAACCCCAGTAATGAAGTAGGACTAGGGTTTCTTTACCAACAAGAAAGCTCTAGCTCCGCTACTGAAGCAACCCTAGCTCCACCACGTCCTGCTGGTGGTGCCACTGCATCGTCTGCCCTAGGACTTCTACTACAGTCATCAAAGTTTAAAGAAATGTTGGAGAGGACATCAGTTGTCGACTGTCCATTGACACCCTTGGAGTCCGATCCTCCCCGGAGTAGCTTCCCAGACGACATACAGACGTATTTTGATTGTCAAGAATCTAGCAGCTATGGCGAGGAAGATGACATTATTTTTGGGGACTTGAATTCATTTGCATTACCCATGTTCCAATGCGAGCTTGATGCATAATAAATAAAAGAATAAGATTACAGACATGTCATATTTTTTTTATTGCATTTTCTATCGACTAGGCCCTACTCTCATTAATTATGAGTAAGCGGTAGAAAATACAATAGAAAATGAAATGAGATGTCCGTAATAATAAAAGTAGTACTTCCCTCACCACATATACATACATATTGCTTTTGGAAATGTAAAGGTGAGGACAGTGACTACAATGATGACAACGATGGTGATGATGAAAAAAGAGATTTGAGCTCTCTTCTGAGTTCGGGAGAAGAAATTTTTTTTTTTTTTTTTTTTTCAAATACTGGTTCATAAATTACTTGTAGATATAAATTGAAATAGACATTCGTTTACCTATCTTTTAATAAGACAATTTTTTTTTGGGGGCTGGTAAGAGCCTGTAGTTTTATTAATTCTTCAATAAATGGTTGTTTCACTTTCTGTGGTCTATAAACCGTACTCTATTATGTTCTTGCCATTGATAATTATGTATCTTAATGCCATTCTAGTGATAATTTACTAATTAACAAAGTTATGTCATATCTTGGGTAATATTTTGATTCGAATTGTGTTGACTCTATTACTTTGTCAAAGGTGGTTGGTTTGATACAGTTTGTCATACGACAGCTTCATTTAATTTACACAAAATATACAAAATCAGAAAATTTGCTATGAAATTTACTCAAAAAATTGGTGTATGGTGAATATTGATCATGATGTGTTGTGAGTCATATTAACAATGAATTTAGTCCACACAATTCAATTACGGATAAATTATACGTATTTTTTTCCAAATTTGTAACATGACTATTTAATTTAAATGATTATAGATGATGATAGACATTTGGGGTGTGACCCAATGGTCTAGTTATACATCTTAGGATGCAGTGAGTTGTGAGTTCGAGCTGACGAAGCAATAACAAATTCTTCAATTATAATCTAATTATACTAAAATATTAACGCTATTTTTTATTATAAAAAATAAAAAAGAAAAAAGAAAAAAAAAAGGAAAGATTATACGTGAGGATACGTGGGCTGCCTACATGTGTGGTGGGTGCAACTGTGCAATACCCATAATTAGTTTCCATTTAGGCTACGTTTGAATGACAAAATTTTTGAAGGAGAATTGGTTTCAGTCAATTATACGCTAATAGCTTTTAAAATATATAAATTGTTACACTTTAGTCCCCAACATCATTCAAAATCAAGAACAAAAGGAGGGTTATTTTTAAAATTTTGCAAGAGACCTCAACAAAATCAAAATAACTAAATACATAAATGGTTTAAAAATATGCATTTTGTAGCATTTTAGTTCAAAAAATATGTGCTTTGTTTCATTTTAGTTTCTGAAGTATTGATTTTCTTGTATTTTTCATCCCTAATCTTTTAATTTTGTTCTATTTTTTATATATAAAATTATGAAAATATCCTTTCTTTCATTATTGACTTTGAACAATATTGATGATAGGTAATAATTTTTTATATAGATTGCATACTCTAGGAATCAAAGTGCAACAATTAATTTATTAGGGACTATTTATGTAGTTAACCCTGGTTGCTTTGGCCATTCAAGTTATTTGGCCATTTAAGTTATTTCTCTTCAATAATGCTATGAACACATGAGACTTACATTGTGTGAGTCGCACATTCATGTGAGATATTTAGTAAAATTTTTAAAATATCTAGCATTATTCATTCAAAAATGTTAGAGATCTCAAAAATTCTATAAAATGTCTCACATGGATGTGAGCCCCACATGAGATTCACACGGTGTGGGTCCTACACCCATGTAAGACATTTGGTATAAATTTTGATAGAATTTTTGGGATCTCTAGCATTACTCCTTCAAAAAAGTTAGAGATCCCAAAAATTTTATCAAAATTTCTACCAAATGTCTCACTTGGGTGTAGGACCCACATGAGACTTACTTGGTGTGAGTCCCACACCCATGTGCGATATTTGGTAGAATTTTTGGCGTCTCTAGCATTACTTATTACACTTTACTACCTTTATGTTTAGTCACTTTCTCACTTTGGCCTTTAAAATTTATTTTTTCTCACTTTAACTCTCCATGTTTCAAGTTTTTTTTTTTTTTTTTTTTTTTTTTTTTTGGTGAACTTTTTTGAAAGATATGTGATATATGACACAAAATTCTTTTTATTGTGATTCATACAACATCAAATTTAAATTTAGTTATATATTTTATTTCTTACATATTTTTTTGTGTGTATAACGTTTTTTTTTTTTTTTTTGGATCAACTTTTTGAAAGATACTTGGGATTGTAGAATGACGAGGATGGAACAGGGGTTGTGACTTCTGAGCTGTAATGAGCCCATCGTTACTTTCATTGTTGTTTTGTTTTAAAATAAATAGGGTAAATTATATATATATATATATATATAGACCATCAAATTTGTTTAAAATATAGATTATTATTCTTTGTAATTTTAAAAATTATATACTATTCTTTTCACGTTTTTAATGGCATAATTAATGAATATTTTATTAATAAATTATCAAATCAATTAATAGTTTTTAATATTATTATAAATATATTTCAATTAACAATTCAGGTAATTTTATTATTGTGTAGGAGAATAGTTAGAAATTTTATTTTATCTGTTAATTATGTTAAATAAAAAATTTTGACAATAAAATTGTGGTGAATGTGGTTTGGAAATACTCTTCAGATCCCGGAAGACGCCAATGAGCCTCTGCTAGTCACCTGCAAAAATACAAACTCCTATTTGGGTCTTAGGAATTAGCACTCGACGGACAAGTCGGGCCTCTCAAGAAAGCTTGCTTGCTCACTCTAGAAGTAATTCTTACATACCTTTATAAATCTGAAGCTCTTGTATTTATAGCCATTCGACCTCGGGGCGAGTCTACTTTTAAATTGTTTATTCATTCTTTTATTTTATCGACATGCTCTTTCCGGTATACTCGGCGAGAGTCATACTCGGCATCTTAGCAGAAGCGAATGGAGCCGTTTAACACCGGCTCCTCAGGCGTATCGACTTCGTGTCTTTGATTATACGGCTCCCCAATTGCCCCCAAGCATCTTGTCAACGGCATTTGGACGAGGTGCTTGGCTCGATTTTCAAATACTACAAACCAAGTTCTTGGGGCTTTAGATTTATTTCATGTTGTTTAATTACTCCCCTTGAATCGTCGCTTGATTCCCGTCCCTCCGTGCACGCCTATTCATTATGACTTGAAGCCCGTATCCTTCGGATTCGTGTTCTATGACGCGGCCGCTAGATCGCTTCTTCGATTCATCCTTGCAATCCTTCCATCTGCGATATTCTTCATTTTTGTAAGTTTTCCTCTTCTCGACTCTGAAGCTTTTCAGTAATTTGTTTACTCACACGTATTCTTATAATCAATAGATTATGGCGAAGTATTTAAGAGACCTTCTTTCTCCGGTCGAGTCGTTGATTTTAGACGCCATTTCTCCATTCTGACGATGTGCACCTATCGTTAGTGGTCGACCGCACTCTCGACATGGAGAGAGGAAAACTCGATTGTCATACCCTTTTGTCGATCGCAGGCGGGAGTTCGCTTTCCTCTTCACCCGCTTCGAGGGTCGTTTTTCGCCATTGGGATTTGATCCTTCCTTTAATGTAAATTTCTTTAGAATCATAATGGGGTCGTGGCGTGAACCGCCGCCTTGGTATTAATCTTGGCATTCTGCCATTCGGCATCAGTTATGCTCGCCGGATCCTCTGGCGCAAGACGGACGTTACTTTCTCGAGCTAAGGACACAGATCATCGGTTGATCACTATGCTTTCGGCTCACGGAAAACGAGTTGATGATGTCATGGTCGTTGTCGTGGTAGCGGGAATTCGGCGAGGGAGGATCGCGTCGATCCTATTCCTAGACGTGAGGCGAACCAGTCGCCAATGCCCTTTTGCTCATATTGTACATTTGTATCTCGCCATACCCTATTTTCTTGAATCTCACGGCTTATCTTATGCGAGAACGAGTTGAAAAAGTCCTAACTTCAACTAACGACGCCGTTCTTTCCGACATCGATTGCTCTTAATTATTTACCGTCGCAGTCTTTATAAGCGAGGAAGAAGCGGCTCACGTTACGCTTTGCTACGAGCCTACGTGACACGACCTTTTCTTGCGGACAATATACCGATTCGGAAGGAAGATTTTCTCGTCGCCGTATTTTGTCCAACCTCAAAATTTTAGACAGATAGGATTTGAAGGGTCCGATTCGAGAAGTACCGAATCGCCAAGGCCAGATCGCTTCGGAGGCCGAATCGAGGAGGTATTGGGTTCGACGATCGTCCCCAATCGCTTTGGTTCGGGGAACGATCTTGTTGTCGACGCTCTTCAACGTCAGACGACCCTTACCGGCATGGTCAAGCGTTCTCGACAAAGCTTGCTAAGAAGGCGAACGCGAGAGGTTAGCCGCAAGGAGAAGAGCGAGGGCCTTTCAAAACCGCCCATCGTTGAATCTCAAAGATTCCTCCCAGGTTGTTGAATCGAAATCCTTGCAAATTGCCGAGGCGAGCGAATAAGGATGGACCGAATCGGTCTGGTTGGGGAAGCCGTTCAGATGTTGAGGAACGCCGAGAAACGCCTAGAGAGCCCGAGGTCGGGTTAGAAGATCAAGGCAAACGCCCTCGAACGGTGGGTTCAGTGAGGTCGTGCCCTTTGTGATTCGAATCAAGGTGAGAAATATGCCGGTTCTATCGGATGCCTCGGCGCTTAATGACCCGGAGGTCGCGTTCGGTGGCAACGCTTTGTCATTACCGTCGACACGGAGGTTTTCTACCGAGCCGGATTCGGATGCGACAATGTTAGCCGCCAGCAATGCCCTTTTGGTGTGTATTCGATTTTTTCTTTCATTCGAACGCCGTTGCTGGCGCTTTGTTTTGAATTGTTCTTTTGCAGCCGTTGGTAGGATAGCCGATGTGGGCGCCGCCATCTCGACGCCATCAAGGAGATCACCATTATAGAGCAAGGGCCGAGAAAAAGGGCCGAGGACGAGTTTTTAAGAGCGAATTGGGAAGCTTCTCGGGCAGAATCTTTGGAGAAAGCTCGTGATGCGGATAAGTTGAGAGCGGAGGCCGAGAAGAAGGCCTACGACTTGAAGTCAGACTTTGCTTATCCAGAAGCCGCATCGCCCGGAGGCCGAAAGGGCGAGGTGAAAGTGGCGAAAGAGAGTGCCGAGTCAAAAGGTTTCGCCGGAAAGGGCCGGGCTTGCCGAGTATGTGGACCAGTCTCCGGTTTGAGAATCGGGATTCAAACATGGTTGGCACAAGGCCCTTGTCACCGCATTGCCTCAATGTTCCAATACCGTATGAGCAAGTAGACATCGATCCATTGGAGACCATTCGGAGGCCGATATTGCTTCGTTTATTTTGTTATTTTGTGTTTATGATACAAAGAATGGACGTTGATACTTTTTGTATTTATAAAATGTTAGCAATTTATGCTAATGTGCCGATGTCTCCGCAGCTTTTATGGTGATGTTTTGTTTTTGTAATTATACAATGTTAAAACAATTAACCAAATATGCGGTTCCTCAGGATGGCTTTCGGCGTGAAAGGCCAAATGGTTGGCCAAATAGTTCACACGGCCAGATCTTGCGCTGGCTGTGGCTCGAGCGCTTAAGTCAATATTTTAGACCGTAGGGTCGGCCGAGGCATCGTTGAGTGCTTGGCCCAATAGATTAATAACCGCCTTGCGTTGGCCGTGGCTCGAGCGCGTTTAATATGTTAAACCAGAGATCCGCCGAGGCATCGCTTATTTTGTAGCCGAATAGATTAATAAATCCGCGCTGCGCTGGCCAGGCTCGAGCGCTAAGCCAATACGTTAAACCGTAGATCCGCCGAGGCATCGTTTATTATGTAGCCGAATAGATTAATAAATCGCCCTTGCGCTGGCGTGGCTCGGCGTTCGATACACTTTATTGTAATATTTAGGCGCCATTAAAATAATGTGCACTACGTGGTATAATCGTACGGAGGGTTATTCGGCCCCAAGGGGACACGCCCCAAAGGACGCTCTGAACCAGGCGTGACATCCACGAAGGGAGCTCCGAATTTGGAGACTTATTCGGCTCTAAGGTGTCATGCTCCAAGGGGCTCCGGCCGAGACTGTCGCCAATCGTGACATCCACGGCGGGCGCCCGGATCCGGAGACTTGTTCGCCCTAAGGTGTCATTCACCAAAGGCCCGAATCCGGAGACTTATTTCGCCAATCGTGACATCCACGGGCGCTCGAATCCGGAGACTTGTTCGCCCTAAGATGTCATTCACCAAAGGGGCTCGAATCCGAGACTTGTTCGCCCTAAGATGTCATTCACCAAAGGGCTCCGAATCCGAGACTTGTTCGCCCTAAGATGTCATTCACCAAAGGGGCCCTCAATCCGAGACTTGTTCGCCCTAAGATGTCATTCACCAAAGGCTCAATCCGAGACTTATTCTCGCCAATCGTGACATCCACGGCGGGCGCCCGAATCCGGAGACTTGTTTTGGCCAATCGTGACATCCACGGCGCTCGAATCCGGAGACTTGTTCGCCCTAAGATGTCATTCACCAAAGGGGCTCGAATCCGAGACTTGTTCGCCCTAAGATGTCATTCACCAAAGGTCAATCCGAGACTTCTTCGCCAATCGTGACATCCACGGCGGGCGCCCGGATCCGGAGACTTGTTCGCCCCGAGATGTCATTCACAAAGGCTCCAATCCGAGACTTATTTCGCCAATCGTGACATCCACGGGCGCCCGAATCCGGAGACTTGTTCGCCCTAAGATGTCATTCACCAAAGGCCCGAATCCGAGACTTGTTCGCCCTAAGATGTCATTCACCAAAGGCCCGAATCCGAGACTTGTTCGCCCTAAGATGTCATTCACCAAAGGCCCGAACCGAGACTTGTTCGCCCTAAGATGTCATTCACCAAAGGCCCGAATCCGAGACTTGTTCGCCCTAAGATGTCATTCACCAAAGGCTCGAATCCGAGACTTATTCTGGCCAATCGTGACATCCACGAAGGGCGCTCCGAATCCGGAGACTTGTTTTGGCCAATCGTGACATCCACGAAGGGCGCTCCGAATCCGGAGACTTGTTCGGCCCTAAGATGGCATTCACCAAAGGGCTCAATCCGAGACTTGTTCGCCCTAAGTTGTCATTCACCAAAGGGGTTCCGAATCCGGAGACTTGTTAGATTTTGAAGTGTTGAGCTTAATCATGCGAAAATGCGAGATGTTGGATTTACGAGGATATTGTGTACAAATATCAAGCCCACAGGTCGGGTCATTGATAAAATTTTCGTAGATGTGTCGAATTCCACGGTCGTGGCAGGCTTCTTCCTGACATGTCGACAACCGATATGCCCCTGTTCTCGCGGAATCTATTTGATAGGGGCCCCGTCGGTTTGGACCAAGCTTTCCATCGGTCGGCCTCCGATCGGCCGGCAGCACCTTCTTCAGGACCAGCTCTCCTGGATTGTAGCGGCGCAGCTGGACTCGCCGATTGTATGTCTTGGCGAGCTACTGCTGATAGCGAGCCATGGATGCCAAGGCATGATCTCTTCGTTCTTCAATCGTAACCAGTCCAAAGCAAGCATCATGTCGTTCCGGCCCCGTGTCGAAGGCTTGCGATCGAGGTTGGTAGGCCGATCTCTCGGGGTAAGATTGCTCGGGTTCCGGCACAAGGCAAACGGTGTTTCTCCCGGTGGATCGCTCCTTGCTGCTCGATGGGCCCATAGTACGCTTGGCAACTCTTCACCCACCGCCTTAGCGCTTCAAATTTCTTTTGATACCGCCCAAGATGGATTTGTTCAAGCTTCCGCCGATCAAGCACTTGGGGGTAGGTCATGAGAAAAGTAAGGTACATTCAGATTTGCCGCGACAAATGACACGCCACGGTCGACCGAAAGTGCCATTATCTGAGTTCAATGCTCTTGGAATGCCGAATCTTGTAATGATGTTCCTCCACACAAAACGCTTAATGTCGGAATCTCGTATATGGGTTAGAGCCTCTGCTTCGACCCACTTCGTGAAATAGTCTGTTGCTACGATTAGAAATCGCTTGTTCCCTAGGGCCCTGGGCAGTGGTCCTACGATATCAAGTCCCCACTGAGCAAACGGCCAGGGGCTACTGATTGAATTCAAAGCTTCTGCCGGTTGATGGGTTAGTGGGGAAAACTTTTGGCATTGTTCACATTTCTTCACATAATTTTGTCGCGCCCTCATAGTCGCCAAGAATATCCTCACGTTATCGCTCGATGGGCAAGGAGCGCTCGAATGTGCACCACAATCGCTTCATGTATCTCGAGTGAGCTCCTCTACTCTGTCGGTGCACGATTCGGTATGGGCGAAGAGGATTTTTATAAAGTCCCCTTGTGGATCAAGGTAGTATGGCTGAGCCTTGTTTCGCAGCTTGTGTGCTTCTTTTTATCCTCCGGGAGTTGCTCAGAAGAAAGGAACGCAGCAATGGGGTCCTTCCAACTTGGAGCGGATTCTATGATATTGATGTGGGTCTCCTCCGGAGGGCCGACATCGGTTCCGGACGGCCCACTTGCGGTACGCTTGAGCTCGGAGTTGATGGCGGAGGCCAAGCAAGCCGTGGCATCCGTGTGTATTTTGGTCGCGTTATTTGGTTTAGTTCGTGATGGTCGAACCGCCAGAACGAAGCTAGCCGTTTTCATATAGGCCGCCATGCGCTCATCTTCGCCAGATACTCCCCTTCACCGGTTGATTACCAACTTTGAGTCACAAAACACCAACGATGCGTGCGAGAACATGTGCGTTAAGTAGTCGGCTAAAGGGCTTCATATTCGCCTCGTTATTTGATGCTTCGAAGTTTGACGGCTCGTTCAATGATCGCGCCGTCACGGGGACATAATTACGACGCCGCGCCGCTTCGTTGGTTAGACGATCCATCGCGATATAACCGCCAGATGTCCCCAACGTAGACTCTCCAACTGGCTTTGACGTAACCGGCTTTTGGTCGAGATCCCGTGCTTGAGGTCGGCGAGCCCTCCCGTGAATTCGCCACAAAGTCGGCAAGCACCGCCCTTGATTGCGCTTTTGGGTGGCCGAATGTCATATTGTCCGAGTTCGAGCCCATTTCAAACACGCTACGATGCTTCGCATTCCGAGAATCTTGATCGAAGGGGAAGTCTGCCGACACCTTGATCTTTGTGTGCTTGGAAGTAGTGCATCGCTTTTCTTCTTTGCCATGACCGAGGCTAGGACGAGTTTTCAATGATAAGTAGCGTGTTTCGGCGTCCACCATCGCCTTGCTCACGTAGTATACTGGCTGCTGCTGCCCCTCCTCCTCTTTTAACAATACTGTTGTTGGCGTACAGAGATCGCCAGATATAAAATGAGGGGATCACCGGTGGCGGGTGTTGTTAGAAGAGGTACTGTCCGGAGGTAGGTCTTGAGCAGATTAAAAGTCGCCTCGCATTCCACTGGACCATTCGAAAGCTGCCCTGGCGTAATGTTTGAAAGAATTGTCTGCAGCGATCTGTAGATCGGCTGATAAATCTGTTGAGTGCAGCGGCCATTCCCATCAGCTTTTGGACTTCTTTGACTGAACGGGGGGAACTGAGTTCTAAAATTGCTGTAACTTGCCTCGGGTTGGCCTCGATTCCTCGATGGTTGACGATGTAGCCTAGGAATTTGCCAGAGCCGATCCCGAATGCGCATTTGGAAGCATTCAGCTTCATTCTGTACTTGCGTAGGGTGTCGAATGTCTTTTCCAGATCGGCTATATGGTTTTGCTCTTCTTTAGATTTGACCACCATGTCGTCGATGTATACTTCCATAGTGTGCCCGAGTTGTTCTTTGAACATCGTAGTGACCAGCCGTTGGTAAGTCGCCCCTGCATTCTTTAATCCAAAAGGCATGACCCTGTAGCAGTAGGTTCCTCTTGGAGTGAGGAATGCAGTTTTGTCCTGATCATCTGGATTCATGGCGATCTGATGGTAGCCTCTATAGGCGTCGAGGAAACTCATGCGGCGGTGGCGTGCCGTCGCATCGACGAGTTGATCAATTCTAGGCAAGGGAAAGCAGTCTTTGGGGCAAGCTTTGTTCAGATCCGTGAAATCGACACACACGCGCCAAGTGCCATTCTTCTTTTTTACCACCACTGTGTTGGAGAGCCACGTGGGATAGGTGACCTCTCTGATTGCCCCGGCGTCAAGCAATTTGTCAACTTCCTCGACAACGGCGGCAGTGTGTTCTGCGGAGGATCGCCGACCTTTCTGAATGATCGGCTTGCACTGAGGGTCGACATTGAGGTGATGCTGCGAGACCGCTGGGTCTATTCCCGGCATTTCATATGGGGTCCACGCGAAGACGTCGAGGTTGCCGAGTAAGAAAGTGATCAGTTGCTGCTTGTCGACCTGGCTCAGAGAGACGCCGATCATAAAAAACTTTTCCTGCTTCCATCGATGTCTACTCGGTCTAAACCTTCCATGGCCTTTTCGTTTGGTTGACGTCCAACGCCTTCCGTGATTTCTCGATGGGCACCTCGACGGATTTACTTGCGTTCCTTCGCGTCTGGCGGCGAGAAGGTAACATGCTGTCTTGCCGACGGCCGGGAGCCACGGATCGCTCAACGCCATGCTCTGTTGGGAAGCGTAGCGATTGGTGGTAGGGGGCGGCTCGCAGGTATGTAACCACGATCGTCCATGATGAGATTGTATGGCGATGGTAGCGGACGACCAAAACTCGCGACCACCGTTCTCGAGCGGCCGCGACGGTAGTGATTTTTCCCAATGGATACTCGGTGTGGCGTTGAAGTCGAATAGTGGATAGGGGGCCGGAGTTAGATCCGAGTCGTTGAACCCGAGTTTGATGAAGGTTCGATGGTACATGATCTCTGAAGTACTTCCCTGATCGATAAGGACGCGTTCTACGGTAAACCTATGTACGCGTAGCGTGACAACCAGAGGATCCACGTGAGGGAGTGTGACGCCGCGCAAATCAGAGTCGTCGAAGGTGATGCTTACCGCTTCTCGGAGCCGGGGTCGCTTTGCTGGTGGTGGCTGCTTTCGAAGGTTTGGAAGTGGTTGGACTGTATGTACAGTCAGGGCTATCGGCAGGCTGTATATCATATGGACGGTGTCAAGCGGGGCGCCTCTTGGACGACATGCGTCCTCTGTCACTTCCTCAACGTAATCCTTTGAGGGGCGGCACGGTTCTCTTGTTGGTCGCGAGGTCGTCGAGGACCCGCCCTTGGGGATCGCTCGAGAACCTTGAGTCTTGCCTGGTGAGACTTTGCTTTCTCTGAGGCCAGGTCGCGGCGAAGGCGTTCGTTCTCAGCGATGATGCTGTCCAGACTCTGTTTGGTCTGTCTGGCCTGTTCCATGGTTGCTTGCATCGCCTCCTGTGCTAGAATCGTTGGCGAGTCGAAGCGCAAGGTGCGTCGTGCCGCAATGGTTTCTTTTCCGAGCATATTCGCTGGGGTGAGGTCGTCTCCCTGTGCGATCGCGTCGGTGGCTATCGGAGGATCGTCACGCCTTCCATGGATATATTTGAGTATTCCCACAGACGGCGCCAATTGTGGTGAATGTGGTTTGGAAATACTCTTCAGATCCCGGAAGACGCCAATGAGCCTCTGCTAGTCACCTGCAAAAATACAAACTCCGGTCGGGGGTGCCGGAATTAGCACTCCGACGGACAAGTCAGTTCCTCTCAAGAAAGCTTGCTTGCTCAGTCTCTAGAAGTAATTCTTACATACCTTTATAAATCTGAAGCTCTTGTATTTATAGCCATTCGCCAGCCTCGGGGCCAGAGTCTACTTTTAAATTGCTTATTCATTCTTTTATTTTATCCTGACATGCTCTTTCCAGTATACTCGGCCCGAGAGTCATACTCGGCATCTTAGCAGAGCAGAATGGAGCCGTTTAACACCCGGCTCCCTGTGCGTATCAGACTTCGTGTCTTTGATTATACGGCTCCCACAAAAATATTTATAATTTTCAGAACTACAGAGGCTATTTGTACTTTAAGTAACATGTATTTGTAATTTATCCAAATAAATAATATAAAAAGGGAAAATCTTCTACCATATGTACTTTGTTATGTAAGTTTCCGATATATATTATATATTTTTGTAATAAATATTACATAATTTTTCAATATAATTACGACCACTTGCAATTAAGAAATAAAATTATACATTTTTGTAGTAATATTACACATTTTTCCATCAAAATATTTTTGAATTACATAATGTGTAACAATATTCCAAATATTTGTATCATTGTCATAAAATTATGTAATTTTCCTCTCTCTCCCAATCACATTTATTTTATTTTATTTTATTTATTTATTTTTTATGTATGTCCAAGTATCCATAATGGTAACTTCTAGCTAATCATTGTTGACATGAGGTAATTAGGGGTGAGCAGCGGATATACCGATCCGCCAAAACCGACCGAACCGAACCGATCCGCCGCATTTTGGACGGATGCGTGATGACGAGCGGATGGTTGCGGATTGATTTTCTCCAATCCGTCAATTTGGCGGACGGATGGCGGATTTGAGATTTCTTTGGCCGCAACCGAACCGCCAAACCGCCAAATCGCGAGCACCCTAATAATTTATAAGACTTTGTATTTTCAATTTGTTTAAATATTATGTTTGTGTTTTCAATTGAAAAAAAGTTTAAATATTATATTGAAAAAAAGTTTTTAACTTGAATATATTTTTTGAATTGAAAAAAATAAACATATTATTTATCTATATTTTTTGGTTTTTAAATCTAGCTCTAAAAATAATAAATAGAAAATATGACATATGCTTGTTGATTTTTGTTTTCAAAAACATATGTAGATGTAACAATATAGAGACATACAATCTCTACTACTACTCTGTTCATGGTTTTGGTGGTCTGAATTATTATTATATTTTAAGAATCACAGATTGTAATACTTTATGTAAATGCATCATGCTGTGATTGTAATATGTGGATGAGGCATGCAGTGATCGTGATATTTTAAAATTTCAAACTTTCTTTCTTTAGATAAGGCATACAATGATTGTAATAACTTTTTAAGTCATTGACTGTAATAGTTTCTTTCTTTTTTTTTTTTTTTTTTTTGAGGAAGTGCACAAGTTGAATTATGTTGAAAATTTATAAAATTTTAAACTGCCAAACCGATTCGCATCCATCCGCCAATCCGCTCAATCCACATCCGCCGGATTGGCGGACGGATGCGGATTGATTTTCTTCAATCCGCCAATCTGGCGGACGGATGGCGAATTGGAAGTTCCGTGGCCGCAACCGACCCGCGCCCACCCCTAGAGGTAATCGATGCACCCTAGGAGAGCTTAGCTAATAATTCTAAAATTTACTGTCCGTTAAAATTTAGATGGCCTGTTTCTTAATGAGCATTTTAAGGGTATTTATTAAGATATTTGATAGGATTATACATCTTTATTATAATAGTGTGTCATAAATATTGTATACTTATTTTCAATTTTTTAAATTAATATCTTCAGAACACTCATCAACAAGACTTAATTATAAAATAAGAAAATTTTGATACATAATTATGTGACTTGAAATTAATTGGGAGGGAAAAATGAATGCCCAATAGTAAAGGTTTTAAAATTTTCTACAACTGAATTTTCTATCCGATTTGAAATAATAAATAATAACTGGAACAAGGGATAGAAATTTTGGTGGGAAGTTAGTTATTTTAATTGATTTTTTTAGCTATTTTAGGTTGGTTAAAAAAAATTATATTTGGGAAGATAATTGACCTTTTTTTTTTATTATTATTATAATTGATTTCATGGTTGTGATAGAAAAAGTGAAATAATTATGATTTAGATGTGACATTTTATTTTATTAACTATTTTAATAGATTTTATCTTTATTGACTATTTTAATCTCCAACCCTCTTTCCAAACAGGCCAATGTATTAGCAAAGTCTTACAATGACTCAGAGTCACCCTTTTGGCTTTGTTCCCATTTTATGTTATTTCTATAAAAAATGAGTGCGGAATCCACATTACATGGGACTTACATAGGTCTTATATATATGTGAGTATTATATAGAATATTTGATAATTTACTTGAGTAAATTACACCTCTCTTTACATTTGGAAAAAAAATATAATTAGCCCTACACTTTTGACATAATTATATAATTCACATAATATTTAATTTTTTTTATTAATAATTTATTAATCATATAAATGTAAAAAAAAAATGATATTCTCATGTATTTTCAACTAAAATGTAAATTTATCTGTGTTTATTCTAGTATTTACCCATCATTTGTGTTAGTTTTAGTTACTTTAGCAATACTAAAAGATTAGTGTAATTATGTCTAAAATATGAAACCAATTATATTTTTTTCAAATCTCATGAAGGTGAGTATGATTAAGGAGGGGAAAATCCTTTAACCACACACTCCCATTCTAAATTGTATAATAGTACTTGTCATATTAGCAAGTTTATAAATTCATTATTCTATCTTTTCCTCTAACATATTCTACAAAAACCAAACACAGCCTTATGGAAGCAACATATAGCAATTGGTTAACTACAAGGTGTACAGTAGGATTCTACACTTGCAAATGTTCTCCCATGAGATCATTACTAGAAGAGAATAATTTATTCAGACCAACCACCAAATTACTTCTGTTAATTTTCCCATTATATCATGAATTGATCTGACTTAGCTAAAAGAATAATTTATTCGTTAAACATAAACTTATAAAAAAAAATGTTAACAAAATATAATTTGTTTGATAAATTTCTAACTTCCTGATTTTTCTAATAATTTTTTGTGCAAGCAAATTTGACTAATTTGACTTTCTTGACAGAAAATGAGTTTAACAAATGAGTGAAGTTTATTTTTATTATTATTATTTTTTTTTTCCAACAAAATAAGCTTGTTTAGTCTAGTAAAAGGTTGAGAGCAGCCACCAGTTCAAACCTTTTGATTGACTATACAATTCCTCAAGAAATCAAGTGATAGAATAAGATTATAGGCCACTTATTTTGAAGTCAAAGCTGATAAAAAAATAAAAAATGAAAAATAATATTATGGGAAAATGAAATCTGTGTGAAGCTCACTATCAACTTTAGCTAATTCCACAATCAAGACGGGAATCAACTAGCCAATTTTGAATTTTTTTTTGTTCATCAGTGTCACATTCAACTGAAATTTCTGTTCAAAAGCTCACAAGCCAATCTTGAAAATTTCCCCCTTTCACTGTCCTCCAATTACTATAATATTGTTTTCCCAAATTAAGAATTTTTTTTTCTTTTTCTTTTTTTTTGTTGAAAGGGTTGTTAAGAAAATGATAACAGAATCCAACTTTTTCATTGTTCAACGCAAGGGCTATTTTATTTTATTTTAATTTTTTATGGTACATTGGAAGTCCGGGAAGGGAATCTTGTCTATGGCCAAACTTGATTCTAAACTACAAGCAATTTGCAGATCTTCCATTATGCTGCTTGGAATGAGCAACAAGAAGTTTTCCAAGATCTTGTCCTCTTTAACCTTCCTAAAGTTTCAAATGAGGATCGAAAAAATCAAAGCATGATTGTCACACTGAGAAATTTTGAAGTGCTCCATAACCAAAAAAATGAGTTAAATTTCTTATGGAAGAAGAGGAATAAAAACTTGCTCACCTCTCCCCCCATCAAAATACACAACTCACAAACCTTCATTTAAACAGAGAGAGAGAGAGAGAGAGAGAGAGAGAGAGAGAGAGAGAGAGAGAGAGAGAAGTGTTCAAGAATTACACCAAGGCAGAGCGTAATTCTAAAAACCGGCTGATACGTATCGGAAAAATAGGATACCGCGACAGATACAGGCCGTTATACCACTGAAATTAAAAATCGCAGGCATATCGACCGAATCCCGGTACATATCGGTCTGTAACCGTTACACAAGCCGCGATGGGCCGATACTCACTGGTTCGGACCGGTACGGAAAAGAAAAAGCTGTGAAATGATTTTTAAAATTTCACCGTTGCGACACCCGATTCCCGATACGTATCGATCGATAATGCCGATACCGATACTCCGCGATCGATACCGTTATGTTACCCGATACCGCGATTTAGAACCATGAGGCAGAGTTCACCAAATAATTTTAAGGGTAAACTACTATAATAATAGTTAGACTTAATTTTCACCAAGTCTCTATTGAAAATAAGTTCTAATAAAATCATTGCTAAAAATAATTGTGACAGATTTTTTGCATATGTCGCTAGAAATTGACAATTAGTGACCTTTTTTGTCATAATTTTTAGAAATTGTTGCTAAAACTTACATTTAGTGACTTTTTTCTACGACAAATTTTTCAAACTGTCGTTGAAAGTTTAAAATTAGTGACATTTTTTGTGATGATTTTTTAAAAAAAATTGTCGCTAAAACTTATAATTTGTGACATTTTTTGTGATAAAAATTTTCAACTGGCGATGAAAATTAACAATTAGTGACATTTTTTAATAGTATTTAATGAAAAACATCATTAATTTTCTCAGAACCTATAAGACAATAAATCCATCTATTAAGACCTGTACGTAAGTCCCCTAATTTTAATTGAATCAATGTTGGATGAAGTATGATTCACACTAATAAATATGAAATTTCATTGAAGAAATTAAATTCCAGTGCACAAAAGGAAGCCTTCTGCACAATCCAAGAAAGAAAAGAACCACTCCAGCACACGGGTGCTTTAAGATCTATGAACCAAAAAAAATAAAAATAAAAATAAAAAAGAAGAAGAAGAGCTAGGTAAAGTAGGTGAGGAAACTATGTACAAATGGCGAAGAAAATTAAGATTCATACAAGTCCATTGATAACAGAAACAGCCCTTTGACATTGCAATTTCAACCACATGCAGCATACACACACGTTTATGAACAGTAAAGACGGGCCAAAAAAATTAATAAATTTGAACCATTAAATCGCCGGTAAATATATACAAGAAAATTGTACACATCGTAGTTAAAAAAACAAAAATCCTGAAATTAAGTTGGGGAGTACAAAACAATCACATGAGTACAGAATATGAAGGCTGATTACAATGTATCTTCAAAACTAGAACTCCACTCAAAATAACCACAACTACACTAATTTTAAGTAGCCTCGCTTTCTGATTCTTCCAAATTCTGAATTTGAAACTCTAAAGATGTGAAAACCAATATGCCTATAAAGATTAATAACAGTACACACCAAGTGTTTACAGGGACAGAACAAAACTAATGGCCTGCTTGAAAAACTCAACCTATCAAACTGTCTGTGCAACTCAGTTTTACTTTCTGCTATATAAGCCAATAAACTAACTTCCCTTGCTAACATCAACTCAAGCTGAGGTCAACATCAATGACATTAAGTAGTTGAGTGCTAGTAAATTATGGGGACTGTTCAACCTGTTTCTCTGCTTCGTACTTGGTACGAGTACTTTGACGAAAATGAGCGAGACATGTTTGACCATTTGTTTGGGGATTTACATTCTTTGCTTGAGCTTGAGGTGTCTTCGCGTTTCTTTGAGGCATTGTCTGTTTTTTGGCTTCCAGAAGTAAGTGTCTTCCATTTTGGTAATTGTGAGCTCACCCTGACTATGGATGAATATAGTGGGATTTTGTGGTTGCAATGTTACACCAAAGTTTACCCATAGTTATAAGACTTTTGGCTCTGATGAGAAGAATCCAGTTATAAGTGTTGAGTTTTTGGCATAGAGATTCATGAAATGGGTAGGATTTTATGCCCATGCCGATGAGTTTATTGGAGATGAGAAAGTTTAGGGGAGTATAGGTTCTAGATTTTTGCTTGCTTGGATTCATTCTCTTCCCAGAAGCTGATGGTTTATTAAATGACATCCATCACACTTAAAATCTGTGATCTATATGATTTTGTAGTAGTGATTATAAACAAATTATTGAGATGTGTGAAATAGTAAAAATAGACATGCAACAAATTAGAATTGAGGGGATGTTAACAATGATACCACATGATATATTGAATGGTTTAGAAAATATAAGTCCAAGATAGACACAACACAGAAAGAGAATGTCATCTTGACCACGAGATTCAATATCTAAAGAGTTGGCAGTTTGAAGAGCTTGATCTGCTAAAGGAGAGCTTGTGAATCTGAATCATTTTTGTTTAGGGGGCTAGTCGCATAGCCTTCTTTGTAAACTCTTCTGTTGCAATTTCAAATTTCTTGAGAAAATATGGAAAGATTGAGTATTGAGAAAGTACCTGTATCATCTTCTTCTTAAATCAGATCATTTGCCTTCTTCACTTTTCTCATTTTCACTAGCTTAAGTGGCAGCCCTGGCTCAAACAAGGATTTCCTAATAGATTGATCGTTCCCTAGGAAAAGGATCTTCAAAATTGTAGAGAGTGTTGTCCTGCTTCATAATTGTGTGATGTTGGTTGTTTTCAACATTACCACTCTGAAGCATAGCTTTCTTGTCTTCCTCAGTGTTGAAAAGAAGACAGACTTTTGGGCCACCAAGAGGTTTGATAGAGTTGTAATACACCCCCCATCACATTTCATTGCTTCTTCAATCATCGGAATGGATTTGAACTTATGAACAATTCCAAACCCATCAGCTACAATGGTTTGAGGAGGTTCAGGTTGATTGCATTCTGGAGTTTCTGTTGGTAGAGTTCTGGAAATTGTTCTATTTTCCTTCAAAAAATTTAGTTTTGTTTCCAAGTAGGGAAAGGAGGAAGATTGTTGAACCAGCAGGTGATTTTCGCTTTCCTAGTGGATGTGTCCTCTCCACCAAACATTAAAAATTCTAATGGCTTGGGATGCTTCTGTCTCGTTGCGAAATCTTACAAACCCAAATTTACTACTGCTAAACTTCCTTCTTTTTGCTGGCACAAAAGCATCCACTATCTGGCCATATCTGTTTGAATGTTTGCTTTGGAAGGTTATCAATGAAGAATGTGAAACACTTGTTTAGCCTTCTATCTTGCTGCTGCTCCATCTCTTTATGTTTTCTGGCTCCATAGGCTACACATCTCTCTGTTTGAATGTTGAGTATTTGCCAAACAAACACTACAGCTTTTGTACCAACTGGCACATTACTTTTATACATTGTCACATTTCCAAAGTGGTATTTTTCCCAATTCATTGGGTTTAAATCTCACAATCATGATTAAGTTCTTATGTAAGATTTGCACGATAAAAGTTCTGATTTTGAAAAGGATATCATAATTTTTTTTTTATTTTGATCGGCAAAATAAATCTTTATTGATGGAAACATATAAAGTATGATAGAGTACATTAATAAAGAGGAACTTAGAGCTAGCTAAAGCTCCAAGCGCCAGTTGGTGAGAGACCAACAAACAAAGCAAAACAACAAAGGCAACCAACAAAACAATCACTAGATGCAGTCACTGATGAGCTTAGCAGAACAACATGACAGTTTCAACAGACAACCAACAAATTAGATCACCAAGACTAACACTAGGACTGATAATCAATGACAGCTTCAGCAAAACAACCATAATCAATGACATCTCCTCAGCTTAATACACCAGAACCTTTCACCCCTGCAGTGCAGATTAAGACAAAATACAACACAAAGATAGAATGCGATTCTTTACCCCTTCAGATTATGGCCCACAAAACTGAAGAATACTGCTGATACTCCAATAACACAGGCACCTTCTAACCTCAATAGCAAAGCCTAATTAGCCTCTACTTGAGAACCACATCCTCGACCGAGAAGGGGAAGTCCTTAAGAGAAGCTTTGAGCCAAAGAGCTAATCTGATCTTGATTAGTTCCCACAAATCTGAAGAATTAGGATGAGCATCACCAAAAGCACACTCATTCCTATGCTTCCAAAGAGACCAGAGAACTACCAGTGGAATTCCTCCCCAAAATTTCCTGAGTGGACGCTTAAATTTACCACCCCTCTACCAATTGAACAGGCCTGCCACAGATTGTGGAATACACCATTGAAGCCCCCAGTCATGTAACACAGATGACCAAATGGTCCAAGAGAAATGGAAATGAAACAAAACATGAGTGGAAGATTTAGGACCCATGTTGCAGAAAATACGTAAGGGTGAAACGTTGCTGCCAAGAATGCCAATATTGAGCAGAAAAACAACTGTTTTGATTCTGTTTTTCCAGGCTAACCATCCAAAAGAATGGACTTTGGGGGGTAAGATATTGCTCCAAACGAACTTGCTAATGCTGAGATGAGGCCCAAGGAAAGAGTTGCAAAGAGAGTATAAAGAAGACATGGAGAAATCACTAGAACCTGAGGCTACAAAGGACCACACTAGGCTGTCAGCACTGTTAAGGCTTAAAGAGGGAGCAGAGGATAACAAAATAATCAACCTAGCTTCAGCAGCCACTTCCCAGGCATATAGTACTCTTCTATAGAGAAAGTTCCAGACAGTAGTGCTGGTTTTCTTGGCATAAAATTGATGAAGAGATCCATTCTTATCAACAGACAGGTTGAAAAGAGAAGGGAACTCATCCTTGAGATAGGCAGATCCACACCACTTATCATACCAAAATCTGATACAATTGTTGTCCCCCACCTTGATTTGGCAGTTATCTAAGAAGTTAAAAGTATTTGAACTATGAACCCCTATGAAGATAATGTCCTTCCATACCCTAGAGTGCTTGTAGGAGAATTGCACAGGGAGATGCCAACACTCTACCTCAATCTTATACTTGCTGCATATAACTTTTCTCCATAATGCAGTAATTTGGTTTCCAAATTTCCACCGCCATTTAAGAAGCAAACATGCATTAACATCCCTAATCCTTCTAAAGCCCAGGCCCCTTTGGGCAACACTCTTTGTAACCTCTAACCATTTTACCAAATGTACTTTTCTTTTCAGACCATTACCACTCTAGAAAAAAGCAACCTCAATCTTTTCAATTTCACGAGCCACACCTTTAGGCATCTTGAAGAGGGAGAGATAGTACACAGGGAGACTTGAGAGGACAGACTTGATCAAGGTTAACCTCCCTGTAAAGGACAGCATTTTCCTCTTCCAACCTGATAGTCTAGATCTAATATTATCAAGCACAGGCTTCCAAGTTGATTCTCTAATTGGGTTGGCTCCTAAAGGCTACCCCAAAAATTTCAGTGGCAAGCTTTGCACCTTGCAATTCAAAAGCTTTGCAAAGGCATGCAGAGACACATCAACCACACCCACACCACAGACAACACTCTTGTGATAATTGATTCTGAGACCAGAAAGAACTTCAAAGCATCGAAGGAAACTTTTGATAATCACCGCCTGGTCCATGTCAGCATCACAAAAGAGAATTAAGTCGTTAGCAAATTGAAGGTGCAATATAAGAACCCCATATCAATGAAAATGTGAGTTTGTTAAAATTGTTCATTTTTTCAGCATCAATTAGCAAATCAGGGTTGAAAATTGTTGGGGAATTTTCAAAATAGTTTTTAAAATTTATAGTTTAATTTTTGGGTGTTTTCAAAACCTTCCTTGTTTTTCTTTAGAAAACATTAATTAAGCTTAGAGACTTTGTCCCACATTGGAAATAGAGCAAAACATGGAGCACTTAATAAAGTGCTACATGGAATATTCTTTTGAATATGAAATTATGGAATGAAAGCTAGTGTACATGCACCCACACCGCAAGGATGGTACTTCGCACCATTCGCACACGCACACACGCGCGCGCGTGGCATGGGCAATGGGTTGTGTGGCATTTGATGGCGCACTTTGCACTTAGCACGGACGCATCGGCACAAGGCGCCATGAGAGCGATGACGTGGATCCGACGTGGCATGGGTGACATGGAATACAGTCAGCTCCACGTGGCAGTGACGTGTCATCTGTTGGCGATGAGCCAATCATTCGATCAAATGATTGTGTGTCCAATCTGGAGCAGGTTGATCATAGCCGTTGATTAGAGATGCGTGCGATCGTACGGATGAGATGGCATCTGATCGTGATTAGGTGTGATTAGTCAAGGCATCTATTCCGTGTCAGAATGATCTACACCATAGATCATCGATCCAACGGTCAGATCTGATCGGATACGATCAAAAGACATGACCATTCGATCAGATCCATTAAGGCCTATTAATAGGCTACGAAATCAGCCATTTCATTCAATCCAAAATCTTGAAAAGCATTCCTGCAATTCTCTCTTTCTCTCTCTCTCTCTCTCCCTCTTGACTTTGAATTTTCGATCAAGAGTTTCTTAAGCAAATTTCTGTTTTTCTTATTGATAATCAAGTTCTGCATATTTGATTATCAGTGTCTTGGTTTCTTGATTATATCAAGAGTGTTTTGATCTATTGTCTTCAGTGCAGACGCCGATAGACTAGATCTTTAGATCAGGCTTCATTGTATCCTGGAGGCAAATTTGTTGTAACCCCCTACACACCTTTTGGTGGGTACAAATATTGTTTTTAGGAAAGCGACTTAGTAACGCGACTTGAAGCACTAATTTTTTGTTCTATATAGAAAAGATCATTGCCAAATTTTGAAGACCCGAAGACCATTACTTGAAGAATTCAAGACCCTTTGTTCCAACAATATAAAAACAATATTTGGATATGGCGATGTCTATTCAGAAAATGACTCAAGATTTCATGAAGCTTGACCATTTTGATGGAGGAAATTTCTGACGCTGGCAAAAGAAGATGCATTTTTTGCTCACCACTCTCAAAGTGGTCTATGTGCTAACTACTCCTTATCCGATGGAGCAAGAAGACAAGACTGTAGAGCAAACCCGTGCCAGAACCAAATGGGAGAATGATGACTACATTTGCCGAGGACACATTCTGAATGCACTGTCAGACTCTCTATTTGATGTGTATCAACATCTAGAAATGGAAAAGCAACTCTGGGACTTATTACAGTCAAGGTACCTCACCGAGGATGCCTCCGGTAAGAAATTTCTTGTTAGTAATTTTATGCGTTTTACAATGATTGATACAAAAGCCCATTATGGAACAATTACATGAGATCCAACATATTCTGAGTCAATTTTGACAAAAGAATATGAACATGGATGAATCTATTGTAGTTTCATCTATAATAGAGAAACTGCTATCTTCTTAGAAGGATTTTAAGAAAACTCTGAAACACAAAAAGGAAGATCTTACTTTAGAGGAATTGGCTCAACACCTCCGAGTTGAGGAAGAGTCAAGGTTACTTGAAAGTAAAGATAACCAATTGGCTCAGACGTCCAAGATCCACATAGTAGATGATGGTAAGAGGTTCAACAAAAAGAAGCGTAAGCATGAACCCCAATCTGAGAAAAATGCTAAGAAGCCGAAAGGCGCTTGCTGGCACTGTGGCAAGCCAGGGCACTTCAGAAATGAATGCCGGTCATACAAGAAGAAACCAGTAGCATCAAATGCCAAGAACAAGTTCGTGGCTGTTATATCCGAGGTGAACATGCTCGAAGATGCTGGTGACTGGTGGATTGACTCAAAAGCAACAAGACATGTCTGCAACGATAAGAGCCGTTTCACTACTTATGAACATGTGAGTGATGGAGCAGTTCTCTACATGGGCAACTCTTCAACTGCTGCTATCAAAGGCAAAAGGACGATGGATCTAGAGTTTATATCTGGAAAAGTCCTAATGATGTTTATCATGTACCTGATGTCAGGAAAAACTTTGTATCTGGAATCCTGCTTAATAAGCATGGTTTCAAGTTAGTATTTGAGTCGAACAAATTTGTTTTGTCTAAGAGTGGGATTTTTGTTAGGAAGAGCTACATGTATCAAGGAATGTTCAAACTTAACGTTATCAATAATACATTTATTTCTGCTTATATTGTTGACTCACTTTCTTTATGGCATGCTCGTTTAGGTCATGTTAATACTAGGAAAATGCATGATATGGTTAATTTAGATTTAATTCTTAAGTATAATATTGATATGTTTGAAAAAATGTAAATTTTGTGTACAATCTAAAATTACTCGCATTCCATTTCCTAAAGTAGATAAAATCACATCTCTGCTTGAACTTGTGCATAGTGATGTATGTAACATGCATAGTACCCCCACTAGAGGTGATAAGAAATATTTTGTGACATTTACTCATGATTTTTCTAAGTACTGTCATATCTATCTTTTGCATTCAAAAGATAAGGTGCTTGATAAATTCAAGATTTTTAAGACAGAAGTAGAAAATCAGTGTAATGTCAAAATAAAGTGACTTAGGTTTGATAGAGGCGGTGAATACCATTTTCTAGAATATTGTGAAAATATTGATACTATTTATGAGAAGTCTACATCCTACACACTACAACAAAATGGAGTAGCTGAAAGAAAGAATAGGACATTAACTGAAATGATTAATGCTATGTTTTCTTACTCCAGTTTAAGTTCTGGTTTTTTGGGTGAAGCCTTACTCACTGCCTGTCACATACTCAATAGAATTTCTCTCAAGGGAAGGAATATTACTCCTTATGAACTTTGGAAAAACAAGAAACCTAATCTTGGTTAGTTGAAAACTTGGGGCTATAGAGCAATAGTCAGATTGCCTGAACCTAAAAGGAAGAAATTAGGTGAAAAAGAAATTGAATGCATATTCCTTGGCTATACTATACATAGCAAAACATATAGGTTTTTGGTAGTAGAGCCCGATGGTTCAGTGGAAACAAATACCATCATTGTATCACGTAATGCGGTATTTTATGAGAATCGTTTCACAACCATTCCAAGGTTGGATTCTAATCAAGGAAATGAATCAACTCCTTTGATGTCTACAGAGGAAAGTGAACGACATGAACCTATTGAGCCTAATGAACCCAATGAGCCTATTGAACTAAGGAGGAGTAAAAGGACTAAGACTGAGGAGTCATTTGGTCATGATTTCATTGTTTACCTTGTAGAAGGAACTAGAAAAGCTTATTATAAGCAAACAATAATTTCTTTGAATATGGATTTAGATCCATTAACCTTTGAGGAAGTTATGAAGTCTCAAGATGTTGCATTCTGGAAAGAAGCAATAAACGATGAGATGGATTCTATCATGAGTAACAATACCTGGGTACTTTCTGATTTGCCACCTGGATCCAAACCCATTGGTTGTAAATGGATTTTCAAAAGGAAAATGAAGGCTGATGGCACAATTGACAAGTTCAAAGCAAGATTAGTTGCTAAGGGTTTTACTCAAAAAGAGGGTATCGATTATTTTGATACATATGCTCCGGTGGCTAGAATCGCCACCATTCGAGTGTTGATTGCCTTAGCTTCAATCTATAAGCTTGAAATCCATCAAATGGATGTTAAGACCGTTTTCTTAAATGGAGAGTTAGATGAGGGAATCTATATGTAACAACCGGAAGAATTTATTGTACAGGGTCAAAAGCACAAAGTGTGTAAACTCATGAAGTCACTATATGGACTGAAACAAGCTCCAAAACAGTGGCATGAGAAATTTGACAAAGTAATAGTGTTAAATGGCTTTAGGATACGTGAATCTAATAAGTATGTGTACAGTAAGTTTACTGGAAATAGATGTGTAATCATATGTCTGTATATAGATGACATGCTTATTTTTGGTACTGACAATGATGTCATTGAAAGTACTAAAAGTTTCTTGTCATCTAACTTTAGTATGAAAGACATGGGCTTGGTTGATGTAATTTTGAGTATTAAGATCAAATGAGAGGACAATAATTTGATTCTAACCCAGTCGCACTATATTGAGAAAATTCTTAAGAAATTTAATCAATATAATTATACACCCATGTCTACACCTTTTGATTCAAATTTGAAATTGTATCCTAATACTAGAAGAGCTGTTGATCAGCTAGAATACTCAAGAGTAATAAGTAGGCTAATGTATGCCATGACTTGCACTAGACCTGATATTGCTTTTGCAGGGGGAAAACTTAGTAGATACACTAGTAATCCCAATAGTATGCATTGGCATGCTGTTAACCGAGTACTTAGGTACTTGAGGAAAACAATAGATTATGGAATAGTCTATAATGGCTATCCAACGGTGCTGGAAGGATTCATGGATGCTAGTTGGATAACTGATTGTGAAGATCACTCGTCCACGAGTGGTTGGATTTTTACTCTTGGAGGAGGAGCTATCTCCTGGGATTCTAAGAAGCAAGCATGCATAACAGACTCAACCATGGCGTCAGAGTTTGTAGCTTTGGCTTCTTGTATCAAAGAGACAGAATGGCTAAGGAATCTCTTGTTAGAGATTAAGATATGGCCAAAACCTATGCCACCAATATCTTTGCATTGTGATAGTGAAGCAACTCTATCACGGGCCTATAACTATGTCTATAATGGAAAGTCCAGACATATAGGACTGAGACATAGTTGTGTCAAGCAGTTAATTACAGAAGGTGTGATTACCATTAGTTATGTAAAGTCAAATGAAAATTTGGCTGACCCCTTAACAAAGGGACTTACAAGGGATTTGGTGTGGAAAACATCAAAGGGGATGGGTCTCAAGCCCACTTAACATAATCACTCTTGGTGGAAACTCGACTCAACGCTTGAAGAAATATCAAGTCTTGAGTTCAATGAGCCCAAGTACACTATATGTCATGATTGCAAGCACTTAGTTTTATTTCATTTTCATCCCAAGGTTGAAGTGCTTGGTACATATAATGTGAAAAGAAGAGGATGAGTTAGCAAACTCTTAATAAGCTTACAACTGGATTGTTAGGGTACTGTAAATTACAGGGGTACTCTCAGTAAGCTTACCTATGTAAGTGTAGGAGGTGGCGCCGCTTCCTATGAGTCTAAGGGCTTGACTCTAGAGCACTCATGAAACAGGATATAGACACAAGGCCAATCCATGTGTTGGTTTGTTTGAATACTTGAGATAACATGTACTGCGTGTGAGACATGTCCAGTTAGTCGTATAAGATCACTAGTTCAAAGACAAGTCTACTATGGCATCTTGACTAACTTTGAGATGTCTTCACTAAGTGAATGATTCAAATTGTAAGATATCTTCACCTATGCATAACGCTGCCAAGTGAACTAAGAGTCATCATCTAGTATTTTGAAAATGGTGGGGGAATGTTGGGGAATTTTCAAAATGGTTTTTAAAATTTATAGTTTAAATTTTGGGTGTTTTCAAAACCTTCCTTGTTTTTCTTTAGAAAGCATTAATTAAGCTTGGGGACTTTGTCCTACATTGGAAAGAGAGCAAAACATGGAGCACTTAATAAAGTGCTACATGGAATATTCTTTTGAATATGGAATTATGGGATGAAAACTAGCGTGCATGCACCCACACCGCAAGGATGGTGCTTCGCACCATCCGCACACGCACATGCACAGGCGCGAGCGTGGCATGGGCAGTGGGCTGTGCGGGGTTTGATGGCGCACTTTGCATTTAGCACGGACGCATCAGCGCAAGGCGCCATGAGGGCACTTTTCTATTTGCATCGGACAGGTTGGAACGATGACGTAGATCTGACGTGACATGGGTGACGTGGAATACAGTCAGCTCCACGTGGCAGTAACGTGTCATCCATTGGCAATGAGTCAATCATCCGATCAAACGGTTGTGTGTCCGATCTAGAGCGGGTTGATCATAGCCGTTGATTAGAGATGCGCGTGATTGTACGAATGAGATGGCACCCGATCGTGATCAGGTGTGATTAGTCAAGGCATCTATTCGATGTTAGAATGATCTGCACCATAGATCGTCGATCCAACGGTCAAATCTGATTGGATGCAATCAGGAGATATGACCATTCGATCAGATCCATTACGTCCGATGAATAGGCTACGAAATCAACCATTTCATTCAATCCAAAATCCTGAAAGGCATTCCTGTAATTCTCTCTCTCTCTCCCCCTCTTGATTTTGATTTTTTGATCAAGAGTTTCTTAAGCAAATTTCTGTTTTTCTTATTGATAATCAAGCTCTGTAGATTTGATTATCAGTGTCTTGGTTTCTTGATTATATCAAGAGTATTCTGATCTATTTTCGTCAATGCAGACTCCGATAGACTAGATCTTTAGATCAGGCTTCATTGTATCCTAGAGGCAAATTTGTTGTAACCCTCTGCACACCTTTTGGTGGGTACAAATATTGTATTTAGGAAAGCAACTTAGTAACGCGACTTGAAGCACTAATTTTTTGTTCTATATAGACAAGATCATTGCCAAATTTTGAAGACCCAAAGACCACCACTTGAAGAATTCAAGACCCTTTGTTCCAACAAAAATTACTAAGTTTTTCGACAACCAAGTTCTAAAATTAATTTTCATTTCAAAAACAAGTTTCGAAGAATTTTATTTTTTAGCAACCAAGTTACAAAAAAAAAATTTGTTTATGAAAAATACATTTTTTTCAGCTATCAAGTTCCAAATAATATATATATTTTTCTTATACCCTTGTTCCGAACTCTTTCTATAATTTTGATTCTAAATTTATGAATTCACTTGTTATATATTATTGTTTTGGGTCTTGTCAACTTTTTTTATTTTATTTTTTTCTTTCTATTGTTGGGTTTTCTATTGTTTGAGTCCTATGTATTGAAAATTATGGCTTAACTTTCTTCAATGGAGGTTTAAGTTTCGATGTGTGTACGCAGATTTGCCAATTTTTTTTATTTATTTATTTTTTAGGTGAGAGAACAATTAAATAAAAAGATTTTGGTAAAAAGCTCCTCACCTTAAGTGACGTAAAATATTACGGTCATGGTCGATATGGTTAGGTACTGTAATTTTTTATATTTTGTTTTTTTTTTTAATTTATTTATTATTTATTTTTGACTCTTTATTGTGAGAATTAAAATAATTTTAATTCAGAAAGAAGAATACCTCATGCCATGATGTTCAAGCCTTTGAATCTTTATCCTTGAATGATGAAATCTTGAATGTATAAACAAAACCACTCACTGAACACTTTCACTGAACCATATGGGAAAAGTGAAAGGAATAGAGTTTCAAGCCTATTCTATTCACAAAATAACGTCTGTGTTTGATGGCTATCACAGGCATATATATTAGGCTTGGACCCATATCCAAGTATAACTCCTTATAACTTCCCACCATCAGGGAAGTTGTAAAGTCCCATGAAACCACCATATGGATAGTGAACAGACATTAGTTACCCATTAGTCATTAAACCAATGGAATATATATAATAAATATAAATAATATAATATAAATAAATAAATAAAACATGTGGCATATGGGCCACTTTATGCATATTCTTACATTCTCCCACTTGGCACATATAACACACGTTGTTGACTGTCGGGTAACTAACAAACTGATTATGGCCATTAAATAAAAAAACCCAAACCTTAGAGGTATAATACACGAATCATGGCAGTTATACTCTATCAATTAAGTATTTCCTTCCATGTATCACATTGTATTACACTCTCAACTTTATGTGGTGTCATTCTTTATGAATAACTTCTAATAAGTTATTCTGGATCCAATGATCCCTATGGATCAATAGTCCCAATGGACTGCATAGCATCACAAATACTTTAGGTGCACAAAATGATGCTTTTCACTAATAATAATCAAAATGTCATGACAAAACAAAATAAAACAACAACTAGAAAAATTATTGAGCTAACCAATCAGTCCCATGCCCTCAACGTGTTTTGAAAACACCTTTACAGAAAGACCTTTGGTCATGGGATCTGCAATCATCATATCGGTACTAATATGCTCAATACTGACTTCTTACTTCTTCACACGGTCTCGAATAAGAAGATACTTTATGTCAATATGCTTGCTTCGGCTACCACTTTTGTTGTTGTTAGAGAAGAAAATCGCAGTCGAATTATCACAGTAAACCTTTAATGGCCTAGAAATTGAATCCACAATTCGAAGCCCTGTGATAAAATTCCTTAACCAAATAGCCTGTGAGGTTGCTTCAAAGCAGGCTATAAACTCTACTTCCATTGTTGATGATGCAATTATCATCTCTTTGGCGCTTTTCCATGAAACAGCACCGCCTGCTAGCAGATAGACATATCCTAAAGTGGATTTTCTAGAATCTTGACAACCCGCAAAATTCGAGTCTGAATATCCAACCACCTCAAGACAATCAACATGCTTGTGAGTAAGCATGTAGTCCTTGGTTCCCGTTAAGTACCTCATGATTTTCTTTGCAGCCTTCCAATGTTCCATTCCTGGATTACTTTGGTATCTTCCAAGAATCCCAACTGCAAATGCAATGTCAGGTCGTGTACAAACCAAAGCATGCATTAAACTGCCTACGGCAGATGCATAAGGAATGCTAACCATTTGTTCCTTTTCCAAATCATTATTCGGACATTAACTTAAATTGAATTTGTCACCCTTTAAAAGAGGGCGCTGCATTAGGAGTGCAATCGCTCATCTTGAATTCCTCCAAAACTCTTTCAATGTAGGCTTTATGAGATAGTCCTAATGTCCTTTTGGACCTATCTCTGTGAATCTCTATGCCAATGACATAATAAGCTTCACCCATATCCTTCATTTCAAAATTTTGGGAAAGAAATTGTTTAGTATCATGCAACAATCCCAAATCATTAAATGCAAGTAAAATGTCATCCGCATATAGAACTAGAAAAATGTATTTGCTCCCACTAACCTTAAGGTATATACAATTGTCCACAACATTCTCCGTAAAACTATATGAAGTAATAACATTGTGGAACTTTAAATACCACTATCGGGAAGCTTGTTTTAGTTCATATATGGATTTCTTGAGCTTGCAAACTAAGTGACTGTCTTTATCAGAACAAAAACCTTCAGGTTGGTTCATGTATACTTCTTCCTCAAGATCCCCATTTAAAAATGTCATTTTCATATCCATTTGATGTAGCTCTAAATCAAAATGAGCTACTAATGCCATGATAATTCGAAATGAATCCTTTTTAGAAATCGGAGAAAATGTATTATGATAATCGATGCCTTCTCTTTGAGTAAAACCCTTGGCTACAAGTCTGGCCTTATATCGTTCGACATTACCATTTGAGTCTTTCTTGGTCTTATAGACCCATTTACAGCCAACAGCTTTAACTCCTTTAGGCAACTCAACAATTTCCCAAACTTGATTCTTAGCCATAGATTCCAACTCTTCCTTCATGGCATTATACCATAATTTAGAATCATCCATATTCATGGCATTGGAAAATGAAATATGATCATCTTTAGGTCTGATGTCAAAATCAGACTCCATTGAGTATACAAAATAATCACCAGAAATTGCTGACTTTCTAGCTCGTGAGGATCTTCTTAATTCTGTAGTCTCAATTGGGACTTGAGCTACAGGCTCTATGTTGACTTGGTCCTCTTGTGGTAGAAGTTCTTGAATTTGTTGCTTTTCAAGGATATTAGGTTGATTATCCTGAAAGACAACCAATTCACCTATATTCACAGGTGTTGTATTTGGATCCCGTGATTCTTTCCACTCTATCTTTCGAGGATAACTCCCACTAGGGTCAACTTCCTCAATAAACTTAGCATTTTCGGCTTCAACAATTCTAAGTGAATTTGAAGGACAATAAAATCTGTAACCCTTGGAGTTTTCCGCATAGCCTATGAAAAAACCACTAACTGTTTTGGGGTCCAATTTCTTTAAATGTGGGTTATACACCCTCACTTCAACTGGACAACCCCAAACATGTAAGTGTCTTAAACTTGGCTTCCATTCTTTCCATAACTCAAACGGTGTTTTGGGAACAACCTTGGATGGAACCCATTTAAGATATACACGGCGGTTTTCAAAGCTTCACTTCATAAATTTATTGACATATTAGAATAACTAAGCATGCTCCTTACCATGTCCATAAGTGTTCGGTTCCTTCTTTCAGCAACACCATTTTGTTGTGGTGTGCCAGGCATTGAATATTGTGCAATAATGCCTTCTTTCTTAAAGAACTTAGCAAATGGACCTGGTAATTGTCCCAATTCTACGTACCTCCCATAATATTCTCCACCCCTATCTGACCTCACAATTTTAATTTTCTTTTCTGTTTGTTTCTCTACCTCTACTTTATAAACTTTAAAGGCATCAAGTGCCTCGGCCTTATCAAACAAGAGGTAGAGATACATATATCGTGTGAAGTCATCAATAAATGAGATAAAATATCTCTGACCATTCAGACAAGGTGGAGTAAATGGTCCACAAATATTAGTATGTATGATTCCAAGAATTTCCTCACTCCTTTTGGCACATTTGCTGGTCTTGTTGGTCTGCTTTCCCTTTATGCAGTCTACACAAATACCAAATTTGGTAAAATCAAGATTCGAAAGGACTTCATCATTAAACAACCTCTTTATTCTCTCAATGGAGATATGTCCCAATCTCCTATGCCAAAGAATAGAGGAGGACTCATCAACAATATTACGCTTAATGCCAATATCACCATGCAAGGTTAAAAGATTTTGTTCAAAACAGGATCCAAATTTAATTTGCATAAACCATTAATTAAAGTACCAAATCCTACAGAACACAGAGTCTTTAAACAAACTAAAATTTGCACCAATAAACTGAAATTCAAATCCAAATGGTACTAGTCTAGAAACATAAATTAAACTTTTTGAAAAAGATGGAATGCAAAATGTGTTTTCAAGATCCAAAGCAAAGCCATTTTTTTCAAACAAGTCTGAAAGTTCCAACAGTTTCGACGTGTGAACACATCCCATTGCCAGAATAGATGCCTTGTTCACTTCCCATCGGTTTCCTTAGGCTGAGGAAGCCTTACATGGTATTAGCAATGTGAATTGTAGAACCCGAATCAATCCACCAATCATGTTGATAAGTATTAACAAAATTAGATTCATAACACACAAGAGATATGAGATTATCTTTCTTCTCAATCTTTAAGGACTTAAGACGAGCTACAATGTCCCTCATTTCCATAATGTGCTCACTCACACTCCTAGAATTGTTATGCTTCATTTATGATAGTTTGTTCATTAGGGTGCTTGCCAATGCTTTGTCAGAACTAACAAATTGCTCTTCAATAGCCCTCATGTAGTTCTTGACCTTATCAGATTGTGGGATTGAGCCCCTAATGCTCTGGTTGATATGTGACTTTATGAGCATTAGGCTTAAGCGATTGGATCGCTCCCACTTATCATAAGCACTCTTTTCTGCAGCGAAACTATCATCCGTAGGTTCAAGAGGTTTATCCACACGGAATGCCAGATCGAGGTCCATGCACCCTAATGTTAGAAGGATTTTGTCCTTCCAGTCTGAAAAATTATCACCGTTCAAGAATGGAATACGAGAAGACTAATTAGATAGTACAGAGGTAGAAATCACTGCAATTACCAAGAACATTATTAATGCTTTGAAACAATAGCTATAGTCTAAATCAACCAATGTCAAATTCAGTAACAAATCTAAACCTTCCTGCGGGTAGAGGTCACTAAACTGTATTAGATTTGCTATTACTTTATAATAAGACTAATGGGTTCCGAAATACGTAAGGAAAAAAAAAATTCATATTCGTAGGTTTAGAGTGTTCAATCCCTTTAATACCCAATCCATTATCTTATTCCAATTAAATTTCATAAATAATTACTTTTCTGTGGGACCAAGAAATTATTTATAAAACATAATTGCAATGTAAAAATGCCAAATTAATTTTTAACTTTATGTGATCAAAATACTGAGGATCACATCTTTATGTCTTAAGATGCTATGGCTACTCTTAAAACAAAATAAATTTTTTAAATATGACATAATTTATTAATGTGAGCAAATCCTTATAGTCACAACAAATATATAATCTTTCAATGCACATAATGTATAATACATACAATCAGAGTAATATCACATGAAAAATCCCAACACCAAACACATGTAATTTAACCTTATACTAGATTTTGCTTAAAAATTGGACCAAAATAAATTCCAAAAGCCCAACACATAGTGTATTCATACTCTTATTTCATATGAATTTTCAATGCGTAAATAATTACCTTAATACATGTAATATAATATTACATTATTTTAAATAACATGCCAATGAATTTCAAAAATTATAAAAACTAAAAGAACATGTTATAATTTACTGTATGAGATTCAATTGAATTTGCTTACTATTTAAACATACAACGATAATAAACAAAACATCCTTAACAGCATGTTAAAATTTTTTTATGAAAATTCTAGAAATAAATTCAAGTCTTTCATGCTTTTTTTTAAAATAAACCAAATAAATCCAAATAAAAGTATGAAAATTTCTAGATTTTATACAGAATCAGATTAAATATTTTGCTCTTTAATGTGTGTGTCAAAAATAATAGTTAATGACACACAACAAGTCTCCTAAATAAAATAGATTGAGAGTAGGAGAAAATTCTAAATAAATACCACTAGCACAAATCATGATGGACTCTACTATTGCAACAGTGCTTCCTTTTTTCTTTGATAGTGATATTCAAAAGTTATGCAATATAAATTACTCATTCTAATTCTACAATGATTCTGAATTGTTAAATTTTATGGTGTGAATTAATATACAAATATCACATGTATAGAATAGGCTTGATTCGATTCACGAAATTGATAATAGTTTGATGTAAGAATTTGAAATAAAAACTAAACAACATAACAGAAGGTTGGCTCTAATACCAATTGTGAGAATTAAAATAATTTTAATTCAGAAAGAAAAATACCTCCTGCCATGATGTTCAAGCCTTTGAATCTTTATCCTTGAATGATCAAATCTTGAATGTATAAACAAAACCACTCACTGAACACTTTTACTAAACTATATGGGAAAAATGGAAAGAATAGAGTTTCAAACCTATTCTATTCACAAAACAATGTCTGTGTTTGATGGCTATCACAGGCATATATAGAGATAGGCTTGGACCCATATCCAAGTATAACTCTTTATAACTTCCCACCATTAGGGAAGTTGTAAAGTCCCATGAAACCACCATATGGGATAGTGAACAGACATTAGTTATCCGTTAGTCATTAAACCAATTAATCTATACTATATATTAAGCAAAAAGGGGTTTTTAACCCCAAGCCTTGTGGGAGCTCCAATCTCTCAATCTAAATTTCTTAATTTTTTTATTTAAAAAAAAAATCTTAACATTTATTAATTTCTTCCAACTCCCAAGTCTTACCCTCATAATAACACTTTAATGCATTAAGAATAAGCATAAAAAAAATTCTTTGAAATCCAACACATATGAATTCCTTAAAAGTCCCAACACATATGATTATTAACTCTCATAATAACACTTTAATGCATTAAGAACAAACATAAAAAAAAAATTCTTAAAAAGTCCGACACATATGATTATTATCAAAATATTAAATTTTAATATAATATAATAGAAAAAATGACATTTAATTTCTTGAAAAGTCCAACACATATGATTATTATCAAAATATTAAACTTTAATATAATATGAAAAAGGAAAAAAAAAAAAAAAGAAGACATTTAAAAAAAAAAAATTAAAATCACAATTCACATATATAAATAATTATAAACACAATCCGTGCATAGCACGGGTGATATGCTAGTTAGTCATTAAACCAATGGAATATATATAATAAATATATATAATATAATATAAATAAATAAATAAATAAAACAAACATGTGGCATATGGGCCACTTTATGGATATTCTTACATGTATTACTACTTGCGTATTAGATTCAACCACCATTTTCTTCATTTGAAAATAGTAATTCAACTTTCTTTAATGCATGTTTAAGTTTTTTTTTTTAATTGACGAAAGTAGTTGTTAAATTAGCACGGGGGAGTTGAAACTCACACCCATATACCTTATAAGAAAATCTTACCCTCTTATTCCAATACCTAAGAGTGGAACCCAAAACGTCCCCCTTAAAAGAGATTTGGTGGTCAAAGGACTAACCAACTAAGTTAGAGCTCCTTGGTTAATGGATGTTTAAGTTTAGGTGTGTGTACATAGATTTGGATGTGTTTTGAATGGTGAATGTATGCCTTTTACTTGTTAGGGTATATTTGGAATAAATGTATGTGGAGTGAGTATATATTACATATTTATTATTTTTTAAGTGTTTAAAGTGAAAAGAATGTGCATACAATTAGGGATGCAAACGAACCGAGCTGTTCATGAACAAGCTCGAGTTCGGCTCGTTAAAGCTCGTTCGAGCTCGGCTCGATTAATAAACGAGCCGAGCTCGAGCTTAATTTTCAAGCTCGATTAATAAACGAGCCGAGCTCGAGCTTAATTTTCAAGCTCGATTAATAAACGAGCCGAGCTCGAGCTTACTAGTGCTCGACTCGATTAGGCTCGCGAGCTAAAAATATATATATTAATTTATATTTTTATATTTTCAATATATATATATATTATATTATATATATTATAATAAAATATTTATATATTATATTATATTTATATAATTAAAATACTTTAACAGTTAATATATTTAAACTGGTCCGGCCCACCATCATTATTGATGTTTATTATTTTAATATAAAAAACATTTAAATGTTTGCCATTGCATTGCTTTTAGATTGCCAACTCATGACTTTATAGGCATTTGGATAGAAGAGTTTTTCCTTTCCCACCGATGTGGGATTCAAAGAAGGGATGGAAATGTTGTCTTGGCTGAAAGTCCCACATCGGTTGAAACATACATTTTTACTTGGACAAAACTCTATATAAGTGTGCAGAGGGTTAGTATGCAGCTTGCATGGCTCTCTTTTGGCTTAACGAGCCATTGCGAGCCGAGCTCGAGCTATGTAAATATTAGGCGAGCCGAGCTCGAGCCAAGATATTGTAGCTCGTTACGAGCTCGAGCCGAGCTCGAACACTTCAAAAATAAGTCGAGCCGAGCTTGAAAATTGTAAAACTCGGCTCGGCTCGGCTCGATTGCAGCCCTACATACAATGAAAATGAAAATAGTGTCTAGAAATAGAACTTATACTAGTAAGTACTATTTTTGTATCCTTAACACTAGTAAAGACTTATAATGGAGGAGTGGGAAAAAAATTCCCTAAAAACATTATATATATATATATGACACGGATAGGCCCACAAGGACCACAGCCCACAGTGAACAAACCCAAGCCCACCATTTAGACCCCATTGCATAAGTCGGGTAGTAAAACCCAGGACAGGTGGAAGCCAACTGAGCAGGGAAGGCCAATGATACTCGGACACATGGCAGGTGCAGAGCAGTCCACGTCAGCAGACAAAGATCTGCAAAGTTATTGCCACAATACATCACCATTAATGCGGCCCATCACAGCATTTATTACGACAACACCTTCCCGTCGGAACAGCGCTCCTTATCCTGAACAAGATAGGCTGCATCACAGGCTTTCGGCGAGGGAGGTACGTCGGAAGGGACAGTGAAATGATTACCAAGGAATATAAGCAAGCATGGAAGGCAAGAAGAAGGTTAAGCATTTTCTATTCCTCTAACCCCCTCTCTCTCTCTCTCTCTCTCTCTCTCTCTATCTATATCTACTACTTCCACTTCTAATTTACACGCCGGAGGATTCACTGGGGGACTACCTTGTTCCTCGTTGAACTTGTTTGCAGGTCTTCCAGTGGGCTTCATCACTCGGGCGTGGGCTTGAGGAGCTTGGATCAGTCTAGTCCATCTACTGTGAACGAACTATATTATCAGTTGGCACCGTCTGTGGGAAACTGGTTTGTCCATGCGCCAGTTGTGTTCATTGTCGCCGGAGACCCTATTCCAGTAACCTTTTCACCTCATCCGTCAAGTGTATGGTCATGACTAGATTCATGGCTTCCCACCATAATGCCGTCGACCATCAAGCCGACCCTCCCAATCCAAACAACCCGCCACAATACTTCATCGAACTTACTAACAGCATCAACTGCATGGCCGAGCAAAACCAAGCCTTAATAAACGCTCTGCTCCAGAGAAACCTCCCCATTCCTCCACCGCCACCTCCAGATATCCTGCCCGACCCACAACAAACTCCCGGCCATACTGCCCCACAACCCAATCCACATAACTTGGACGGTTTGCAACCTCTCCACCCACATATAAATCCGCCACCTCCACTCCCACACCCATTGGTCATAGCACCAGCCCCTGAGGGAGAGGCCAGCAGCATCCAACACCTGTCTTCCTCTGGTGGTGACAACATCCCCCTTTGGGACGCTGAACTCCGAGCCATGAAGCTCCAGCTACAAAGGGTTATGCAGAACATCTAGCATAAGCCCTTCACCACCGCAAACTCACCATTTGTCGCCTCCAACCGAGACAAACCCCTGCTTGCCAAATTCAAAATGCCAAACATTGACTCCTTCGATGGCACAACCGACCCGGTCGACCATCTGGAGACCTACCGCACCTTCACGATCCTTCATGCCTTCCCTGACGAAATCATGTGCCGAGCTTGTCCTGTGACACTAAAGGGATCGGCTCGGCGGTGGTTTAGCCAGTTACCACGGGACTCGGTCTCCACTTTTCAGCATCTCAGTGACTCTTTCTTGAGCCATTTTATCGGAGCCCAGCGCCAACGACGCCCGGCCACCCAACTACTCAACTTCCGTCAGACCGAGGGGGAATCACTACGCAACTTCGTTACTCGCTTCAACACCGAAGCCCTGCAAGTTGCCGAAAATGACGACAAGGTCATCCTCACAGCCTTCATGGCCGGTCTGCGATCATCTGATTTCCTTTTCTCCCTCTCCAAGAACCCCTCGACCTCCATGGCAGTCCTACTCTCCAAAGCCCAAAAATACATGAATGCCGAGGATTCATTAGCCGCTCGGCAAGATCCAACAGCTAAAAACCCAACCCCCAGAGAAAAGAGAAAAGACCAAGAACCCAGCAACACCCAGTATCATAGCCAGACACCCCGCTATACCGACCGACCCCCTCATGGCGACCGGTCAGCACCAGTCTGCCCGCCCGGTCGGTTCAAGCGGTATACGCCTCTCAATTCTCCCATGGAACATGTCCTCAACCAGATCCAACGGGACTACCCCCTCAAGTGGCCTCCCCTTCCACGGAACCCTTCCAACCGAAAAGACCAATCTAAATATTGTCGTTTCCACCAGGACCATGGCCATAACACTGACGATTGCATCAGTCTTAAGGATCAGGTGGAGACCCTCATCCGCCAGGGACGTCTAAGCCGATTCACAGACACCCGCTCTCAGCAGAGGCAAAGAACCGAACCCCAAAGAGACAATCGCCGACGCAACCCACCACGGCAGCCAGCTCAACCAAATCCAGGCCATGATCGACCCCCACAATAGCCTCGGCCCCAAGGTAACCCACCCCCGCCAGTTGGTGAAATCAGAGTTATTTCAGGTGGACTCACCTGCGGGGGACCCTCCCGCTCGACGCAGAAGGCAGAACTTAGAAAAATATGTCAGGGCTCAGATAAGGCAGTCACCACGATAGACCGACCCCCCAAGCAGCCCAAGTAGTGAACAGAGCCCATCACCTTCACGGACGCCGACTGTACAGGCATCCGTTATCCTCATGATGACCCCCTTGTCATTTCAGCCATCCTCTCCAACTATAAGGTCAGACGAGTTCTCATCGACAACGGCAGCTCTTCAGACATTATCTTCCTCAACTGCTTCCGCCAGCTCAAGATTGGGGAAGAAAGCTTGTCTTCACCCCAAACCCCCCTGGTCGACTTCACCGGCGACCGTGTGACCTCCATTGGTTCCATTGATCTTCCCATCACCATTGGCGAATACCCACGACAGGCCACCAAGTTGCTCACCTTCCTTGTGGTCGACTGCCCATCTGCCTACAACATCATCCTGGGCCGCACCGCCCTAAACGCTTTCCAAGCCATCACATCCACCTATCATCTTGCCCTCAAGTTTCCCACCGACCTCGGGGTTGGAACAGTCAGAGGAGAGCAGACCGTGGCCAGGGAGTGTTATGTTGCTTCACTTAAAGAAGTCAAGCTGAAGGAGGCCATGATCATTGAAGGACTTGATGTCCGAGACGAAGATGAGCTGATTAGGGGAGAACCTGTTGAGGAGCTCATTGAGGTTCCCATCGACCCCACTAACCCAACAAAAACCGCCAAGATCGGCAGTCAACTATCCCCCCAAGCCAGAGCCGACCTTACTGCCCTCCTGACCGAGCACAATGACGTATTTGCCTGGACCCACTCAGACATGCTAGGCATCGACCCCTCCTTCATAACTCACCGCCTCAGCATCGAATCCCATTTCCGACCATATCGCCAAAAGTAGTGTATTTTTCCACCCAGAGCGTAATAATCTCATAGCTGCAGAGGTGGACAAACTCTTCGAGGCTCAATTCATCCAAAATGTCAATTATCCTAAGTGGCTGTCCAATGTGGTTCTAGTCCGCAAGAACAATGGTAAGTGGCGTCTCTGCGTCGATTACTCTGACCTGAACCGAGCTTGCCCCAAAGATAGCTATCCACTCCCCCACATTGATCTGCTGGTCGACGCCACGGCCGGTCACCAAATGCTCAGCTTCATGGATGCTTTCTCTGGATATAACCAAATCATGATGCACCTATCTGATCGAGAACACACATCTTTCATCACCGACCGGGGTACCTACCACTACCGTGTCATGCCATTCGGAATGAAGAATGCGGGGGCCACCTACCAACGGTTAGTCAATGCAGTTTTCCAACATCAGATCAGTCGGAACATGGAGGTGTATGTGGACGACATGCTAGTCAAAAGCAAACTCTCCACTGACCATCTGACCGACCTACGGGAGACCTTTGCTACCCTTCGCAAGTACCAGATGAAGCTCAGCCCAGAGAAGTGCGCCTTTGGCATAGGATATGGAAAGTTCTTGGGCTTTATGGTCAGTCAGCGCGGCATTGAGGCCAACCCGGAAAAGATCAAGGCCTTGATTGAGATGCAGTCACCCAAAACCGTAAAGGAAGTTCAATGATTCACTGGCAGAGTGACAGCCCTCAACCGGTTCATTTCCCGCGCAACAGATAAGTGCCTACCATTCTTCAAAGTCCTTCGGCAGACTTTCGAATGGACGACTGAATCCGAAAAAGCTTTCCAACAGTTGAAACAATGCATGGCCAACCCTCCCTTCTTTCACAAGCAATCACCGGCGAGCCCCTCTTCCTCTATTTAGCAGTATCAAACACCGCCGTCAATGCAGCTCTTATACGGGAAGATGGCTCAGTCCAACGGCCGGTCTACTACATCAGCCGAGCTCTCAGGAGGGCAGAGCAGAATTATCCACTGCTAGAAAAGTTGTCCCTGGCCTTGGTCACCACCTCCAGACGACTTCGTTCTTACTTCCAGGCCCACTCCATAGTGGTCCTCACCGACCAACCCCTGAAGAAGATCATCTAGCAGCCAGAGCTTTCTAGCCGACTTATGCAATGGTTAGTGGAACTCAACCAGTTTGACATCTCCTACCGCCTTCGCACAGTAATCAAGGGGCAAGCTGTAGCCGACTTCATTCTAGAATTCACCAATACCACCCCAACCACTACTCCTCCACCTCCACCAACCCCTGCTGAACCAGAAGACCCCCATTCTTGGACTCTCAACGTCGACGGGTCATCCCGGAGGGAAGGTAGTGGGGCGGGCCTCATCCTCACCTCCCCTGAAGGTGGTTATTTTAAATGCGCTCTCCGTCTCTTGTTTGAGGCCAGCAACAATGAGGCCGAATATGAAGCGTTGATAGCAGGCCTCCGTCTGGCCAAAGACATTGGTGTTAGCCACATCCGTGTGTTCAGTGACTCCCAGCTCATCGTCGGTCAGATCACGGGGGAATTTGATGCCAAGGATGGCACAATACGGGCTTATTGGGACATGGCACTACCCCTTGTTCGCCTCTTCAATACTTTCCAGATCAAACACATACCTCGGGCGGAAAATTCCAAAGTAGATAAGATGGCTCAGTTGGCCTTTGCCGACCAGTCCGACCTCAGCCACGGAGTCCGCCTCAAATACCTAACTCATCCTGCCATCACACCCGACCTGCACGAAATGCAGTTCCTCCAGATCGAACCTATCCCTTGGGCATCCGACATCATCCTATTTCTGACGATAGGAGCCCTCCCAAACGATAAACAGCAGGCTGCCAAAGTAAGGGCTCGGTCGTCCAATTATCTTCTCGACGGTGGCATCCTGTACAAGCGTGGTTTTTCACGACCATATCTGCGCTGCCTCAATTCAACACAAGCAACCTATGTCATGCAGGAAATCCATGAAGGAATTTGCGGCAACCACTCGGGCGACAGGTCCCTAGCACACAAGATACTCCGCACTGGTTACTTTTGGCCAACCCTTAATCAAGATACGACTGATTTTTTCTCAAGTGCGATAAGTGTCAGCGCTTTGCCAACATCCCCCATGCCCCGCCTACAGAGTTGATCACGCTTTGTAGCCCCTATCCATTCGCCAAATGGGGGATCGACCTGATCGGTCCACTTCCCACTGGCCGAGGCCAGACCAAGTTCGCAGTCGTCGCCATTGACTACTTCACCAAGTGGGTAGAGGCTGAACCCCTAGCCACCATTACTGAAGGGAACACAACCAAGTTCATATGGCAATCGATCGTTTGCAGGTTTGGCATCCCTCAGGCCATTGTGTCAGACAACGGCAAGCAATTCGACAACGCCAAGTACAGAAAGTTCTGCGCAGATCTCCAGATTCGGCCATGTTTCTTCTCCCCTGGCCATCCCCAAGCTAACGGCCAAGTTGAGGTCACCAATCGTTCTCTTCTGAAGATCATCAAGGCTAAGCTGGAAGCTGCTAAGGGACTTTGGGCTGAGGAACTGCCGAATGTGCTCTGGGCCTACCGGACAACAGCTCGGACCCCCACTGGAGAAACCCCCTTTCGCCTAACATACGGCGCTGAGGCGGTTATTCCAGTGGAAATCGGTCTGCCTACTCCACGAGTTCTACATTCGGATCCAGCGCTCACTGAAGAGCTCCGTTGGGCAGATTTGGACCTAATTGAAGAGCTTAGGGAGACCGCTGCAGTCAGATTGGCCTCATACCAACAGAAAATGAGAACGCACTACAACCGCAAAGTCTAACCACGAGAATTCGCAGTAGGAGATCTTGTCTTAAGAGAGGCCACTCTTGCCACCAAAAATCCGACTGAGGGAAAACTGGCAGCCAAATGGGAGGGACCTTATATTGTGAAAGCCAGACCGCGTTCAGGCACTTACCGACTTCAAGACATGGAGGGCCGCGACCTTCCTCACCCATGGAACGCTGAACACTTGAAACGCTACTTCCAATAAGCTATTTGTATCACTCAATTATTGTACTTTCTTTTCGACGCAATATAAATTTTGATCATTTGACTACATTCATCATGACAACAATTTTGTCTCCCAGCTATCCCTGTCGCCTCAATAACATTTTTACTTGTAGCACTTACTCAACAACCTCGGCCAGACCGACCACTTCCAAAAACCTTAGCCAGACTGAGCACCAAAAGGCTCAGCCAGACCGAGCACTTCCAAAGCCTCAGCCAGACTGAGCACCAAAAGCCTCGACCAGACCGAGCACTTCCAAAGCCTCAGCCAGACCGAGCACTTCCGAAGCCTCAGCAAGACTGAGCACCAAAAGCCTCTGCCAGACCGAGCACTTCCAAAGCCTCAGCCAGACTGAGCACCAAAAGCCTCGGCCAGACCGAGCACTTCCAAAGCCTCAGCCAGACTGAGCACCAAAAGCCTCAGCCAGACCGAGCACTTCAACAACCTCGGCCAGACTGAGCACTTCCGAAGCCTCAGCCAGACTGAGCACTTTCAAAGCCTCGGCCAAACCGAGCACTTCCGAAGCCTCAGCCAGACTGAGCATTTCCAACGCCCTCAGCCCTGACCGAGCGCTCCAAAAGACTCAACCACACTGAATGCCACCAAGGCAGGTCCAGAATGCCTTACTTACAACCTCAATTCCACCATCAGTAACATTCCATAATCATATCCCTAATAAAATCTACAATGCGCATCAAGGAGTTCCCTACTTTCCTTTGACAGTCACAATTCCAGATCAAAGTTTTTGCACTACCCTTTACTTAGCCACAATTCCCAAGATGTTGTCACATGTTTCATTTACTAATCAGATTATTTCCTCCACCATCTAGCGTGAATTTTTATATAAATTTTTATACAAGTCCCATGTCAGCTTACATTACGCATTAAGGGGTTTTTTACTGTACTTTGCATTGAAGATTCATCCAAGTCCAACTTTACTCTGCATCACGGCGTCCTTTACTTTACTTTGCATGGAATTCTTATACAAGTCCTATTTCAACATTACTTTGAATTTCACTAAATTTTCATACAACTCCCACTTTGCTCTGCATTCAATTTCTATCTAATTCAATCCCATTCCCCTTTAAGTTTTTATACAAGTTCGGTCTCACTATGCATAAAAGATCTTTTAACTTTACCCAATATTGGATTTTTATTATACCTCTGTAAGACTTATACATAAGCAAACACAATCGAATCATAAAAAATCAAAGGAAATTTTATTTATTCAGAAATATGTACATCAGTTCACTACAATACTTCAACAAAAAAAAAAAAAAAAAAAGTTACAATGTGTATACAAAGACAAAACAAAACACTACTTCAGTTCACTCTTCATTCTCGCTGGAAACCAGATCTTCCTCTTCCACACCTTCATCCAGGGGGGTCTGAGCCACGTCGTCTTCCCTAATTGTCACACTATTCAGGTTTAAGCCTGGGAACAGTTCTTCAGCTCTGCGTTTGAACATCTTCCACCCACTGTCCCAGTACTCAGCCATTTCATGTTTGTAGAAATCTGACCGCTGGAAGCTCTCAATGACCTCAGACTCAGTTCTCCCCCCAGCAGTCATCCTTGACGAGCCCGCCTACCGACTCCTCCTCGCCAAGCTGGCCAGGATCACAGACGACGCCATCTGAAACTCAGGGGACCCCTTGAATTAATCAATCACGCAACATAAAGATCGGTAGGCCGCCTTCGAGGTCGCCGCCTTTTCTTCGTCCAACTCTTTTTGCAGGGTTGCCCTCTCAGCGGCTACCATCGCCCTCCCTTCCGCCATCTCCTTCAACAATGCCGCCTTCTCAGCAGCCGCCTTGGCCCTCTCCGCCTCCAACTCCTTCTGGAGAACCTCCTTTTCAACGGTCGCCTTGGCCCTCTCCGCTTCTAACTCCTTATGAAGCGTCTCCTTCTCTTCCACCGCCTTGGCGCGCTCGCCCTCCAGCTCCTTTTGCAGAGCGCCCACCTTCACATCCGCCTCATCCTTTTGCCTCACTAGTTCTTCATTGTTGAGCATCGCTTCTTCATGGCGTTCAACTGCGACGGCGCACCACCTTCTTCTGCTCGCCAGCCAGTTGGAACTCGAGTGACACAACCTGGCGGCGTGTGTCCTCCAGCTCCACCTTGGCCGCTTGTAGATCGGCATGAGCACTCGCCCAACTCGCACTCTCCTTCTTCAACTTGGCGAGCTGAGTCTTGGCTTCCTCCGCCTTTAACTTGGCAGCCCCTGCCTTCCTCATAAAGGCCCCTGCCAAGGTGGTTACCTCCATTTGAGCGAAGCATAACCCCCTCAGTAGGTCAGCCTCACTAAATTTGGATGCCGAACACAGAGCGGACTCCTCCACAATCTTTACCAGCCGGTCTGCTCCTGCCCTAGCTGGCCCCTCCTCTCCTTCCAACCGTCCAGCCACGACGTGGGCATGATAAATTGCTGTGGAAAGACTGACTCCTCCTTCTTGGGGATCAGGGCCCCTTTGGATCTGTTGCCCCACGCTCGGCTCTGCGCCAGTCACCTCAACTCCCACTTGTATCGCTGGGGCCATCTCCACAACCTCCAACCTTGGGGTCACCCCCGCCACTTCTGGGGCATCCTTGACCACAGAGCTCTCCGCCGTGCCTGGAACGACCTTAGCCTTTTTTGGCCCAGGCTCATCTACACCTTCCTCTAGGACACTCATCTTCTTCTTCTTCTTTAGAGCCTCCCCCTCCCTCCTGGCTTGCTCTTTCACAGGATCAACTGGGGGTGGTCGCGGCTCAAAACTGCTTAAGTCCTTCCCCCCCAGTGGCCTTGGGCGCGGTCGGATCCTCTCTCGCGCGATCGGTTAAACCGGTCAGCCTTCTTGCGCCTCCTTAAATTTTTTGGCCTTGGCTAGGATGGCCCGATCTTCCGCCTCCTGCACTCTTCTCCTGGCCTCCAATTCCGCTCGGTCGAGATCCCCATCGATCGGTTTCGGACCCAACCCCGCCTCAAACAGCGCGGATGGCTGAACGAGTTCATCCCACTTAGTTTTTTCCTTCTCCCTCCACTCCTTCACTCTCTTCACCCTCTCCTCTGCCGCTGCCCCCAATTTTCGCTCCACGGACCTGGTTGGCACCTTCCACACTGTGCGCACACCAGCCCCTCCAGAAGTGGACACGTAGAACCACCGTGGCCTCCAACCTTTGATGGACGTTGGCAACCCCGCCACCAAACCCTTCCCTGCCGCTGCCTGAAGGGTGACCCAAGTCTCCTGCTGCCCTGACGCCTTGTAGCAGCTGAAGAACTCCTCCACAGTCATGGCCTGCCCACCATTCGCCTTCGGTCATGCACTTGCGCAAGCTAGCAAGATCTTCCATGCATTGGGCATTAGTTGCCTTGGTGCCACCTCCAGATGGTTGAGCACGTCCACCACTATTTGTGGCAGTGGCAACCTTAGCCCACCCTTTAGGGCTTCCTCATAGAGAGAAAACTCTCCTAGCCTGGCGTTAGACGGCCTCTCTGTTGATGTGGGCAGCGACAACTCCACCTCCACAAGAATCTGGTACCTTTCGCGGATAGCCTCCAACTCCGCCGCAGTAATAATGGATCTGTCAGCTCTCGAATGCCAGTGATCTGGTTCCACCTGACTGATTGGCGTCGGTGCCGCAATCATGGTGGAACCATGGGACCGCACCCCCGACTCCACCACCCTTTCTGCCCTATATTGTGCTGCTAGCTCCTCCGCATCGTCGTCCCTAGCGGGTCCACCCTCATAATCGCAGTTTCTTCCTGGGCCATTTCTAAATTGTGTTTGCGAATCACCTCTGATGCAGGTGCAAGAAAATTGAAAAAGTGCTTCAAGGGTGTATCGTCACTAACGAAGGAATTGACACTAGGGATATTTTGAGTTTTTGTAAAGAAGTAGATGAATCAAATGATACCAAAAGCCCACGGTTTGCCCGTATTCCAAGGATCCAAATTAATGTTCGCCAGTTTGAAAACTTTTCAAAATCATCCGCCAAAATTGTCTTTTCAACCCCAAAATGACCTATCGTTTCATTTTTACTCCAACGCCCCACTCCTCTCCCCACGATCCTGCCACGTGTATGGTCACGATGCACTGACTCATCCCCTTACCTTGTCTTTTCCACTTCAAATCACCACGTGACATGCCACCTTTTGAGCTCCATGCCCCTCCGTCCGGCCACCTTCGTGGTCGGCACCCTTTGTGGTCGGCATTCTTTACGGTCGGCCTCTCCCGCTCGGCCACCCTCACGGTCGGCCACCCTCATCGGCCATTTCAGCCACCTTCCACCCTCGCGGTTGGCACCCTCACGGTCGGCCTCTCCCGCTCGGCCACCCTCACGGTCGGCCTCTCTCGCTCGGCCGCCCTCGCGGTCGGTCTCCCCCTGCCGGTCGGACTCATCTTCCTCATTACTATTCCCTTCGTTGGACTTTGCGCACTTAGGAATGGGGACTCTTGACTGGATAGGCCCACAAGGACCCTGACCCACGATGAACAAACCCAAGCCCACCATTTAGACCCCATTGCATAACCCGGGTAGTAAAACCCAGGACAGCTGAAAGCCAACTGAGCAGGGAAGGCCAATGATACTCGGACACATGGCAGGTGCAGAGCAGTCCACGTCAGCAGACAAAGATCTGCAAAGTTATTGCCACAATACATCACCATTAATGCGGCCCATCACAGCATTTATTACGACAACACCTTCCCGTCGGAACAGCGCTCCTTACCCTGAACAAGGTAGGCTGCATCACAGGCTTTCGGCGAGGGAGGCACGTCGGAAGGGACAGTGAAATGATTACCAAGGAATATAAGCAAGTATGGAAGGCAAGAAGAAGGTTAAGCATTTTCTATTCCTCTAACCCCCTCTCTCTCTCTCTCTCTATCTATATCTACTACTTCCACTTCTAATTTACACGCCGAAGGGTTCACTGGGGGACTACCCTGTTCCCCGTTGAACTTGTTTGCAGGTCTTCTAGTGGGCTTCATCACTCGGGCGTGGGCTTGAGGAGCTTGGATCAGTCTAGTCCATCTACTGTGAACGAACTGTATTATCAATATATATTATAATTAGACACTTCATTTTTAGTAATTAAAATATAAAAAATACATTAGCCATTCAATTTATTAAAAAAAATACCTAAGGACACTTTATTAGAAAATTAGTAATAGTTTAATTACTCGTTTCTTATTTGATTGAGTTCAAAAAAAATAATAATAATAAAATCATAACAACTATGAAACTTAAACTTAATTTTAATTTATATAAAATAATGAAAGGGAAGAGAGGTGAAGGTTCTTTTAATAATTATATATATATAGATATTCCACTGAAATGCAATAAATATTTAATAATCCTCACGTTACAGCAATTATCTCAATATGAAGTCCAAATACATGGACTGTGTGCTTCATGTCCCCATGTCATGGGTTGCAATGGGCTGTAATGGGCTTCACCAGTTTCAGTATAGAGTATCCTATAGTGGTGGTCTGGATGTAGACTGAGGTAGCTAGAAAAGAAGTTGTGGAGTGTAATCCTATTTGCTATGTTCTGATCCATCTGGAAATAGAGGAATGACTGTGTGTTTAATTGGGTGGAGCCTAATTTTGTAGTTCTGTCTGAAACCATTAAGATGCGAATTGCCTTGTGGGTTAAGTTCTCAGTTCCGGCTTTGAATTACTCTGTCCATGATTTTGTTACGGTTCGGACTCGATTTTGTTACGGTTCTAAATCTGAACCAAAGAGTCCAAATCCGGCAAATCGTTTTGAAGGAAAACAGATTTTTTGAAAGAAGTGCCAAACATGGACTGCTTTGCCAGATAACAGAGTCGCCACCTAAATATTTTAAAATGGGAAATTTAGGAAACCCTGACTCGGTGCCAAAGGCCACGTGTCCGTCATCACCAAAGTTGGCTCGGGAACTTGGGTACGATTAGGGAAGGTCACATCGTGAGCACCCCCTCTCGCCCGGTCAAAGACCGGCCTCTACTAACCATGATATCTGTTTTTGAAAACATTGTGAGTTCTTATTCTGGTTATTAGCCTAGGTTACTACGTGATGCTCATGACAAACAAGTATAAATGGGCGTCGAATTGGAACAAAACATTTCATGTTTGTTTGTTTGAAAATGATGTGATGGTGCTTGCTTGACGAGGCTAAAATCGGTTGCCACCCTCAGGTGGGCTTAGAAACATGATTTTGCCACTATCTAGTGGGCTTAAAACAAACAGTCAATGCATTGTCCCAATTCAAATAACTCAACCTCCACCCACAGGCATTCAAGGCAGTTATATCACATAAGCAGTTAGCCTCATGGTAAGCATGCTATCATGGCAACACCCACACGCATGCAAGTATGCTAAAGCATAAAACTTACCGAGTACTCCAAGCCAAAACAGAAGCTGATTAGAAATCATGCATGATCCTAAGTATACAGAATTGCCTAATGCAACACATGCAAAGATGCAAACTATAGCAGGCTCGGCTATTCTAAACGTGGCATGTGAAATGCTACAGCTAACACGTATTCAATTTGGAATTGAAATACAAATGCAGTTTGTATGATGCGCCGAGCCCGGTGCGTGCAAAACAGATGAATGATGCAAACATGCTATCATACTGTATGCTAATTGAAATATGCCCTATATCTAACCATTGTAAGCGGATAAATAAAAGGGAGAAAGAAATGGGGGTTGGAAGACATACATCACACTCACACACCCTTATTACAGTTGTGCCCTCGCGCAGAGGGTCTGAATAAATAATACAGTCCGAAATATACAGTCCAAAATATACAGAATCCTAATTAATTGACAAATTAATTACAAAAAAGTAAAACTGGCATGCAAGCGTGGGCGCCTTATTCGATGAATGACGCATGTTGGGCTGTCTTGGCGCTGAAATCCACTGGGATGCCCCAATTAGCCTCTGTTTGCGATGTTTCTCGAAATGCGCCTAACTCTAAAGTTGTCGATTCTTCATTTTCTTTGAACAGAGAGCAGGAAAAGGGCATAGCAGTGTATTTCACAAATATATGCATGCCTCGATCCTCGTGCCACCAATCACGCATACCGATGCATGATGGCCGAGGAATCGGATTGCACAACTCAATATAGGATGAATGCACATGAATGCTACAACAAAACCTAACTCCATCATGGGTAATCCGGAGTGTCGGTGACTTGGGAATTGAGACCCGTTCCGTCACTCGGAGTACGGAACGTGCCTCGTTTCCCGTGCCCGGGCTAATTCCTATCCCGAACACGACGCAATATGCATGATATACATGAAATGTAGCTAATATGCAATCCTAACATACACAATGTTATGGGAATGAGATGCCTCGAAATGCGTGCACGAGGGCACGCAAATCGAGGTGATGACATAAAAGCATGAAATGACATGAAATATGATATACAATGAGGCTAAAATGAAATGCCCCGAAATGCGTGCCCACGGGCACGCGAACCGAGGAAATGGCATACGGAATGCAACAGATCTAAAATGGCATACACGATGCAAGATGGGCTTATACGAACATGGGAGAGCCTCAGCCGCACCCACATAAGAGGCCATGAGATGAAAAAGATGCGCCTCGAAATGCGTGCACACGGGCACGCGAACTGAGGCAATGATATAAAGGCTAGTCGGATAAAACCGAAGTGCCTCGAAATGCGCGCCCACAGGCACGCAAACCGAGGCAATAATGAAATAAGAAATCGGATAAAACTGAAGTGCCTCGAAATGCGCGCCCACAGGCACGCAAACCGAGGCAATGATGAAATGAGAAATCGAATAAAACCGAAGTGCCTCGAAATGCGCGCCCACAGGCACGCAAACCGAGGCAATGATGAAATGAAATGAAAAGGCATACGGAATGCCACGATGGGCTTACACCAACATGGGAGAGCCTCAGCTCACCCACATAGGAGGCCAATGGATGAAAAATGAAGTGCCTTGAAATGCGTGCACACGGGCACGCAAACCGAGGCAGAGGCATACGGAATGCAAATGACATGAAAAATGAAAATTGGGCTTACACTAACATGAGAGAGCCTCAGCCGCACTCACATAAGCTGCCGAAATGATAAAAATGAGGTGCCTCGAAATGCATGCCCACTGGCACGCAAACCGAGGCAATGCACTAAGGCATGAAATGACATGGGAAATGATATGCAAGCATGCAAACCAAATTTCAGCAGCTAAATAAAGGGGAAAACAGCCCCGAAATGATACGAAATGACAATCAATGCATGAAATCATCCCGAAATGTGATTTTAAGTACCCGAAATGGCCTACGGCTATGCTAAACATGCAAAATTGGCACATGACAGCAAAAACAGTAGCAAGGCAGTCCCAAAAATAGCATATTTTCAGTACAAAACAAGGCTAAATAACAACCACAAGTATGGCAAAAATAGCATGCAAAAAAGGGGAAAAAGAAGAGAATTACAAAGCAAGTGGTATCTACAATGCTCAAACTGAAAAACACAGTTCTACAACATTAAAGAGGAGCCAAAAATATGCATATTTACAGTGAATGACAACCCAAAAATCAGTATGTAGATATGCTCAAAATAGCATGCAATATATGGACCAAAAGAAGGCTATAATGATAGGTCATGCATGGAAGCACCAAATGAGGTTGAGCCCTTGTACAATGTTGTAGAGGGGCTCAAAATAAACCTAAAAACAGTAGGGGTCGGAGCCCAAAAAACAAATGTATATAAGCCAAAAATAGCATGCAAGATTATGATATACAAGGTGGATATTGAAACAAGTGGTATATAGAAGCATCAAACAAGGTTGAGCCCTTCTACAATGTTGTAGAGGGGCTCAAAATGAGCCTAAAATCAGTAGGGGTCGGAGCCCAAAACAGTAGGAAAGTAGGGTAGAAATAGGAAGCAAGAAAATGTCACAAAAGATGGAATTTGAGACTTACCCTTGAAGATCCAACTTTTGCTACCTCTTGGCTTGAATTTGTTGCTTCTTAGCCCTTGAAGAACCTTCCTTTGCTGCTGGAATGGTAGTGGTGATGGTGAGGCTTAGGGTTGATGAAGGAATTAGCTAGGGACTTGAAACTTTTAGGATTTTTGGCTATGGAAATGGAGCTTTTGGAAGAGAGGCTCTTGAGATCAAATGTTCTAACCTTGACAAAGAAGAGGGTCAGCCCTTAAATGGGCAAGAAAGGGTGTAAAAGGGAAGGAAAAGCACCCAAGCTTTCCTCCCAAAATATCCCTGAGGCGAAGATATTTGGAAAACAAATGACAACAGAAGTACTCAAAAGCGGAAGCAGTGGCCAGTGGTTTCTTTGCAAGTGGTGGCCACCACCCTCATGGCCGTTACCACCTCCCATGGCCAGCCAGCCAAGGGAAAAAAATGAAATGTTGAATTAATGGCCGACCATAGGAGATTAGGGTCCTCCCATGTGTCCTCAACACAACCATGTAGTTGAAAATTGGCAACTGTGAACCAGGAGAGACAACACTCAACTTGAAGGTGAGGCTCAAAAATGAAAACAAGAATTACTGGCCGACCACCACTTATTAGGGTCCTCCCATATGTGTGGAACAAGGTTCCAAGGTCGGAAATTGGCAACACTGAAACAGGAGTCACAACATAGGACTTGAAGGAGAGGCTCAAAAATGAAATCCACAATTGCTGGCCGACCAGTAGTTTTTAGGGTCCTCCCATGTCCCCTGATCACAGATATGTAGCTTTGGTAGGAAGAAAATATCCCCAAGGTGTTCAACATTGGCCCGGAAGTGAGCAAAACGGACGCCGGAGGAGCGAAACTGGTTATCTGGGATAATTGCTGGCCTCCCACCCCCCAGTGATCTTCCTGGTGTTGAAACAGAGGTACCTGCCAAATTTGAACAAAAACTAATGAGAAATGAACGCTCGGGGCCAAAACCGAGCAATTCGGGATCCCAAAAATAGGCTGCAGGTGCCGGAAGTGGTGTTTAGCAGCGAAGTGGGTATCTGCGACCTCAGTGTCCCTCGGAATGACAAAACAGAGGTTCCTACCAAAAATCAGAGAAAACCGATGCAAAATGAATGCTCGGGGCCAAACCGCGCGATTTGGGGTCCCGAAAACCGGCTGTAAGCACCGAAAGTGGTGTCCGGCCACGAAGTGGGCATCAGAGGCCCCAGTTTTCCTCGGAATGATGAAATAGAGGTGCATGCCAAAAACTGGAGAACTCGGAGATGGTTGGGCGGTCCCGAGCCAAGGCACACGGCCTGACGGTCCCGAAAACCGGGAACCGGGCTCCGAAATGGGCAAAATGGCCTGCGGCCACGAAATGTAGCACACGGCCACCGGGAGATAGTCTAACGGACCACTCCCTTCCCGCGGGAAAGAAAACAGAGAAAACCGAGTCTGGTTCGCAAACCGAGACAAGGCACAGAAGAGAGTTCGGAAGTCCGGAGGCAGGGCGCACGGCCGCGACTCTGAGACTTCTGAACGAGCACAGTATGCAACATCACCGAGCGCTCAATCGGTGACGTCTGAGTCTTAAGGTCGGTCAAAAATGGGGTGTCTACAGTTGCCCCTCTTTGACAGAACTCGGAAGTCAGGAAGTGACGAGAGTGAATGTCAAAGCCCAGAGACGACCCATTTTTGACAAGGCCGAAGACTTAGACAATCATACAAGATAAACAAAGAACAGAGATATGTGCCCGCAGGCGTGCCCACAGGCAGGGGGGCAAAATGCAAAGTGATAGGCACGGAGCCGGGTGATCATGCAAGTGCAGCAAGCTGTAATGAGGCAAGTATTCACAAATAGATGCAACAGTTTTAAGCAAGAATGCAAAGCAACAACTACATTTCATGCAGTTAGGAATGTAAGAAAATCATGGAATCTTCACGAACATGTACGATAGATACACAAAGCGTACGTGTGATGGATACACAAAGTGAAGCGAGTGTAATGGATGCACTATATGAAGCAAAGTGTGATGGATACACTAGGTGAGTGTGTGATAGATACACAAAGCGTACGTGTGATGGATACACAAAGTGAAGCGAGTGTAATGGATGCACTAAAGGCGAACACGAAGTGTGATAGATGCACTTAGCGAACAGAGTGTGATTGATACACTAAAAGGTGAACACGAAGTGTGATATATGCACTTAGTGAACAGAGTGTGATTGATACACTGAATGCGAACACAAAGTGTGATAGATGCACTATGTGAACAGAGTATGATTGATATACTGATGTGAACACAAAGTGTGATAGATGCACTATGTGAACAGAGTATGATTGATATACTAATGTGAACACAAAGTGTGATAGATGCACTATGTGAACAGGTATAATAGATATACTAAAGGTGAACACGAAGTGTGATAGATGCACTTAGTGGACAAAGTATGATTGATATACTGATGTGAACACAAAGTATGATAGATGCACTTAGTGAACAAGTATGATAGATATACTAAAGGTGAACACGAAGTGTGATAGATGCACTTAGTGGACAAAGTATGATTGATATACTGAATGTGAACACAAAGTGTGATAGATGCACTTAGTGAACAAGTATGATAGATATACTAAAGGTGAACACGAAGTGTAATAGATGCACTTAGTGTACAAAGTGTGATTGATATACTGAATGTGAACACAAAGTGTGATAGATGCACTTAGTGAACAAGTATGATTGATATACTAATGTGAACACAAAGTGTGATAGATGCACTATGTGAACAGGTATGATAGATATACTAAAGGTGAACACGAAGTGTGATAGATGCACTTAGTGGACAAAGTATGATTGATATACTGATGTGAACACAAAGTGTGATAGATGCACTTAGTGAACAAGTATGATAGATATACTAAAGGTGAACACGAAGTGTGATAGATGCACTTAGTGGACAAAGTATGATTGATATACTGAATGTGAACACAAAGTGTGATAGATGCACTATGTGAACAGAGTATGATTGATATACTGATGTGAACACAAAGTGTGATAGATGCACTAAGTGAACAGAGTGTGATTGATACACTAAAAGCGAAGAGAATGTGATTGATACACTAATGGAATAAAGTGAATATGTGCGTGATAGATACACAAAAAGTAATGAAGTGTGATGGATACACTAAGGTAATTGAAGTGAATATGTGCGTGATAGATACACAAATTGGGAATGTATGCGATAAATACACAAAATGAGAATGTGTGTGGTAGATATACGAAATGAGAATGTGTGTGATAGATACACAAAATGAAAAGAGTGTGATTGATACACTAAATAAACATGTGAGAGATACATGAAGCAAACGAAAGTAAATGAGGTGTGATGGATACACTAAAGTGAACATGTAATAGATACATGAGGCAAACAGAGTGAATGAAGTGTGATGGATACACTAAAGTAAACATGTGATATGAAGAGAAGAATAGTGTGATAGATACACAAAGCAAAATATGTGTGATAGATACACAAAGTGAATGAAGTGTGATTGATACACTAAGGCAAATAAGGTGTGTTAGATACACTGAGTGAATGAAGTGTGATTGATACACTAAGGGAATGAGGTGTGATTGATACACTAAGTGAATGAAGTGTGTTAGATACATTGAGTGAAGCAAATAAAGTGTGATTGATATACTAAGTGAATGATCTCAAATGTAACTTCTTTGAATGAACCGTATACAATATCGTGCATGTCTGAGAAAGAAACTTAACTGGTACAATGCATTACAATGTATGATGCTTAAGGAAAGCAATAAATGGACAAAGCGGCGCTTTAGAAAGCACCTCATGAGGTGAGTGGCGGTGAACCGCTCTACTCTGACGGGGATCTCCCCTCGTGCTCTTCGAACACTTTACCTTCAACTCACAGTACAAAGGCTCTGGAATGCTGACAAGGGCTCTACACGTAGAACACTTTGGATGCTGCCTTTCTTCTTGATCATATTCACAACTTTCCCTATTCTCCAACGGGGTGACAGACTAGGTTGGTTCAGTATCCAGAATTGAGGTGCATACACGCTATCTCAACCTATGGGGCTTCCATACAGATTTCAAGCCGAGGACACGCCTCTGGGTATTCAAACCAGACTTTAGTCTCGGAAATCCCGAACCTTTGCGTTCTAGACCACAGCCATTCGAACTCTAGTTTCCACCGTCGCAGTTGATCTCCTAGGAACTCATTGCGAACACAGCCAAGATGTCCCTGGCAGGGAATGGTACTCAGGGAGAGCACTTCTGATCGCTATTCTGGCTTGAAGTAGACTTGATCTTGAGCTTGAGGTAGAGGCACACTCATGCTTCGGAACATTGGCAAGGCCTGAAGAGGTACATACGGGATGTAGTCTCGAAACTTACTGAAGTTGAAACGAACTCAGATACCCGACGTTTTCCTCTTTTGCTTTTGCTTTGCAACCCGAAACCCATAGCTTCAGATAGGTCCTGGTTTTACTGTTCTCACATGACCTGGGTTGAACCCTGCGGTTTTATGAAAGAACAAATTCTGTTTTGCACAAATGTGGAGAACGACACGGCACTCGGAGCACAAAACGATTTTTTGAAATTGAGAGTGAGCATAAATTCTCAACTGGTATTGAGCCTACGACTGACCACAGCCAAAACAACTCAACACAGAAAAACAAAAGGTAAACGACCTAAACACAACGAGACACGCTCGGGATGAAATGAGACAAACAAAAAGACACGACACTCAGACATGCACAGGGAGCCTGTTTCACCAGGTAGTGTTTCCCACCCTTTCTCACTTGTGATTCTCACATCACTTGGCACTCAATCTCTAGTTTTCTGAAAAAGCCCTTTTCTCACTTTTTTTCTCATCGCACATCTCTCTATTCTTCAATCTCTCATTTTTCATCCCTCCCCTGGGTGGTTGATGGATAAACAGCAAGTTGTGGGCTCAGGCCCCTAGCATTCAGCTAGATCCTTCTTCTTCTGCATGCAGCTAATGAATTCCTCCCACAGAGGGGTTATGCTACAAATGAGTGTGTAGCGAATCTACAGCTGACACCGGTCGATGATGCCCTGCTGGGGAGTTTGGACGTGATCAGATCTGTTAAGATGAGGAAGTGGAATATCTTGATCCATTCCCGTTCGTGCTTCGCACTTGGCTTGATACCTCGCTGCTTGGAGGGTGAGAGAGCTTTCAGCACTTTGTTGTTAGCTTCAATTGTGCCCTTTTCTTGGCATGCAGAGTGCCCTTCTTGGCAAATGCATTGATAACGGGGAAAAGACAGAACACCTGACTCAACTGTGCCCCTAGTTCATCATGTTGACCATTTTTATTTTTTTGAGCTTTTGCTAAAGTAATTTTGACCGACATGAGAGTTAGATTAACATGCTTGTTCAATTTTTGATTTGAAATCATGCAAGTCAGGTTATAAGCACTGAAAATTTTCCTTTTTTGGGTCCAAGAAGTGGTCCAGTTTTTTGAAAAAAAATGGAACAATTTTCGAGAAAATAGTCAACCTCAGTAAAAATTCTCAAAAACTATTTTTGCACACGGCCACTTGCTCAACGAGCATGAAACTTACTCCTGAGATGCACAACCTCGGACCTGAAGGAAAATTGCCCCGTGCTTGAAGAGAGCTGCATGGCAACGGAAAGTTGCCCCTTGTTTGAACGGCACTGCAGCGCATTGAATGGCAACGGAAAGTTGCCCATTGTTTGAATGGCACCGCGGCGCGTTGATTGGCAACGAAAAGTTGCCCCTTGTTTGAATGGCACCGCAGCGCACTGTAGTTAGTCCTCAGAGAGATGATTACAACCGTACTCTCGGATACAGAAAAGGCAAGGATGGTCAAAACCATTATATGGACACAATTGAATTTGGATCGTTTTACGGCTGGACTTCAGAATGAAGTTGCCTACGTATCCCAAAGATGGGAATCAAGCCTTACGTAGTTCGGGGTTAAGGTACACTCGGGTATTTAACCTCTCCTTTTTATGCTCTAACTTTTGCCAAGGCGCCTGTTGCAGGTTTTCGACCTTGCGAGCTTTGTTCTTCTTTCTTTTCTTTTTTTCTATTCTTTTCATTCCTTTTTCTTCTTCTTTTTTTCTTTTCTTTCTCTTTTTTTTTTGTTTTTCTTTTTTTTCCGTTCTTTTCTTTGCTCTAACTTTTGCCTGGGTCGCCCTTCCGGGTTTTCGGCCCTGCGAGCCTCTCAAAGGGTAAAAGTGTAACAAGTCCATGCCAAATGGTTGTAGGGTTTTGAAGCCATCCGTATCCAGGAGAGTGGCTGTTGATTTGCAAGATGACTCATCTTCGGCTCTTCGAGCACATCTGACATCTTTGCCCCTAGTTCGAAGGGTACTTCTGTTCTAGCTTTGCAAGCTTTTTCTGATCTTCTCGATCCGACTTTCCTGGCCTCTTGTTCGAGGGCTGCTTCAAATCTGGCCACACAGGCCTCACATTGTAGTTGACCGTTGAACCTTCTGAATTCAAGTTCAAGGTTTGGAAGCAAAGGGGTTGGGTCTCGAGGCTGAGACCGATCCTAGGCTGCACAATCTCAAGAGCGATTCCACACAGGTCTTCGCAAGACCGCGCAAAACATTTTTTTGAAAGTTTTTAAGGAAGCGACAAATCGCTCGCGCTGAAGACAGTGTAGGACCAATCTGGATCAAGCCAGGATCCTTCTCAGTACTCATACTAGCAAGCATGATCTCATTCATTAAGGGCTTAGCATGCCTCTCTTTCTCTCAATTGATCAAATTTTTACAAATCCCGAGGAATTCCTTCCTCTTTGTTTTCACCGTAGTGTCAGAAAAAGTTTTGAAAAACTTAGGTCAAGGCAATGATTTTAAGGCACAGAAAAGTCACAGCTTTTATCAAATACTGCCATCTCATTCAGAATTTCTGGTACAACTGGCACACGGCAGAAGCAAACACAAGAGTGTGAAAATCACTGCCGTTCATTCAAATCTGTTGGCATTACTGGCTCCCTGGCAGAAACAGACTCAAAATAAAACGAAAAGACAAACACAAAAGAAAATGGTGATGTCCGAGGTAACACCCCCAGAATCACCCGACTCCTACGTAACAGGACTGACTCGATACAACAAGACAGACCTAAGACAAAAGAGACTGACTCAAAACAAAAAGACAGACTCAAAACAAAGTAACAAAAACTGACCCAATACCCAAGTCAGAAAGCACAAAACTGGTATTTGCATATTGCTCAGAACAGTGCGTGCCATTCCCACGTCTGGAGTTGATCGAGCGCCATCCACAGCTGGTTCATCCCCCGATTACATAATCACATTATCCCCCTCAAGTTCACTGATCAAGTGCCGATAGACTTTGCAGGACCTGGTGCAGCAATGACCCCTTTGTCAAACAGATCTTGTACATCATGGCGCAGACGGAAAGCAAATCGGTGTCATGACCGGTTTGCTGATGGTAGGCACAGTATTTAGTCTGGTCATGCTTTGCAGGGATAGGATCGGGTAGGGGCCGTTGTTCCAACGGTTTCAAATGTCCTTCCCGGAGTAAGACCTCTAGAGCCTTTGACAGAGGCATATGAAGTGGAGTGAAAACCCTCTTGACTCGGGGATATTTGGCCGTCTGGAGTTACCTCCCGGACGCACCGTGAATGGGGTAGCTGTTTTGATGCGGTAGTGGTAACCGTACCCACGCCGGAAGATCTTGCGGCGTCACCACCGGTGGTCGATTCGAATTGCGGAAAATGCCCGCCTAGGCCGCTTCCTTCTTGGTCAATAAGGCCCGCTTCATGGCATCTTCGATCTGTACTCCCATCTCATGCAAATCAAAAGGTATGGAAGGAGCACGATCATTTTCTACATTAGTTTGGGTGGAGGTTGCGCACAACCATTCGTATTTGATCCTTATCCGCTGGCCTAATGGTCATCATTGAGGCCCTCGCCTCCACCGGCCCAATTGTGAGAAGCTCTCTTGAAGCTCTCTTTGTCGCCTCAAGATCACGGGTTGTGATCTCGATCCGGTATTGTATGAATATTGTGCGACGAAGGCCTCGGCCATCTCCTCCCAAATTTATTTGAATCCTCCAATTTGGCGTACCATCAGATGGCCTCAATACCGGCAGGTCTGCCAAAGAGGGAGAGCTTCGTAATCTTGTCAAACCCATCGGTAGAACAACATCGAAAACAAACTCGGGTGGACCATGGGATCTCCTGACCCGTCAGAACGGTCGATGTGAGGCATCTTGAACCTGTCCGGCAGTGTCACAACTGCATCAGGGGACCCGTCCTCAATGTCCGGGATGGCTTTGACTCCTTGTGAGTTCTTAGACATTTTTCCAACTTACCGGTCTTTGTGGGGTCCGCCAACTCAAGGGAGAGTCCGGATATTGATAGGCGGGCGCTTGGATAGTTAATGGTAGAATCGAGGCGAGCCGCCCAGTGGAAGGTCTGTATCCTCTTGGACATTTTGGACATTTGGCGTCTCCCCAGGTGCTGGAGCTCCTCCTGGGGGGGGATCTTGTTGTGAAGCAGACGCTTTGCTTTGCTTGACCAGTGATGAGCTCACTGTTGAGCCATGATTGCAACTTCGCTTGGAAAATTCCGCTTGCGGACAGCGTCTTCTTTGCATGAGCTTCATACTTTCTTGCATCTCGACGATCATGGCCTCCATCCCCGACGTGTTCTGGCCGATCCATCCCCGACCGGTGTATCTATCCTCGCAGAGAAAGTGAGACCTTTGCTCGACCGTTTCACCGTGGAGTGGATAAGAGCCACCGATCGATAATCGCCGAATTTGGTGATCTGTGGCCCGACCGTCCTTTTCACCCTGCCTTTGAAAAAGTAACACTGATTGCCCTTGAACTAAATCTCTGACCCGACAAAGTCTATCAACACAAGTTCGGTGTACCCGGGGGGGATTGGAGTCCTTCTGAAGCTATGGTTCCAGGACTACCTAGCAAAAGAGAAAACATGCAGCATCTCAGCTTGATTTCATCTGAACAGATACTAGTATAGTTGAATAAGTGTGCTCTCTACTGCATTCTGCCCCCAAAATTCGGCCTCAAATCTGATACCCTCTGTAAATCAATCTCAATATCGAACTGGTGCCCGCAGGCCTGATGCCCAAACTCATAGACTGATACATGCATTCCTCAGAGACGACTCTAACAAGCACATAGCAGATAAGTGAGAGCCAAAACACCCCTATGTTGGGGTAGGGTTTCCCTGTCCTATTTTGTCAGGAACTAGGGTTTCACTACGCACGCAGCGGCTTCAAACAACCTATAAACGGGTAAGCAACCTGTCCTAGTTTGGAATGGTCACTACGGATCCGAATATGCACTAGGTCGAATGGTCAAAAAGGGTGCCCCGGTGAAACCGGGGTTTGTGTTCCCATGCTGTCAGAGCCCAGAGCCGATCAGCCTTACGGACATGACTTGACAAGACAAGCCTCCGGCAAATCGTTCGGGAATGGCATATGGCAAACACGGTGTCCTAGGCGCACCAATGCAAATGTAATGCAAAGAAACACACAAGTGTAGTCAAAACCAGATATCATGAGTTCAAGTCAAGTTCTCTAAGTCCCCAGCGGAGTCGCCAGAAACTGTAACAAGCCCGCGGGGGACCTCGCTACAGTTCGGACTCGATTTTGTTACGGTTCTAAATCTGAACCAAAGAGTCCAAATCCGGCAAATCGTTTTGAAGGAAAACAGATTTTTTGAAAGAAGTGCCAAACATGGACTGCTTTGCCAGATAACAGAGTCACCACCTAAATATTTTAAACTGGGAAATTTAGGAAACCCTGACTCGGTGCCAAAGGCCACGTGTCCGTCATCACCAAAGTTGGCTCGGGAACTTGGGTATGATTAGGGAAGGTCACATCGTGAGCACCCCCTCTCGCCCGGTCAAAGACCGGCCTCTACTAACCATGATATCTGTTTTTGAAAACATTGTGAGTTCTTATTCTGGTTATTAGCCTAGGTTACTACGTGATGCTCGCAGCAAACAAGTATAGACTGGGCCGTCTGAATTGGAACAAAACATTTCATGTTTGTTTGTTTGAAAATGATGTGATGGTGCTGCTCGCAGGCAGGCTAAAATGCGGATTTGCCACCCTCGGGTGGGCTTAGAAAACATGATTTTGCCACTATCTAGTGGGCTTAAAACAAACAGTCAATGCATTGTCCCAATTCAAATAACTCAACCTCCACCCACAGGCATTCAAGGCAGTTATATCACATAAGCAGTTAGCCTCATGGTAAGCATGCTATCATGGCAACACCCACACGCATGCAAGTATGCTAAAGCATAAAACTTACCGAGTACTCCAAGCCAAAACAGAAGCTGATTAGAAATCATGCATGATCCTAAGTATACAGAATTGCCTAATGCAACACATGCAAAGATGCAAACTATAGCAGGCTCGGCTATTCTAAACGTGGCATGTGAAATGCTACAGCTAACACGTATTCAATTTGGAATTGAAATACAAATGCAGTTTGTATGATGCGCCGAGCCCGGTGCGTGCAAAACAGATGAATGATGCAAACATGCTATCATACTGTATGCTAATTGAAATATGCCCTATATCTAACCATTGTAAGCGGATAAATAAAAGGGAGAAAGAAATGGGGGTTGGAAGACATACATCACACTCACACACCCTTATTACAGTTGTGCCCTCGCGCAGAGGGTCCGAATAAATAATACAGTCCGAAATATACAGTCCAAAATATACAGAATCCTAATTAATTGACAAATTAATTACAAAAAAAGTAAAACTGGCATGCAAGCCAGGGACTGCCTTGCTTCTGATGAATGACGCATGTTGGGCTGTCTTGGCGCTGAAATCCACTGGGATGCCCCAATTAGCCTCTGTTTGCGATGTTTCTCGAAATGCGCGCCCAACTCCGGAAAGTTGCTGATTCTTCATTTTGCTGCAACAGAGAGCAGGAAAAGGGCATAGCAGTGTATTTCACAAATATATGCATGCCTCGATCCTCGTGCCACCAATCACGCATACCGATGCATGATGGCCGAGGAATCGGATTGCACAACTCAATATAGGATGAATGCACATGAATGCTACAACAAAACCTAACTCCATCATGGGTAATCCGGAGTGTCGGTGACTTGGGAATTGAGACCCGTTCCGTCACTCGGAGTACGGAACGTGCCTCGTTTCCCGTGCCCGGGCTAATTCCTATCCCGAACACGACGCAATATGCATGATATACATGAAATGTAGCTAATATGCAATCCTAACATACACAATGTTATGGGAATGAGATGCCTCGAAATGCGTGCACGAGGGCACGCAAATCGAGGTGATGACATAAAAGCATGAAATGACATGAAATATGATATACAATGAGGCTAAAATGAAATGCCCCGAAATGCGTGCTTACAGCACGCGAATCGAAATGGCATACTTGCAACAGATCTAAAATGGCATACACGATGCAAGATGGGCTTATCGAACATGGGAGAGCCTCGGCCGCACCCACATAAGAGGCCATGAGATGAAAAAGATGCGCCTCGAAATCGTACACCGCACGCCGAATCGAGGCAATGATATAAAGGCAAGTCGGATAAATCGGCAAGTGCCTCAAATGCGCTACCGTGCACGCAAACCGAGGCAATAATGAAATAAGAAATCGGATAAAATGGCAGCCAAATGCGCTCACGTGCACGCAAACCGAGGCAATGATGAAATGAGAAATCGAATAAAACCGAAGTGCCTCGAAATGCGCGCCCACATGCACGCAAACCGAGGCAATGATGAAATGAAATGAAAAGGCATACGGAATGCCACGATGGGCTTACACCAACATGGGAGAGCCTCAGCTCACCCACATAGGAGGCCAATGGATGAAAAATGAAGTGCCTTGAAATGCGTGCACACGGGCACGCAAACCGAGGCAGAGGCATACGGAATGCAAATGACATGAAAAATGAAAATTGGGCTTACACTAACATGAGAGAGCCTCAGCCGCACTCACATAAGCTGCCGAAATGATAAAAATGAGGTGCCTCGAAATGCATGCCCACTGGCACGCAAACCGAGGCAATGCACTAAGGCATGAAATGACATGGGAAATGATATGCAAGCATGCAAACCAAATTTCAGCAGCTAAATAAAGGGGAAAACAGCCCCGAAATGATACGAAATGACAATCAATGCATGAAATCATCCCGAAATGTGATTTTAAGTACCCGAAATGGCCTACGGCTATGCTAAACATGCAAAATTGGCACATGACAGCAAAAACAGTAGCAAGGAAGTCCCAAAAATAGCATATTTTCAGTACAAAACAAGGCTAAATAACAACCACAAGTATGGCAAAAATAGCATGCAAAAAAGGGGAAAAAGAAGAGAATTACAAAGCAAGTGGTATCTACAATGCTCAAACTGAAAAACACAGTTCTACAACATTAAATAGGAGCCAAAAATATGCATATTTACAGTGAATGACAACCCCAAAATCAGTATGTAGATATGCTCAAAATAGCATGCAATATATGGACCAAAAGAAGGCTATAATGATAGGTCATGCATGGAAGCACCAAATGAGGTTGAGCCCTTGTACAATGTTGTAGAGGGGCTCAAAATAAACCTAAAAACAGTAGGGGTCGGAGCCCAAAAAACAAATGTATATAAGCCAAAAATAGCATGCAAGATTATGATATACAAGGTGGATATTGAAACAAGTGGTATATAGAAGCATCAAACAAGGTTGAGCCCTTCTACAATGTTGTAGAGGGGCTCAAAATGAGCCTAAAACCAGTAGGGGTCGGAGCCCAAAACAGTAGGAAAGTAGGGTAGAAATAGGAAGCAAGAAAATGTCACAAAAGATGGAATTTGAGACTTACCCTTGAAGATCCAACTTTTGCTACCTCTTGGCTTGAATTTGTTGCTTCTTAGCCCTTGAAGAACCTTCCTTTGCTGCTGGAATGGTAGTGGTGATGGTGAGGCTTAGGGTTGATGAAGGAATTAGCTAGGGACTTGAAACTTTTTAGGATTTTTGGCTATGGAAATGGAGCTTTTGGAAGAGAGGCTCTTGAGATCAAATGTTCTAACCTTGACAAAGAAGAGGGTCAGCCCCTTAAATGGGCAAGAAAGGGGTGTAAAAGGGAAGGGAAAAGCACCCAAGCTTTCCCTCCCAAAATATCCCTCGGAGGCAGAAGATATTTGGAAAAACAAATTGGACAAATTGTAAAGTACTCAAAAGCAGGAAGCAGGCCGGCCAGGTGGTTTTGCTGCAAGTGGCCGGCCAGCCACCCCTCATGGCCGGCCAGCCACCTCCCATGGCCGGCCAGCCAAGGGCAAAAAATGAAATGTTGAATTAATGGCCGACCATAGGAGATTAGGGTCCTCCCATGTGTCCTCAACACAACCATGTAGTTGAAAATTGGCAACTGTGAACCAGGAGAGACAACACTCAACTTGAAGGTGAGGCTCAAAAATGAAAACAAGAATTACTGGCCGACCACCACTTATTAGGGTCCTCCCATATGTGTGGAACAAGGTTCCAAGGTCGGAAATTGGCAACACTGAAACAGGAGTCACAACATAGGACTTGAAGGAGAGGCTCAAAAATGAAATCCACAATTGCTGGCCGACCAGTAGTTTTTAGGATCCTCCCATGTCCCCTGATCACAGATATGTAGCTTTGGTCGGAAGAAAATATCCCCAGGGTGTTCAACATTGGCCCGGAAGTGAGCAAAACGGACACCGGAGGAGCGAAACTGGTTATCTGGGATAATTGCTGGCCTCCCACCCCCAAAGGATCTTCTGGTGTTGAAACAGAGGTACCGCCAAATTTGAACAAAACTAATGAGAAATGAACGCCGGGCCAAAACCGAGCAATTCGGGATCCCAAAAATAGGCCGCAGTGCCAAGTGGTGTTTAGCAATAAGTGGGTATCTGCGACCTCGGTGTCCTCGAATGACAAAACAGAGGTTCCTACCAAAAATCGAGAAAACCGATGCAAAATGAATGCTCGGGCCAAACCGCGATTTGGGTCCCGAACCGTTAGAAGCACCGAAAGTGGTGTCCGCCACGGCGGGCATCGAGGCCCCGCTTTCCTAATGATGAAACAGAGGTGCATGCCAAAACCGGAGAACTCGGAGATGGTTGGGCGGTCCCGAGCCAAGGCACACGGCCGACGGTCCAAAACCGAACCGGCTCCGAATGGCAAAATGGCTGCGGCCACGAAATGTAACACGGCCACGGAGATAGTCTAACGGACCCCTTCCCTTCGGGAAAGAAAAACAGAAAACCGAAGTCCGGTTCGCAAACCGAGACAAGGCATGAAGAGAGTTCGAAGTCCGGAGGCGGGCGCCTGTGCGACTCGAGACTTCACGAGCGAGCACAATATGCAACATCACCGAGCACTCAATCGGTGACGTCTGAGTCTTAAGGTCGGTCAAAAATGGGGTGTCTACACTTAGTCTTGGTGACTATTTTGTGGTTTGCTCAGTATTATCTTGGTGATTATGGTGACTAATTTGTTGGTTGAACTAATTTGTTGTTAGTCTGCTGTTAGACTTGGTGCTCTTCTGCTGCTATACTGGTGGCTAAGAAGCTGGGCTACTGAATGGAGGGTTGATTGTTGTTTTGAATGTTTGGTTTATTTGAATAAAGATCATGGCAGTATTTGCACTGGTTTTTGGTATTTGCTGGGATTAATCCATTGGTTCCTCAATCATATTTCTGGTTTTTTGTCCTGCTACTGTGCTGGCTTTTTCTTGCTGATGTTGCACTGGTTTTTCCTAAGTTTTGTAGGATTGGATTGCTTAGCAATGGCTGCAACTTATGGGTTTTTTTGGTGGATTGCAACTGATGGGTGTTTTTGGTGGACTGCAACTGATGTTTAGGACTGGTGTAGTTTTGGTGGACTGCTGCTATGTAGTTTTGTTGGGCTGCTTGCTGGTTTTATTTTCTTTTGCTCTATTTGTTGGTCTCTCACCAGTTAGGAGGTTGGAGCTTGAACTAGCTCCAAACTTCTCTTTATTGATGTAATTTTGCATACTTTGTATGTGTTTCATCAATAAAGTCCTTTTTTGCCAATAAAAAAAAAAAAAAAAAATCCCCATGTCATGATCCTCACAAAAAACTAAGCCTTAGAGTAGTTGACACCAACTCACAAAAGAAAAAAATTGAAAAATAAAAATAAAAATAAAAATTAACATAAGCTAAACAACAAGACCCTACAAGATAAAAAGAAGAGTGCTTTAGTGATAAGTAGCATTTCTCTAAAAACAATACACTTGGAATCCTAGTGGTATACACACATCCATTAACAACATTCCTAACAATAACCACCATTATGTTTTCAAGGAAGAGTCTTGTCACCATTTGACAGTAATAAATTCAACTCCTCTGGAGAAAATAAGTTTTCATTGTAGAATGGATCTACAAGTGATTTTGTAGTTGTTGCACCTATTGATGATCCAAAAAACTCACTGCTGGTTAGGAATTAGGTCAGTGGGTAAATTCAATGGCATCTCAAGCCCATTCCTCTCCTTCCTCACCGAGCTCATCGGCAGCTGATCAGTACTACATCCAATATTACCAACATATGTATTCTACGGTGGTGAGAACATTGAAGTTGCAAATTCATTAGAGGCATTATTTTCAATCAATGCAGGTTGTTGACTTATGACATTGGCAAGTATATCCTCTTAGGCAGTATCCCAAGGCCTAAGTTGCTTACACCTTTTGTTTTGGTAATAAGCTTGTGGTTGTGGCTGTTTCTGTGGTTGTGGCTCGGGCTCAGGCTCGCGTTCTTCTTCTGCACGCGATCGCTTGCCCTTTAACATCAATGGTGGTTGTGGTTGTTGAACATCTTCTTCATTAGAATCTCTTGTGGTTTGTTGGCTTGCTTTTCTGGTTTGTGCTTCTTTCTTCTCCTCTGCTGATTCTCTAAGGTAAATGCTACAGAGAACCACATTATTAATCTGCACACAAATATATCAAACAATTAAATCCGCATTATTATAACAATCAAATAAATAATCCAATAAAAAATTCAATTATTACTCATCATCCATGCAAAAAATTAACGATTTATTCAATGATCATCCATATGTATTAAAATTAATTTCATCACATATAGATAGTCTTACAATTGAATCAAATGGTTCTTTAGAAAAGCTGAATCAAAATCATTTTTTTTTTCAAACACAAATATGCTACCAATCTCATCTGTCCAACCAAATCTCTTTTTTTCACTAGACTCTCCAATCCGATTAGGGGACAGGAAAGGAGACAGGAGGAGCTTGGTCCTATAATTAGTATTTAGCAACATTCATGAAATAAATAAATAAATAAATAAAATAGAGTAAACTTGTACCTTATGATATTTTGTAGGATCAATCTGAGAGTCATCGAGTACATATTCATGCATGATGTAATTGGTTTTGAAATCTTTCCCATTGTTATTTTTTATGAAGTAGACCAGAGTGTTCTTCTTGCCCAACATGGCTCCATTAACATCTTTAAATTGAGTAGGCTTGCTTGTCATCTTCCAATGCCCTTGCCCTCCATTTGCACATCTATTGAGCTTCTTTCCATGCCCATGCTTCGATTGTCTTGGTGTAAAATAGAACGTCTTTTCTCCATATTTGAGCTCTTCCATGTACCAAAAAAAAAAAAAAAAAAACAAAACAAAACAAAAATAATATGTCAACAATAACTACACAAAAAAATAAAATAATAAATAATAAATTAAATCAATTAAACATAAAATACATGAAAAAAAAAAAAAGTTTAGAAACATAGAAATCAAAATTGTAGACAACACTCCCGAATGTGATATAAGTGTGCCTAGTTTTATGATTGGTTTTTGGTGCCAACATTATAACAATAATGTGGCAATGATTGTTTGGTAAATAAAAGATATTTACATTTTGTATAGAAAAATTTATGAATTCTTTGTTTATATATCATTGCACTTCAACTATATTTCATTTTTTTGATTAAAAAAAATTAATTAATTAACAAAAGTATCAAATTGAAATAAAAATAAAAATCAGATATTTCCCAACCAAAAAAAAATTACATATATCAAATCAATCAACAAACATATAAAAAAATCAATAAACATATAAAAATGGAGAGTTGTAATAAGGTAGAGTTGTGATAAGAGTCGACAAACATCACCAAAACTATGAAGACATGACCAAATTGTTTTTATTATCAACAATGATATATTCTCTAATTTATTACCTCTAAACCATCCCTAATGATGTGGAATTAAAGTTAAACCCCACATAAATGAATGTTTTACAAATCAAAAAATTCAACACTTTGTCAAACACATCATTAGGAGTGACTTTTAATAGTGATAAATTAAGTGTCTCAAATATTTTTATTTATTTATTTTTTGATATCAAGTCTCCTTCAACCCATTATACCTCCCCTTCCTTTTCATAGGATCAAGTGATTGTCTTCTTAATTCAACTCTCCATAGGAAGAGTTAAACCTATGAACTCCCTTTGGGATTAAACCCTTAGGAAAATCATAATAGCCAATTTGATTAGATCTAGTTGGTTATGGAGACATAGTCAAATAATTATTAGTAAATTAAAACAACATATATAATAATAATAAAAAAAAAATTGCTTGTCAGTGGAAGCTTTAAAAAATATTTACTGATAAATTTATAAATATTAAAATATAAAATGATAATTTTCATTAATGAGTAATTAATTTTTAATTTTTATTAAAACATGTATTTTCCCCTATAAAAAAATTAAGACAAGATCTTGAGTGACCGAGACTATGCATAGACAAATATAAGATTTCCATTCTTTATCGTATAGTTACGTAAATACAAATATAGGCGACAATGTATATCATGTTTTGTATCCATAGTTTGGTAAAAGATTCTCTTTATTACTACTTCTTGCTATATCTATGTATATATAATAAACAATACATACATATATATATAGGGTTCTAACTTCCAAATCAAGCATCCATGCAATAGATTATGCCCCACACATAAATACACAACCATACACATAGACAAAAATTTAAAAATAGAAATTGATCATAGAACGAGAATTGATATATAAAAAATAGATGAGAAAAAGAGGAGAGAAAAACCTGGAAGATGAGAGGGTTCATAGTTATAAACATCGATGTTGTAGATGAACCATGTCTACATGTTATCTCCACGGACCTTTGGAATAAGATAATGATTGAAAGCTACGAAATCTGATGGAAGAAATCGAAACCCTAGTGGAACACCTGTTCTCATGTCTTCTTCTAGTGGAACACCTGTTCTCATGTCTTCTTCTTCTTCTACTTCTACTCCATTGAATGACACAAGTTGCTCCATGGTAAGTAAATTAAACCCACAAACTCAACGAATGAATGTATGTGTGTAAAGTTTAACTTAGAGAATTATTTATAGGGTTTTGAGTTGAACTTTTTCACCAGATAATCTTTTGTTTTTTTTCTTGTTTTTGCTTTTCTTTTTTTCTTTTTTTCTTTTGAGTTTTATTTGCAATAAAACTCTTATGACGGTGGGATTGGGTTTGTTGGAATTACACGTTTTACCCAGGATTGGGTTTGTTTGAAATTAAAATCATGCAAATAAAATAAGATAAGATGAAGATTTGACCATACAATTATTTTGGGTCAATTACAGTTTTCACCTTATGGTTTAATTTAAATTTTACTTTAGTTCTATTATTTTAATTTGAATAATTTGGTTCTATCCTTTAAATTTAATTTCAATTTGGTGTATGTTGTAAGGTTTGCCTTCATTCATATCAATGAAGGCTTACTTTTGCCCATTAAAAAACAAAAAAAAAACAAAAACAAAATGGTCATTATGCTCAAATTACTGTCAATTATTTTTTTTTTTTTTTTTTTTATTTTTTTTTATTTTTTTTGTGTGTACAACTCGTGAGATTAACACATGTTTCAACATTGTTAATTTAACCATCACTTAAATGTGGAAGGTAAACCATTCAAAATTAAAAGAAGATAGACTAAAATAAAATGAGTCAAATTATAAGGATTTAATGTATAATTCATCCTTCCTTTTTTTTTTTTTTTTTTTTGTTTCAAATTATTTTTGTATGCATAGTAGTAGTAATCTTTTTCCTTTTTTTTTATATATTAATTTTCTCTCAAGTTTAAATTTGGGTCAGTGAGACCTATTATGAGTCTTATTTCAATTATTTGAATCATTCATTTATAATTCTCTCTATCTATATCATCTGTGGAAAAAAAAAAAAATTGGGTCAATTCAATGATGACAACTTTTTTATTTTATTGCATTTATTTTTAAAATACTGGATGATAAATGTGTTTCTAAAAATTGGTTATCCTTTTTTTTTTTTTTTTGGAGACAAATGCAATAAAATAAATAAGAATAATACTATATGATTATTCAATTGACTTGAATTTTTTTTTTATAAATGATATACATCAAAATACACAATTCAAATTATCAAAATAAAATTTACAGCGAGTTTTCTTTTCTTTTCTTTTTTTGTTTTGTTTTGTTTCTTTTCTTATTACCCGGAAGCACAAAAAAAGGGAGAGAGTTCTTGAACATTATCAAGGTTTTGGACATTTGGGTTCAATTAAATTTTTCAATAATTTTTCAATTTTTTAATTACCGGATATTTTGCCATAGAAATTCGTAAGAATGGATACAAAAAACCCAATGACAAATGGAATGTAGAAAATAACAGGTTAGCAATTAGAATTTTCTGGATTAGTCAGCTCAACGAGTCAAATATCGAATTATCCAAAAAAAAAAAAAAGGGTCAGCAAATGGAAATTGTGATTTCTTTTTTAATCCCAAAATATATGAAATATAAATACATTTCTAAAAATTTTGATCTCAACCAAATTTAGAATGTTTAAGTTCCAGCTCAATTCGTGAAGTATTTGATAAATTCAAACTCAACTCGAGTAAACTAGATTACATAAACGAGCTAAGTTTGAACTCAAAAGAGGAAAAAAAAAAAAAAAACAAACAAACAAACAAACAAACAAGCAAAACAAAACAAAAAAAAAAAGAAAACAAAAAAACAAAAAACAAAAACAAAAACCAACTTGAGTTCCTTAGCATATCAAGAGGGAAAATAGAAAATTATGAGAAAAAAAATCTCAAATTAAAAATAAAATTTATCAATTAAATATGTAAATTTATACAAACACCAAACATAAATAGAGAATTAAGACCTTGAGATTTGGCCCAATGGTCTAGTAGCCACACCTTATCCCCGTTTGGTGTAGCTGTTAAAATAAATTATAGCTCAGTTTGATAGAGCTATGGAAAAATGATTATAGATTATAGCTTAACAGATTATGGCTTATAGCTGTGAACATAAGCTGTTAACCTGTTTTGTACTACTGTGAGATTATGAATTTAAGCAGCAGAGTAGTGTTTGGTTAATAAGCTGTAAAATAACTTTTTATTGTGTAATTGTCCTTTTTGTCCTCATATGATATAGAAATGATTATTTTGTCATTTTTTTTTAGTTTTAATTTTAAAAAAATTATTTCATTAATAAAAGTTAATATAATTAGTATTACAAAAATTATCATTTCATTAATAGTATCAATTAATATAAAATTATTTCATTTTTTCATTATAAATTAATTAGTGGCAATTAATGGCTTAATAAGCATCAATTAATACTAAAATTATTAATGGTATCAATTAGTATAAATATTTTTCATTTTTTCACTATAAATAATTAGTGTCAATTAATGGCTTAATTAGCATCAATTAATACTAAAATTATTAATAGTATCAATTAGTATAATTTTTTTTTTCATTTTTTCATTATAAACTAATTAGTGTCAATTAATGGCTTAATTAGCATCAATTAATACTAAAATTATTAATAGTATCAATTAGTATAAAATTATTTCATTTTTTCATTATAAATCAATTAGTGTCAATTAATGGCTTAATTAGCATCAATTATTAATTTTTTTCATTACAATTAATAATTTATTATTTTCAATTATTAATTTAATAGAAGTTATAATATTCATTTTTTTATTTCATTTAATATAAGTTATTTCATTTTTTTCTTCAATTTTAATTTTGAAAAAAAAATTGTGATTCTGTTTTTATTAATTTTTTTTCATTACAATAAATAATTTATTAATTTCAATTTTCATTTTTATTTATTTCATTTTTTGCATTTCATTTTTTTTAATTTATTATTATTTTTCCATTACAAACCCTAGCTACCGCCGCCGGTGGCTAGGGTTTCACATCGCAGATCGCAATGGCGGCGTCATCGTCGGCTATCTCATTAAAGCCGGCAAGATCACAGAAGGTTGATCGCGAAGAGAAAAGGAGGAAGCGGGCGATGGCGAAGAGAAAGAGAGGAGGCGGCAATGGCGATTGTGGTTAAGTTTTCAGATCACAATAACGGCGTCGATGGTTGTGGCGACGGAGCAGATCGTGCCCTAGCCACCGCCTTTAGTTCATAAGAGAGAGAGAAAGAGGGAGAGAGAGAAAGAGAGAGAGAGAGCGCTTTGATTTGAGATCGCAACACGACGATGAGCTCTAATTTCATATCGCAATGGTGTGGATCGATCGTGACGGTCAGCTTTGGTTTGAGATCGCGATGCGATGGTGAGCTCTGATTTGAGATCGCGATGACGATCGACTTTGGTTTGAGATCGTCATGTCGTCGATGGAGATGGTTAGGGTTAGGATTGTTGATGCCGAAATCGCTTGACACGCCGGAAATCACCTCCGTCTCTCTTTGGTTCATGAAAGTGTTGAGATGTGGTTTATATATTTTGATTTTTGGTAATAATTGAAATTGATAAGGGCATTTAAGTAATCTTGTCCCTCCATTACCTTTCCGCTTAAGTCAGAATTGATTAAGCACCTCCAAGCCACTTCTCAAAATTCATGATTTTTGTCTTAAATTAAAAGCCAAAAAGTCGAAGTTAAGCTAAACAAAACACACCAAAACAGCTTAATTTAAGTCAAAAGCTAAGTTAAGTTACTTATAAGCTGTGCCAAACATGCATTATAGATTATAGCTTAACAGATTATAGATTATAATTTTAATCAGAAGCTGTTAATCTGTTTGGTGTAACTGTTGGATTATAGATTTAAGTTACTGAGCAGTATTTGTCAAATAAGCTGTGAAGTAACTTTTTCAATTAACTTTTATTTTTTGTTATTCATTACTTGTCTACATTTCTCATAATAATAATAATAATAATAATAATCATCTATAGTCCATTTGGGTCTTTTTCTATTTTAAAAAAAAAATAAAAAATAAAAAAAATCTAAGAGTATAACCGTAAATTAACATGTCCACAGCAGAAGCTGATAATCAGAAATAAGGGATGCGCAACTTCTCAGAATCAGTTTTTTTGAGTTAAAATAAGTTATTAGAATTAGAAGCTGTTTGAAATAAGTTTAACCAAATAATCCAAAATAGCTTTTCGAAAACAAGAAGCTATAAGTTGGCTCAAAAAAATCCAAACAAACACCCCCATATTGTGGTGAGCGAGAGGTTAGTGATTTGACTTCATGGAGCGGCGGCGAACTCTTTCAATTGTAATCTAACTTTACTAGCATACTAATGTTACCTTTGTCAAAAATAAATAAATAAATAAAGAATTAAAATAAATTTAATATATTATTAAAAAAAAAATTGTTCACGTGTTCATAAACCCTATCGAGCCAACCTTAGTAAACGAGCTTAATGAACCAAGTTTGAATTATTCATGAACAATTGATTCATTTGCATTCCTAGTTGTTCAAAAAAAAAAAAAAAAATGCCAAATTATAGTCACTTCTATATTAAGTTTTAGAAAAAATAAATTATAACAAGTTTATCATAATTACGTTGGACTCTTTTAAAATTTTAATTTATATTAGAGATAACCCCCTTGTAATTCCTTAATTGTATGGATGTAAAAATTATAATTGTCTCCACACCTACCCAAGTTTGATTTCTACACTCCACATTCTATAGAGGGGCTTCCACGTCCGAAACTCGAATATTATACAAGCTAGATGCAAAAACATATGTCTGAAAATGTACCGGGACATTCATATACATGGGTTCAAGTTGGGTTTAGGACCCCAATCACTACATTTTTTTCAGGAGCAATGATTCATACCCCCTTAAAAGTCCCACCCCCACCACCCCCACACACATGTGGGGGTTGGGGATTGGGAGATCAAAAAAAAAAAAAAAAAAGAAAAGTTAGCCAATCAAATGCAAAGGAGGTAAAGGGGGTGACCTCCAAAGGAGGTCTCAACCTTTATTGTTTTTCAGTGTTATATTTACCGTCTAATTATTTTCATGAAATGTAAGTAGTGAATTGGATTTTGAAAAGTCATGCATGGAATAATCTTATGGAAAGAAAAGTATACACTTTCAGCCAGTGGCGGAGCCAGAAAATTGAGTTAGAGGAGGCACTATTAATTATAATTTTTTATTTTTAAAAAAAATCATGATGAACATTAAAATAATAATAATTTTATGAGCTAGATTTAAGGAATATTATTCTAATTTGAGATTATTATTCATTTTGCACACTCCATATGCCCTCTTAGTGATATCATTTTCTTCTTTAGTTATAATCAATTTTCTTCTTTAGTTATAGTATTATTTTAAAATATTTAGTTATGACTTTTTTTGTATTTGGTTATTTATTTAATTATTAGTTATGACTTTTCCTTTTTTTTTTTTTTTTTTTTTTTTTTGGGTGTACCATATAGCCTTTCCCTTAAGTTTAATAATTGAGTTTCATAAAATATTGGGTGTGACATTAACTTTTTTTAATGGAGATTTAAGTTTGGATGTGTGTACAAAGATTTGGCAATTTTTTATTTATTTATTAATTTTTTAAGTAATGGAGAAATTAAATAAAAAGATTTTGGTAAAAACTCTTCGCCATCATAAATTGATCCCCACCACTGGGAAAGTAAAATATCATATTTTGTTTATTTCTAATTCAGTAGTACTACTTGCGTACTAAATTGAATTACCATTTTCTTCAATGGATGTTTAAGTTTAGGAAAGATTAGTCTAAAATCCCTCTCTCATTTTTAGTAATGAAAAATATTCACAATATTATTTTTTGATGTCTAAGGTCCCTCCCATGTGTCACAAAGAAATTTGATATATCTTACACGCTCTCTATGTCTCTCTCCCGCTTCTCTCTCTCTCTCGCTTTCTTTCTACAAGTGAAACAAGAACCATGGCAGACCTTATTTCTCTCTCTCAAATCTGATTGATTATACGGATGCAAAAGTTCTACTCCATCGCCGATGTCACGATCGAGCTTCGACGAGTGGCTGAGAAGAATGTGAAAAACAAAGATGAAGGTAAGGATGTGAAGAAGAAGAATAGTGAAGAAGAGAAGAGTTGAAAAGTTTCATCATCGCTGAAGCTCGATCGCGACATCGGTTTTACGCTTGAACACTTAGTTTCAGCGAGTATAATTTGTTTTTGCTCATTGGGATTTATAGATTCTATAATTGTTTACTTGCAAAAGTTTGTATTTTGGTTTATCTTGTCAATAATTTAAGTACATCGACTGTGTTTTGACTGTATAGTGACCCAAATGTTATTCACTAGTTGGGCAGGGCTTCGCTAATTTGTTTGTGTTCCATCGTCGTGGTTTTGTTGGATTGGACTTGTCTGTGCTATTACGCCTCGTTTCCTTTTGTATTTTTGCTTGATCCTTTGTTTAGATTCACATAATATCATTATCGCTATCTCTTTCTTATGAAGAGGAAGATACTGTCCATGAAAGGCCAATGAGGTATATGGAAGTGGAGTTTGAGCTCGCCATTCTCCGGTATCGGAATCTCTCCGATGGTTACCAGATTTAGTTTGCAAATGGGGATTCAAAGTTCATTCATACACAAATCAATAGTTGATGAGTTACTGGATTGAATTGGGAAATTCAATCAATCACTGCCAAAATCTTCATAACTCAAGCCTTCTAATATCGTGCCCAACCTCTTATTGTCTCTCGACAAAGCCAGACATAAATATCGACGCCCTCTTTGTGATTTGATAGACAATGAACAATGCCAAAACCCTCATCTTGGTGTTCTTCCCTACCATGAGGATCCAAGAAGTGGTCTCAGATTCTCGCTAGAAAGGGTAACCTGGAATAGCTCTCCAATATATCTACATGGAAGGCAAAAAAATGCATGAAAAAAATAATACCAAGAACATTTCTGAGGTTCATAAGTTCATTGACTCAAGTCAGTTGCAATAAAACCAATAACCTGTTGGCAGAAGGTATCAAGTTGGCCTAGAGATACTTAAGGTCATAAAACAACGAGTTCAAGTAGTGGAAAAGGATTCAAAGGATTAGAGATTCTTCCCCAAAGAAGAAGAATAGAGCAAATGTGTATAAATGTGCAGTGTAATGAATCAACTCCTACATCTACTCAATCTATTACACAGAACTTGGCCTGAACAATCTCTCATTAAATCATGAGAGATAGAGACAGAGCCAACCCATTTTCTCTGGAGAGAATTTCTGTCCAGAGAAATTCTTTGGGATTTTGGCCACTCGGTAAATTTTCTCTGAGAAATTCTCTAGGAGGTTCCAGAGAAATTCCCAGAATTTCTCTAGAAAGAAAATTCTCTGGTCATATTTGCCACTTGCCAAAGTGCTCTAGTGGTATGAAGTTTTTAAAAATTTACATAATTTAAAACACTTTTTGTCTATTGAATTGGTGGCTTGCTGTTGTTTTTTTCTGGTTTTCTATGTACTAATGTCATGTATATTTGTATAGGCAAGGGTGAGTCCTAGTGTTGTGGTCTATGTTCAACTTTCAGAGCTTGATGGGGTTCTGGGAAGGTTCCATGTCTTACACTGCTTGGAAATGTTTGGGGTGAAAAATGGGTTCTTCCACTGGTATGTATTAATGTGTTTCATGAAATTTCATATTGAATGTTCTGAACTATGATATTGTTGCAGAAAATGTGCCGGTAGAAGCATATGGAAAGCAGAGAAATTAAATTTCTCTGGAGGGTCCATGAAAAGCCAAGGAGGCCAGAGAAATTTAAAATTTCTCTAGGGAGGTAATTTTGTGAGAAGGCTGGTGAAGTTAGAGAAATTTTCAGGCGGGCAGAGAAATTTACAGTGGGAACTTTAGGGAAGGTTAGAGAAATTTTCAAAATTTCTCTGGACCAATTTTCTCTGTGACATGAATTTTCTCTGAATCAATTTGAAGGACCTTAGACATTATTAAAATATTGAATGTCCTTTATGTTATAAAATCTTAATACTGAGGACCTTAAAAAAAAATCCCCTTAAGTTTAATGGTGTGTACATAGATTTTGATGTGCACTATTTTAGGCTATTTTGTACTTTTTATATATTAAAATTTAAAAATTCATAATTTTTGTTATATATAGATTTTTATAATGAAATTTATGTTTTTAAAACTTAATTAACGAGATCTTTCAAATAAGTTTTCATTTGAATATGTAATTTTATAAAATATAAATAAATAAATAAATTTGATAATGTGAATGTTTACATTGACAGTTTAAATGTTTCATATTGTGAATAATCACAATAAATAAATTTGACTATGTGAATGTTTACATAATAAAATATTCACACCGTCAATGTAAACATTAATCTGCAATTCACCCTATTATTATTAGGGGTATTTTAGTAATTATGTCCTCCATTGGATTATTTGGAATATGAAAAAATAATTTGGACTAAGTGAAACATACATAAGTAAGTGAAAAATAATTTATAAATAAATGCCCCTTAATTTTTTTTCTCGGATATTTCCACTAAAATAAAAAATGAAAAATAAAAAATATTAGTCTATCGAATGGGTGGGCAATGGTTTATCTGATTCGCAAAACTTGCCTAACTTGCCAAATCTGCATACAAATGGGCGGTTTCGCAAATATAATGCGAGCGGATGCGGTTTGGAATATGACATGTTTGTGGGTTGCGAGAGCCGCCCGTTGTAGCTCGACTTTTTTGCGCCTCCTTTCGGAAGTCGAAATAAGTCCTATAATTCGGACTCTCGCGGTTCTGAATCTGATTTCACAAGTGCAATGTGAAATAGATAAACACCAAAGAGTCTAAATCTAGCAAATCTTTTGGAAAATTGATTTTAAATCAAATTGCCAAAAATGGATTGCTTTGCCAGATACAGAGTTGCCACATAAATATTTTGTTTTTGAAAAATTTAGAAAACCCATGACTCGTGCCAAAGGTCACGTGTCTGTCATCACCAAGATTGTCTTGGCGCGAGAACTTAGGTACGAGAGGGAAATGTCATGAATTAAGCACCTTCGCTCACTAGATCAAAGATTGACCTTTACTAATTATGATATTATTTTTATCAACATTATATGCTCTTGTTCCGGTTTATTAGGCTAGCAATTACTATGTGATGCGCACACACAAGTATAGACTAAGTTGCAAAAATTGGAACACTTGATTCATGTTTGTTTTGAAAATTATTTCGAAATATGTACCACTTAAAAAAGTGATTACATATGAACATTGCTCAAATTATTCCAATTCAAGCAACAAGTCTTCATCCACAAGTATTCAAGCATTTTATCAATTAAGTAATTAGCCTCATGACAAGCATGCTAGACATGACAACATTAACACTCATGCAATTATGTTAAAGCAAGTAAAGACTCGCCTAGTACTCCAAGCCAAAAGAAAAATGAGCTAGAAAAATGCATGATCCTAACTATGCAATATGACTAATGCAACATATGCGATATGCAATTAAATAGGCTCTACTACTAATATGGCATATGAATCAATTAAATAGCATGCGTTCTAAGCACAAATTCAAAGAAGCATAAGTAATAACAAAACAGTTAGAATGATGAACCGAGTCTTGGTGCATGCAATACAAATGGATGCAAATATGGAGTATGCTAATTGAAACGTAATGTCCCTAAACTAACTATCATAAGCTAGTAAATAAAAGGGAGAAAGACGTGGGGTTGGAAGATATACACATTATTACATTGTAGTCTTACGAAGAAGAGTCCGAATGAATAAACTAAGCTAACTAGCTAACTAAGCTAAGCTAAAGCTATTTAAGTTAATTATTACAAAACCAAATGAATAACTAGCTAAACTACTTAATTAATTATTACAATAACAAATAAATTAACTAACTATTATAGTTAACTAATTAATTACAAAACAAAATTGAATAATTGATTAACTAACTAATTAGTTACAACACATATCAAAATTAATTAGTTACAACCAATTAACTACAACAAATAACTAAGCTAAGTATTTGAACTAAACAGGCTCGAGATGCGAAGAATGCTCATGCTCATGCTCGATTTTCACCCGAAAAATCACTGTTTTGCTTCCGAATGCCTCTGTTTACTCAATTGAACACCAATACTACTATTCTGCCTTACAAACTCACTGCTGAACTTTGCACCAGTGGCCGGCCACTGGTAAAGATTGCCGGCCACCAACTGGCCATAGATGGTGGTCTGCCGGCCATGGAAAATAGTTTACCGGCCACTGCTACACAGGTTCACCTTGCTGCAACAGAGGACAAACAGAGCATATACAGAGTATTTCCAAGGTTTGTTTGCACAACTTACCCATCATTTTCATGAGCAAATCAAAGGAGTAGCAAGTTTGATTCACAAACCATCAATGGATGCAATTTCATTGCATGATGGTTTGTGAAACCAAGTGTACAAGTTCAATAAATGCAACAAAATGAGACTCTCAAAACCACCTCTCTACCATGAAAGATCAAGGGAAGTGATGACCTTGGAGACTTGAATCATTTCATCACTAGCAAGTATGAAATAGTCCAAGTTCCATGTGTTCAACTAACGTCCGATTAAACACAACCAAATTATTATATTTCTCACTTTTAATTCCAAGTTACTCCATTTTAGTTTACCAACCATTCTTTAATTCAATTAAGTCCAATGGTGAATTAAAGTCCTCTAATGAAAAGAGGTCTCAAAACACAAGTTGCTTTGGGTATGAAAAAAGCATCATACCGTTGGTAATGAACCCCTTAAGGGATTAAACCATTAAGTATGAAACCTCAATTTCATACTTGGGCAAGCAAGTGACTTGAAACCACTTTCAAAGCAAAATAAAAAAGCCAAGAATGAAGGGAGGTTGCAAAGATTATTAGTGCTAAAATAAAGTATGAAAAGCCCAAAATAAGTGCTATCAACTTAAATAAGTGATGTCTAAGACCTAAAACATCAAACTTATGAGGACTATTAAATTAGAAGCATGCAAAATAAAGCTTAAATGCAACTAACAGCCCAAAACAGTGCTAAAATATCAAAGCAGTCCTAAAACATGCTGGAATGAAGCTAAAACAAGCTAGATTAAAATGCTAAAGCATGGCACCAACTAGGCTAGCAAGCAAGACACAAGGAGAGGAGGCTAACCCCTCCAAATTTGGACTTCAAAATATGATTTTGGCCACTGAAAAAACTCTGAAAATCAGTGTTTAAAACTTGGAAAAAGATAGTAAAAGGGTGAGAAACACAAGGGCAAAGGCCTTCAAAATAAGGTACAAAGAAGGGCTATTAACCCCGCAACCTTTAATGGCCTTAAACCCAAGCTTCAGCCCAAAAAACACAGAGTTTTGACAGCCCAAAACAATGAAAAAACCAAATAAGTAGAGCCTTATACCTCTTGAAGAAAAGAAGCAATTCCAAGCAACAAACAAGCAAACAACACCCTCTAGAGCTCAAACCAAGCTCAAGAGCACCTCAGCTCAAAGATGAGAAGATTTGGTTAAGGGTGTATAGGCAAAAGTTAAGGAATTGTAGGCAAAAGTGTAGGATTTTGCTAGAGAGAGAAAGAATTGTAGAGAAAAAAAGAAATTTTTTTGATCTCCAAAATTTCTAATCTTCAAAACATGAGATGAGGGGTCCTATATATAGAAAACATAAAATTTCTACAAGGAGATCTAGCCCTACACGTGGGTGGAGATGTATGCATTTGTGCAAACAGCTAGCACAACTGGCAAAAAATATCTGTAAAATATACTAGTGGCCAGCCGGCCACATCAGTGGCCGGCAGCACAAAAGTGACGGCCAGCAGCCTCTAGTAATGGTTGGCAGGCCACCAAAAGCTGCAGGCTTGAAGATCCAAGGCTTGATCCAAAACTGAGGCAACAAGGGTATAGGGTTTGAAAGGCTTTGTGGCATTCCGCTGAGTACTTCGAGCACTTGGCGAGCAAAGAAACTCGTCATCGGGTGTGCATGTGAGGACATCCAAGTCGTAATGGCCGTAAAAAATGGAGTGTCAACATCAGCACTTTTTCTTCTTCTTTTTTTATTTTATTTTAATCTTAACTGTTGATTTCATTCTTATATCCTACCTAGATATTTTTGCCCAAAACAAAACACTCTTTATTCTTTGAATTTACTCTAGCATTACATTTGCTAATAGTATTATATCAACTGAAACTGAATAAATACTGATCATATTATTATTGTTTCATAACTGAACTTGTCCCGGATGAAGTGTGATTTGGAATTTTAAATTCCTTAATGAATATAGAGTTCTAGTTTAAGATTTTGAAATATGTGTTTGTTTTAGTTTATGATTTGATTTATGATTTTGAATGATTTGTTTGTGTTACGAATTGATTTTGTTGTATTTTTAATTTTATAAGTTTTAATTCATTAATTATTAATGTTTGAGCATTTTAGAAAATGGGGAAAAATGGCCCAAAATAAATATTTACAAAATGGGAGGAAAAAAATGCTCAAAAATAACTTTTTGAAGAAAAAAATTTCAATCCACAAACCGCCTTCACATCCATAAATCCTATTCGCGTAAACCACAAACCGCATTGCAGGTGGTTGCGGGTTGACTTTTTCCCAAACTACATATATGCAGGCGGGTTCAAACTGATCCGCAAACCGTCTAAATCTGCACCACGGACACCCCTCATATTTAAAAAAAATAAAAAATCATGTAGCTGTTCCTATATCAAGTACAAATCAGATGGACCATGTCATCCTCAGAAAGAAAAAAAAAAAAAAATGTTTGGGACTCCCTTTGGGGATCACCCCCACACCTCTAAAGTGATTATGGCCCTCTATATGTGTGTGGGGTTCACATCATGAGTGATTTAGATTTGTGAGGTCTTGTGAGGTTGGGTCTCAATCATTGCTCGTAAAACCTAATCCCTACCTTAGAGTAGTTGATACCTAGCAAGTCACAAAAGAAAAAATTTTAAATCAAAATTAAAAATAAGAACAAAAAATCAACAAAGATAAACAAGAAGACCCAACAAGATAAAGAGAAGAGTGCTTTAGTGATAAGTATCATTTCTCTAAAAACAATACACTGTGAATCCCAGTGGTATACACACATCTATTAACAACATAACAATAACCACCATTATCTTTCCATCAAGGACTCTTGTCACCATTTGACAGTAATAAATTCAACTCCTCTAGAGAAAAATATAAGTTGTCATTGTATAATGGTTCTTCAATGTAGAATGGTTCTTCAAGTGATTTAGTTGTCGCACCTATTGATGATCCAAAAAACTCACTGCTGGTTAGGAAGTAGTCAGTGGGTAAATTCAATGGCATCTCAAGCCCATTCTTCTTCTTCCTCACCGAGCTCATCGGTAGCTGATCAGTACTACATCCAATATTACCAACATATGTATTCTGGGACTGATCATTTACGGTGGTGAGAACATTGAAGCTGCAAATTCATTAAAGGCAGTATTTTCAATCAATGCAGGTTGTTGACTTATGACATTGGCAAGTAAGGGTCCTTGTGGCAACTCTTGAAAAACTTGACTCGGCCACTGCTTCTGACTCTCCTCTTCCAAAAGTGGCTCTTCAGGAAACAAACAATTGGACACTTCTAATGTTTTTGGTTCAAGAGTATGACTCGGTTCACCGAACACAAATATATCCTCATAGGCAGTATCCCAAGGCCTAAGTTGCTTAGACCTTTTGTTTTGGTAATAAGCCTGTTGTAGTGGCTGTGGCTGTGGCTGTGGCTGTTGCTGTGGCTGTGGTTGTGGTTGTGGCTCGGGCTCAGGCTTGCGTTGTTCTTCTGCACGCGGTCGCTTGCCCTTTAACATCAATGGTGGTTGTGGTTGTTGGCTTTCTTTTCTGGCTTGTGCTTCTTTCCTTTCCTCTGCTGATTCTCTAAGGTAAATGCTACAAAGCACCACATTATTAATCTGCACACAAATATATCAAACAAATAAATCCGCATTATTATAACAATCAAATAAATAATCCAATAAAAAATTCAATTATTGCTCATCATCCATGCAAAAATTAACAAATTTATTCAATAATCATTCATATGTATAAAAATCAATTTCATCACATATAGATAGTCGCACAATTGAATCAAATGGTTCTTCAAAAAAGTTGAACAATTTATTTTCGAAATAATACTTATCATCTAATTATTGTTTTTTTTAAACACAAATGTACTACAATCTCATATGTCCAACCGGGGTGGACCCATATCTCAAAATTAAACCCTCCAATCCGATTAACGGACTGGGATGGAGAGAGGAGCTTGGTCCTATAATTAGTATTTAGTAACATTCATGAAATAAAATAAAAAAAAATAAAGAAAATAGAGTAATCTTTTACCTTATGAACAATCTGAGAGTTATCGAGTACATATTCATGCATGATGTAATTGGTTTTGAAATCTTTTCCATTGTTATTTTTGATGAAGTAGACCAGAGTGTTCTTCTTTCCCAAGATGGATCCATCAATATCTTGAATTTCAGTAAGCTTGCTCGTCATCTTCCAATACCCTTGGCCTCCATTTGCACATTTGCTGGACCTCTTTCCATGTCCATACTTTGATTGTCTTGTTGTAAAATAGAATGTCTCTTCTCCATATTTGAGCCCTTCCATATACCAAAAAAATAATAATAATAATATGTCAAAAATAATTACACAAAAAAAAAAAAAAAAAAAAAAACAATTTTATAAATTAAACATAAAGTTTATACAGAAAGAAAAAAATTTAGAAGCATACAAATCAAAATTGGAGACAACCCTGTCAAATGTGAGAAAAATTTGCCTAGTTCTACGATTTTTTTATTTTTTATTTTTTATTTTTTATCGACAAAAGAAAATATTATATATAAAAACCATAATGGTTATGAAAGAGAGGCTCAAGGAGAACATGGTAGGCTAGTGCGGATTGAACTTTGATGACGTCCGCCGTTTGGGACCAACAGTAGAGACGTTGATTGAAGATGGCAATATGATTGTTTTATAAATAAAAGATATCTTCATTATGTGTAAAAAAGAATTTATGAATTCTTCGTCTATGTATCATTACACTTGAACTATATTTCATTTTTTGATTCAAAAATATTAATTAGCAAAAGTATCAAACTGAAATAAAATAAAAATAAAATATTCCCCAATCAAAAAATAAATATATCAAAAAAATAATAAATATATAAAAATGGAGACTTGTAATAAGGTAGAAATATAGCAACACGGGCTTGGTGCTGTGCTTTATAAGTATAGCACCATGTTGTGAGTTTGTGAGGGTGTGTCTCAAATTTATTTTAATGATCACCGTTCATAGTGTAAGGTTTATTAAGTAGATCATTCATGAAAAAATTCAAGTTAATTAGACACTTGTAACCTATAACAATATCACATTTATGTTTAAGAAAAATAAACAACTAGTATGATTTTGATAGGTCTTTATGGTTATTATTTGGTTTGATCTTGAGATTGTATTTGTCCGATTAATTTCTATTTTAATATGGATAATATATTCAACGAATCTTATAGTTTGAATGGTTTAAATTATCAAAATATAATCAGAACAAACTTCACGAGACTGTGACAACACGGGTACTGTCACAACACCCACTTCAAGTCTAGAAATATAACTGATTATAGAACGAGAATATTTAATTTTTAATGATCATAGAAATATTTATATACTTTATAAATATTAAAATGTTAAATGATAAACTTTTTCATAAATTAGTAATTAATTTTTAATTTTTACACGAATATGTATTTTGCCCCAAAAAAAAAAATTAAGACAAGATCTTGAGTGATCGAGACTATACACGGACAAATACAAGATTTCCATTCTTTATCACTGCACTTACGTAAATACATATATAGGCAACAATCTATCATGTTTGGTATGCATAGTTTCGTAAAAGATTTGTCTTTTTTACTACTTCCCGCTACATCTATGCATACATAATAAAAAAATATATATAAATAAATAAGTATATATTAGGGTTTTAACTTCTAAATGAAGCACCCATGCAATAGATTATGGCCGCCACATAAATACACAACCATACATGTAGGAAAAAATTAGAAACAAAAATTGATTATAGAACGAAAATTGATATATAAAAACTAGATGAGAGAAAGAGAGAAAAACCACGATGCTCAAGAGGCCAATGATTCCTTCCAAGCCAAGGTGTTAGAGATGCTCACACAGTTTGAAGCCCACTTGGAGGAGGTGCACCAAGACATGACAATGTGCAAAAAGGCCATAACTGTGGGAGCTGTGACCTTGACGGGGACATCTAAGGTGGAGGCTCCAAAGCCAAAGCCTTTTGACGAAAAGAGGGATGCCAAGGAGGTAGACAACTACTTGTGGCACATGGAGAGGTATTTTGAAGCGATGGTGGTACTTGAAGAAGATGCCAAGGTACGAACCGCAGTCCTTTACCTCACCGACATAGCAACACTATGGTGGCGTAGGAGGCATGCTCACATTGAGAAAGGTACGTGCACTATAGCCACTTGGGATGATTTTAAGAAAGAACTTAAGAAACAATTCTATCTTGAAGATATGGCCTATCAAGCTAGAAAGAGCTTGAAGAAACTTAAGCACACATGGTCTATTCGGGACCATGTAAGGGAATTCTTTACACTCTTGCTTGAAATCCCAAATATGACTGATAAGGAATTGCTCTTCAACTTTCTAGACAACCTACAACCATGAGCGGAGCAAGAGTTATGACACTAAGGCGTGCAAGACCTTGCAACGGCCATGGCAATGGCAAAATCACTTATTGAGTACAAACGTGGGGATGGCAAGGCCAAGACATCCAAGGGTGACCCTAGCAGAAGTTTTAGTGAAAGTGAGGAAGATGGTGATGAACGCATTCAACGCAAGGAAAGACACCATGCACTCCCACGGCAAAGAGGGCAAAGGCAAAGTCAAATAAAACAAGGAGACATTCAAACCCAAGACCAAGTGTTTCCTATGTGACGAACCACATTGGGCAAGAGAGTGTCCCAAGAGACAAGCCCTCAATGCCATGGTTGAAGAATGGGAAAAGGAGGAGACTCATGAGATAGGATCTTCTGACTACTCGGTGCCTACTACATTGACCCAATGGGATAAGGGTTTAATGTACATGGATGCCAAGATCAACGGGAGAGCGACCCAAGTTATGGTAAACACAGGTGCGTTGCACAACTTCATCAATACGGAGGAGGCCAAAAGGCTTGGTCTTGAACTTGACAAGGGTCAAGGATTGATGAAAACAGTGAACACCAAGGCAAAGCCCGTAGATGGCATGGCTCGAGGGGTTGAGCTACACCTTGGTGGGTGGCACGGAAAAGTCAATTTTTCAATAGCATCACTCGATGACTATGATGTGATGCTAGGAATGGAGTTTTTCTGGGAATTCAACGTAGCACTGTTACCTCGCAACAACACTATGTACATTATGAAGGATGGACCTTGCATGGTGCCAATGGTGAGTAAGTTGAATACTAAACTCAAACTTCTGTCACCTATGCATATTAAGTCGGGGATGGACAAGAAAGAGGGAGTAGGCATTACCAAGAAGATGACTAGCTCTACAGAAAATAGTCCACTGATATGCACAGTTGTTAAGTCATCAATAGGGCAAGTGGACAAGGCAAATCTAAGAAGGCACAAGTCAAGGAGAAAACCTATGACTTCAAGGAAGCAGGCACAATGAGGGCGTCGCGAGCATAAGTGGAGGAGAATGTTACATCCCGCCAAATTATTTAGACAGAATTGCCTACCAAAAGGAAGTCTCAAGGAAGGGAGGCTAATGGAATATTCTGGAAGCTCCTGAAAGACTTGAGAAAATATGAGAATATGGTACATTATTCTATAATATACATGAAAGGATCTAGAAAGAGGTTCTGGAATATTCAAGTGAATATTAGAAGGATGGAAGCAATAGAAGCTTCTAGAATCTCCTAGAACCACCTAGAGAAATGGAGGTGGTAAAAGATCCTTGTACCTACCTCTAGAATGAGGTAGATGTTTGTATAGATATTTTTAGGGAGGATCCTAGAACTCTCTTGTAGGATAAGAAAAGCTTCCATGAGAAGCTTCTCCATAGTCCTTTTCGTATATGCTCTGGAATATTCTAGAGAAGGCCTAAGATGCCTATAAATAGGAGAGGGGCTCATTTGCTCCATCAACCATCCAAAAATTGTAAAGTTTTCTCCCAAGTGAATATAAGGCATTCTCTCAAACTCTCTTGTGTTCTTCTAACTTCTCTTTCCTATAAATTTGTGAGTAAGGTTGAATTAGTATCATCAAGTAAGACTTGAGATTGTCTAAATGCCACAAGAATAGCTTGGAAACAACCAAACACCAATGTCGTTGATGAACCATATTGAGATGTTATCTCCACGGACCTTTGGAAGAAGATAATGATTGAAAGCTATGAAATCTGATGGAAGAAATCGAAACCCTAGTGGAACACCATGTCCCATGTTCTCCTCTTCTGCTTGTACTCCATTGAAAGACACAAGTTGCTTTTCTTCATCCATGATAAGTAAAATAAATCTAAAAATTCAATGAATGAATCTAAGTTTAACTTGTTGGAGAATTATTTATAGGAAGGTGAACTATGTCAGAGAATTATTTATTCAGGTTTTAAGTTGAATTATGCCACTAGATAATCTCTTTTTCTTTTTTGTTTTCTTGAGTTTTAGTTGAAATAAAACACCTATGACTGTGATATGTGTTTTCATGTATTGGATTTAATTATGATTACACGTTTTTACCTATGATTGGGTTTTGTTTGAAATTAATATCAAACGTAGATAATTGTATTTAGCCATGCAAGTAAAATAAAGATTTTTTTTTATTGGTGTCAATTGTTAATTGTTAGATTAACACTTGTAGGAGTTAATTTCCCTACCTTTTGTGTCCAAATTACTATCATTTTTTTTTTTTTTTTTTTATGTGTACGCACCTCATGAGATTAACACATGTTACAAAATTGTTAATTTACCATCCTGTTTCAAGGGAAAAACAAATTGAAACTGTACTTAAAATGCAAATTGTAAATTGCTTAGATTAAAAGAATATATGGAGTAAATTAAGATTTAAGTCAAATTATAGGGATTTAACATATAATTTATCCTTCTATTTTTGTTTCATATTATTTTTTCGTACTATTTTTTGACTATGTAGTAGTATTGATTTTCTTCTTTTTTTTTTTATTAACTCTTTCTCAAGTTCAAATTCAAGTCAATGTGGCCTACTATATGGTGTGTTTTTTATTCCTAGAGCTGACCTCGATTGATGATTCGGACACAAGTCCTAATTTGATTTTGTACTTTGATTCCTGGAGGATCCTCAAGTCTCCAAAATGTATTGGGAAAAAGTTGTTATTGTTGATAGTGTGAGTTATTATGAGAAACGTCATGCCTTTTGATTATATCCAAAGTCTTGATTGAAGCTTGAAATTTTTGGGGTTTTGACTTTAGCATTTTATTGGTGCATTGAAGGTTTCTGCTTTAAAGTACGAGTTTGATGCTTCATGGTAGAAATATACTGAAATTATGTCTTATTTTTTTGCTTCTCAATGATACGGATTTGTTTCTCATTAAATGTAGGTGTGACATAACTCTCTCGATTTCGAGATTTTAATTAATCTTCCGATAAAAATTGCTTGATCAATTCCCTTTGTCTTCACATGGTCTGACAAGTTGATGAGATATCACTGTGGATTACAGTGTTTTTGGGCTTTTAATGCAATCTATAATTGGAAAGCGAAGATTCTCAACAGCTACATTTGATTGAAAAGCAAATTGGGGAAAATTGTATTAACAACTCATGACATTCTGTTTTGTGTTTGGTATTTGAAGCATTTTCTCTAATACCAAGGGTGAATGAACATGATTTCTTGAGCGCAACAATTACATATCTGCTTTGTTCATTCAGTTTTTAAGTATTACGCACTATAACAAAATTAAATAATAGAGACGGATACATCTTCCTTCAACTGCATCAATCACCATTCCTACTCTTCTGCAAAATACTTGGAGCCTAATGTGTATCTTTGATTGCTCCACCTATGTGGTTGTGTGATCTGAATTTCCAAATAATCTGCTAGTGTTGATTTTTTCAATCATTGTGGATGCACAATAATTTGTCTATCCTTCCCTCCCTTTATATTAGTCATAGAATAATAAATCATGTCAACAAATATGTTCTATAATGGGTTTGTTTGTTTTGTTTTGTTTTTTTTTTTTTTTTCATTTTTCTAAGAGTGAATTCTTGTGTGGATGGATCTGTTTATGCACTGTTTATCAGAAAAGTCTCTAAAGTTTGTGGGTGCCAGTTTTGCATCTTGAGCAAGTTGACTCTATATTTTGTGAACAATCTTATTAGATGCAAGAAATTTCCATGGGATTCTCATTCTGCACATATCCTTGGCATTGGCTACAATCTCTCTCTCTCTCTCTGCTTCAAAATGCCTATATTATTGCTCTAATCACCATTTTTTTACTTGGCTCTGTTTTATTTATTTATTTTCACTTGGCTATGTCTATAAGTATGTTTTTATTTGTTGCCTGTACAATAATGCTAACCATTTGTAGGACAAGGAATCTCACTGTAGTGCAGTTTATTCACCTATAACTGGTGTATAACCCAGCTAACCCTTATTATTTCTGATTTATGATTTTTGTTACCTGGAAAAGTTATCGCCATTGCTATCTTATATTGGGAAATATTTCCACATATCAAAAACTTAAATTTTGCCCATATGTTAGGATTTTATATAGTTATGGAAGGAATCATGGTTAGGGCTGAATGCTTCTTTTATTTTGGTTTTCCTTACTCTTTTTGTGGGTTGCATCATTCCTTGAATATGTATACAAACACGAGATATGATTGAGAACTCATTGACCATTGTGGGGTATTGCACAATCAAATAAATCTGTTCGTTCTGACAAAATTACTGGTTTTGTTATATTGCGTATTTGTGTTTATCATTATTTGTACGTACCATCTAAAATATATATTTCTCTGATGATTGGCTAAAAAATTCCCTTGTGCCTTAAGAAAATGTTATTCAACAAAGCTTGCACTGTTGATGGGGCTCTTCCATAGAGTTTGATTTTTCCTTGCAGAAATGTGTTAAATTTAGCCATGAACCACATTAATGGTCATTGTGAGGCAAGGTCTTGCATTTTTTATTTTTTGTGTGCGTGCGTGTGTAGCCTCTGTTTGGGTTAAATTTAAAAATGTTGAGCTTATTTATTGGATGTATAGTTTTAAATTAACAATTATATTCTTGAAAAACAAAAATAAGAAGCACGACGAAGTTTCGTAAAAGTTCACACCAAATGATCTCAGTATGTATGCTTTATGTAATAGAATAGGTATAGATGTATGTGGGTTCGATAAGAGTTGATGGGTGGAGTTGTAGGAGAGTGATTTGGTTGAATTGGAGACTATAGTGGAACCCACATGGCCAAAGTTGGTTGAGCTTGGAGAAGATCCTAGACCGACTATGGATCGTTTGGGGATTGTGAATCATCTGAATCTTTGTCAAGGACTCTCTGAACTCGTTACGCCATCACAAGTTCGTGTGCCTTTTCTTTACTCTTTAGATGACTTGAAGATGGTGTTGTTGAGTTAGTCTTGACAATGTTATTGTAATGCTCTTTGCTTGTTTTGCGACGAGAGAAGGTTGAGTTTCACTAAGGTTGGGCGAGCAAACCCATTTATAATGCATTTAAAACAATCCGAGAATCTTGATTGGAAAACATTGAGTGATGCCCGTAAACGAGTAGTGGAAGGTCGTTTTTTTTTGCAATACACGTAACTCATGCTTTTGACTATATGTGGTTCTTGGACAATCTTTGTGAATTTGATGTTTGAATAATTAGTGATCCAAGATATGGGTAGCAAGAGATGTTTTCTCTTTGATTGCATTTTGCGCAGAGTTGAATTCAAACAAAGAACTAATCCATGCAAGTAAATGAATGAGTCGATATATGACGCCATAGCTTATACCACTTAGGATCTAACTAGAACCTAACATATCAAACTTCAAGATTTTTAAACAAGTTGAAGAAGCGCCTATCCTTTTTTCTTTTCTTCTGAGACTAACAAAAGACCGAATTCCAATAATTATTTCGGTATATACTATATATACTATGCTACAAGCACCACTGATACCTCACCATTGTCTACTACTCTTAAATGCCACCAACGTTACCCACCAATTTTTACTTAAAGGTCACACGTATTAATGGCACTTGACTCCTCTGCAACTAGATCCTTCAACCACCTCTTTATCAAGAAACCTAGCAACTTGCTAACAAATTATTTATTCTGCTTTTGGTCTGCGCACTAGCAATTGATTAAAAAATAAAAAATAAAAAAGGCACAAAAAGAAGAGGAAATCATCAATTTTAATTAAGGATTAAACTAAAATCTGATTGATGAAGTTGTTTGTTTTTTGCATGAGTTTAAGATGCTCCTACATTAGCCAGATATTGCTATATCTATTATAAATAACATGTTTCATTGATTAACAAAATATGGGCATTATAACGTCAATTACGTTTCAATTAGTTTTCCTCACTGAGAGATGAATGGTTCATATGTGTTGATATGCATCTCTGATTCTTTATTCTTTTATGTTAATGATTTAGTGTATCTCAGTAGGCTTGATTGGATTGTTTTAGAAACTAAAATATGTATGGTTCAAAATATATTTTTGTAAAACAGAGTGGGATATTTTTGTAGAGTTGTTTCATTCAAGTGTAGTTCACATCGCATTAGATATAAATTTACACCATCACTTCATTTTAAGGGTTTTTTTTTTTTTATTATTTGATTTGATTTGTAGGTTTTCTTAGGGCTAGTTGATCACGAGAAGGAATCAATGTAGTCTAGAGCAGGGAACACACCAATATAAGGTCATGTGAGATTAAAAATATTTTAACTGGTTATATACTAGGGTCTGGCTCATAGGTAGGGTACCAGGTTTGATTTGTAATCAGGCAGCAGCTTCTATTTATTTTTTATTTTTTTGCCAAAATTTTCATCTAGTTTTTCTTCTTCTTCTTCTTCTTCTTCTTCTTCTTCTTTTGACTTGGTTCTGAAACTCTATTGATTTATCCTATACATGTTCACTTCTTTGTTCATTATAAACAGATGACTGGATTAGAAATACTTTCAATGTTTTTCCAAGTGTTTTCCAAAAACAGTTTATTGACTGTCTCTACCATATGTTTCTTGATAAGTTCCATATGCTTGTACATGCATTATCTCCTACACTAGTCTAGTCTCCATCTGACTTCAACTCACTTGAAAACAGGATTCCTCTAAAGCTCAAACCATGGACCCACTTTGTCCAGATGATGAAACTGACTCAGAATTCCGACAGTTCATTGATGATCAGATTGATACAATTCCACAGGATTTCGAAGAACTCAAAAATGGAACACTGCCGAATGTGGCAGATTCCAAAGGATCCGCCAACACAATGAAGATAGTTCTACGCTTCCACAGGTCATCCAACACCAGTTGGCTACACTTCAAGAGAATTTTGATGAATTCGAAAAGACAATGCTGCATCCGTGTGAAATGGATCCTATGGATTCGCAGAACTTGAGTGAATGGAACTTTGCAAGGGCTAATCAAGACAAATATATGATAATCCAGGATAGGACACAGAAAGAAGGGCAATTTCACTGAAAATATGAATGTGATAAGTTACATGAGTCATGGCAGCAGTGGTGGTGGTTGCACCAGTGGAGGAAGTGAGGTAGCGGGTCCATTTGTAAAATGTGCAAACGAGATTAGTTATGGAGGTAGTGGTGGAGCGGTGAGATCTTTTACGAAATATGGATTCTTAGTTCAATATGGCAATGGAATGAATGTTTGGCGATGGATGGGAGGGAGTGCTACAGCTACAAGGGCCAGAGCTGAGCCCAAGGCTCTAAGGAAGAAGAAGAAGAGGAAGTGCATAGGGCAAGTTGAGACGGAAGCATGCATCGCCAGACATGAGCATCAAAGATTAAAAAGCAGGAAGAAATGTCACTCATTTCAATGAAACAGTGATTTCTCGAGTGAAATACTAATAAATTATAACGAAACACTAATACACACAAATTGCTTGAAGAGAGTGAAAAATAAACTGCTTTTGTTTTGTTTTGTTTTGCATTAGGCTTATGAAGTCCAAACACACACACATCTTAAACTACAAGGAGAATGAATTTCACAAAAATTGCTTACGGTATGTTTGCCACCCCAGTTTTTCAATTCACTTTCGAAAGCATTTTCCGGGTTGTTTCCTCAGACCCATGTAAACCTTAATCAATCTACACAACCACAAGTAATTTCCAGTGGCAATCATGACAAAGAAAACATTCTGAAAAAGAAAATTAATTATTTATGTTTCAAGAGAAGTGTAAACTATGATCCTTTCATATTAGACATGAGAGTTTAACTATGTGTTTATATTCATGAATAGATAAAAGAAAACTATTTTAAAAAGCCCATAGAAGCATAAAGCTGTCTTACTAGTCTAACTCAAGCCGTATGGCAAGGTGAGACATTATGGTTCATTCACAATTCCATAAGTTTCACTGTAGTCTATAGCATATGAACTAAGCCCTCTCTAAAATCACTTCTCAGGATTACAACGTACTGGTTTTAAATGCAAATTCTACTAGACATTCTCACATTCCCAAGTTGAGCATTTCACCCACCCACATACACTGCATTCTGTGAATGTTCACCAGTTTATAATGAAACCATCCAATGCAGAAAATATTTACAATATAATTCCAGTAATATATCCAGGTCCCAAAGTACTAGTAACACAAAGAATATGTATTGCTTCCCCTTTGTGCTCATACATTTAGCCTCTTGACATCAGTTCCTGAAGACGCATAATAGCAAAAATCATGAGAAATTAAGGAAAAACAAATACCAATTGAGGAAAATGACGATGATTATCGACCGTCAGAGGTTGAAGATGGCATTGACACTGAATCCTATGATTGAGCATGAGGTACTATACATTTATGCATTGTGAAATATATTCTGTCTTGTTACTTTCAATTCATACACATATAGATATGTATATCTTTGTACATATATTCATATTTTATTATGTTATTCAGCTGTTAGAGATACCATCGAGAGCCCGGGGAGGAGTATGCAAAAAACCACCCACCGAAGGATGTTGATCCTACCAAGTGGATAGATCTTATTGATAAAAAGTGGAACACTTAAGAATTTCTACTAACATTTTTATCTTTTTTATTATATCAGCGAAGAAAAAATTTGATTAGAATAGGGAGAGATTCCAAAAAAACTAGAAAGAACACAATCAATTTGCTGTGAAATTCCATATGTGTTCTTTTTTCCTTATCCTCTAAGCATGTAAGTGAAACATAATAAAAACCAAATAAGTGGCAAAATGAGAAAGGGAAACTATTAAACATGGATTGGAAGGCTCACATAATAGGAGATTAATTTATGGTTCCTTAAAATGCATCTTTTACATCATAGAATAAAGAACTAAGATTTTAGTTTCTATGATTGTATTTTCTGTTTGTTCTTGAGTTTGGTCTGAAGTTTCATGATAATGGTAAGCAACTAGCTGAGTAACTAATACAGGGTATTAAGACAGAACTTTAGATTTGATATAGTTGTGGAAGAAAGAAAGGGATATGAGTTTGGTATCAATAATTGTTTCATATCTTGTGAAATGTAAATGGATTTTTTCACAATCTATCTTGCCCATGCTTATATGCCCCCTATTTGTGAACAGTGTAAATTACTCGTTTTTCTTTTTTCACTCAGAAAAACCATCTTATGATGAAATCTCAACAAGTCCTCTAATCTATTTTTCAAAGAATTGAATGAAACTAGTGAATAATTTGAAACATCTTTTAAGTTGAAATGATATATAGGAAAAGGATAGATATGAACAATGCAATTCTTTATTATCAAGCATTAAATTTGTTTTACTAGTGATACATTTCATTGTTATATTGGTTCATTCTTCCTTACAGGAACAATCAAAAGCCAACATATTTGTCTTACTAATGATACATTTCATTATTATATTGGTCATTATTTCTTATAGAAGCAATCAAAGGGTAACATCGCGAATAGAGAAAGGATGTATACAAAACACAGGTGTGGTTCTAGGTCAATCCCTGTTAGAGTAGAAAAACTGGTACGTATCTTTGCACTTTAAGAATTAAATGGACTAATATAAGTTATATGAACTTACGGCACATTAATGGGATGCACCATTTGTGAATTAGCCTTAAAATTAATTTTTTGTTCTCATAATCTCGAAAAAAAAGTCTATTAGAGGGGTAAATTGTATAATTGATCTAATTGTAAATTGATGAGTTACTAATGTTTTTAATCTTTTGTATAATTAATTAATTACTAAAGCTTTTAATTTATTTTTTTGCAGATTGGATTGGGGTGACATTTTTTACGTGCAACAATGATGTAATTTGCTTGAATGTTCATTTTTGTTTGATAAGGATACACGTACTTTGTGGAGTTGCACTAGTTATTGTTGGATTTTTGGTAGAATTGTACAAGTTATAACTTTTGGATATTTTGTGAATATTTCACTATTTTATTGTATTAGGATGAAATTATTTGTGATGATGAATGGATATTTTTATTTTGTTAATTCGTAAATGTGTTGATAACAGGTTAGGTTAAGTTGTGATGGAATTGTTATATTCAACAGGTTTCAACATGAACAGGGTTATATTTATTGAACTAAAATTTAGATTTTGATAAAAATAGGTATATAATATGGAAAAAAATATTATGAAATTATTGACAAAATTTTTCATCCCTAAAGAAGGTTCTTTTGTCTCTTATTTGGCTTAGGTGGATGATTAATTTTGTCATGAATTCTTTATTTCAATCACAAAATGCAATTGTCATGACAAAAAAGTCACATTTTGTCACTATTACCCTCAATGTGTGATGAATTTTTTTTGACATTATTTTATCATTTTTAATGATGAATTTGTTTTTGTCTCTATTGGTAGCTTCTTTGACAAAAAAATTTCGTTTTCGTTTATATTAAACGTGACAAAATTATTTTGTTTCCATTTCTTATATTTATGACAAAATAATTTTGTCTCTAATTTCTCCTTTAATGACAAAATATTTTGTCGCTAATTACTTACAAGTATGTTTCCAACAGAGTGTATTTGAGACAAAAAAATTCGTCACAAATTTATCATTTTTAATGATGAAATTGTTTTTGTCTCTATTGGTAGCTTCTTTGACACAATTTTTTTGTCTTCGTTTATATTAAACGTGACAAAATTATTTCGTCTCTATTTCTTATATTTATGACAAAATGCTTTTGTCTCTAATTTCTTCCTTTAATGACAAAATATTTTGTCGCTAATTACTTCCAAGTATGTTTCCAACAGAGTGTATTAGAGACAAAAAAATTCGTCACAAATTTATCATTTTTAATGATGAATTTATTTTTATCTCTATTGGTAGCTTCTTTGACAAAAAAATTTCGTCTTCGTTTATATTAAGCGTGACAAAATTATTTCGTCTCTATTTCTTATATTTATGACGAAATACTTTTGTCTCTAATTTTTTCCTTTAATGACAAAATATTTTGTCGCTAATTACTTACAAGTATGTTCCCAACAGAGCGTATTGGAGACAAAAAAATTCGTCACAAATTTATCATTTTCAATGACGAAATTGTTTTTTCGTCTCTAAGACCCTTTAGCGACAAGGCTTTGGCAACAAAACGGGTGACGAAAAATTTTCGTCGTAATTAGTTTGGGTGACGAAATATATACATTTTGGGACAAATTTATTTCGTCTTTTAATCCCAAATTTGTTGTAGTGTGAGTCTCATTTCAATTATTCGAACCATTCATTTATAAGTTCATCCGTATATATCATCTACAGAAGAAATTACTCAATCCAATAATACTTGTTAGGTTTTTATTCTTGACAATCCCGTTTGACAAAACTTCTTTGAGTTTTAATTTTATTTACATTTTTATTTCAGTGAGGCTATGAGTTGTTAGAGGCGAATCCAACCCGAATCGTGCTTTGCAGAGAAGTTTGTGATGTCAATACTTTCAAGATTGCCACTTCACTGATTATTATGCAAAATTGCATTCAAAATTGCATGTCCGTCCTTGTTCGCTCGAGCCAAGGAATGCTCGCTCGAGCTGCGGCTTGCTCGCTCGAGCCAAGGAGTTCTCGCTCAGCGACAGTTAAATCCACACAAAACACGAAGAGTTGCTTTCTTGCTCGAGCCTAGGATTCGTCGCTTGAGCCAAGGCACTAGTAGAAATCACGAAAGTTAAGCTCCTCGCTCGAGCGAGAAAAGATTCGCTCGAGCGAGCTTCAAAATCCAGATTTCTTAAGGAGTTGGTTTTCTTCCAAATCTAGGATTACTTTTGGTTTTCTATAAATGCTTGGTTTTCTTCCAAAGCTAAGGGTACTTCTCCAGATCTTCTTTTTGGATTTTAAGGTTTATATCTTGAGATATTTTGTTAGGTTTTCTTTGATGTTTTTATTGAGTATTCAACTCATGGTTTAAAAGAGAGTACATCAAAGGTTTTGTTTGTTATACAAAAGAGAAAGTTGTTCTTCGGTGGATTCTGAAGAATTCGAGCCTGAAGCTTCGGTGGATTCTGGAGTGGCTCATTGTAAAGACAATTCAGAGGTGAAGACGGGATTAAAAGAGGCACATAGAGGTTGGTTCAATTAGGCGTGGATTCACTAGGTAATTGAGAATATACCTGTGTAATTCCTTTAAATCTTCTTAGTGGATTGTTTTTGTGGCTGTTGCCCGTGGTTTTTTAATCACAGTTGGAGGTGTCCAATTGTGGTTTTTCTACGTAAAATTGTTGTGTCGATTTGTTTTGATTGTTTGATTGGGATTGTTATATACTACTTAAAATTGATACATAATTACAAATCAACATTTAGGGAATTTCTAGATTTTTCAAATTTTCTATTTTATTTTATCACATTTATCTCTAAAAAACTAGATGACAAATGTGTTTTTAAAAATTGTTCATCCATTTTTTATTTTTTTTTGGTTGAGACAAATGCCATAAAATAAATAATACTATATGATTATCGAATTGATTTAACGTTTTTATAAATGATATATATGAAAAATCGTACAAAAGGAATTTTTAATATTATTAAAATAATATTTATAGTGAGATTTTTTTTTTCGTAGCAGGAAAAATGAAGAGAGTTGTTGACATTATCAAGGTTTCTTAGGACGTTTGGATTCAATTTAGTGTGTTTAGTTTCAATTTTTTGAATTCAATTTTTTAAAAATTGAGCATTTTGTTTTTGATATTTTTTTTATTTTTAGTGAATAATTTTAATCAATTTTTTTACTTTTTTAGATGCACCTTATTTAGATGTATCTAAGGTATTGTTTGTCATAAATTAAAAAAGTTAAAAAGTCAAAAAGTTACTATCCTAAGTCATATATCATCTTATTTAAGTCATATATCATCTTATTTAAGTCACATCGCCTCTCTATCACATCACTTCAAGCCCCATCCATACCGAACTCATATTTTATAAAAAGTCAAAAAGTACACTTATTTAGATCATCCCAAACCACCCCTAAATAGTAAAATATTTGTTAAAAAATATTTTAAAAAATTAATAAATATCAAAAAATACGAAAAATGTACTGAATTTTTAATTTTTTTTTTTTTTATAGTTTTGGTATTTAGTGAATTTCTTAAAAAAATTCACAAATATTGTACTTTTTAAGTATATTTATGTTAGATGCCTCTAAAAATTTAAAAAAAAATTGCTTAAAATATTTAAAAAAATTTATTGAAAACAAAAAACTAAAATAGGAAAAATAAAAAAATAAAATTTTTTTAAAAGTGTTTTCTGAAAACCAAAATCAAACAAGCTGATTAATTTTGTCAATAATTTTTTAATTTTTTAATTACCGGATATTTTGCCATAGAAATTTGTAAAGGATAAAAACTGAATGACAAATGGAATGCAGAAAATAACTTGTCAGCAAATAGAAATTGTAATGTCTTTTCTAATCCTAAAATATATAAAACATAAATTCATTTGCAAAAGTTCAAATCTCAACCGAATTTGAATGTTCAAGTTGGGTTGGTTAAGAATTAGTTAAGTATGAGCCTAGTTTGGCCAATATTTCATAAATTTAAGAGGAAATATTATTTTACTTTTTAAATTATCACTTAAAAATCAATTCAATCTCAATACTTTCAATTATATCAATTTTATACCTAAATTATTCAATTTTGGATCAATTTCACTCCGCCGTTAGTTGCTGTCTAAAATCATATGGAATTTCCTGACTTTGCACTGAATTTTATTTAGAACTTCAATTTACCCCTCAAATTATACATCAAAAATCAATTAGACCCCCAAATATAAAAATACGTAAATCTAAATATTTAATTAATAATTTTTTTATCTCAAATTATGATTTTAAGAGTAATTTATGATATTATTTTTGTTTCAGATTATTTTTGTCTACTGGGAAGAGATTTTTTTTATTTATTTAGATTGGGCTTCCCTCAATTGTTTGGGTCAGGATCCCACGGGATTCCATATTAATGATCATTTTGTAGAGTTCTCTTAGTATATTATTTATGAAAAAAATTAAGTTAATTCAAAAATCATAATTTTATTTTTTATTTTATTTTATCACATTTGTTTTTACAAAAAAAAAATAAGTGTATTTTTTTAAATAAATCATCTATTTTTTTACATCAAATGCTGTAAAACAACAACGTTACGACTATCAAATCAATTTAATATTTTTTTTTATAAAAAATATACAACAAAATTCCCACAAAATAAATTCTAAAAATGAGGGCAACCCTTTTTTTTCCGGAAGCAGAAAAAAGGCAGAGTTCTTGAACATTATCAAGGTTTCTTATGGTTGGACGTTTGGGTTTAATTAATTTCATCAATAAGTTTTTAATTACCGGGAATTTTGGCCACAGATATTTGTCAGAAAATGATCAAAAACCAACGAGAAATGGAATACAGAAAGTAACACGTCAACAAATTTCTACCTATGGCTGTAAACGAGTTGATTTGAGCAATTTTTTTTATTTTTTAATTCGGAAACGCCAGAAGGCTGACAAAACATCAACAGACAAGAGAGCAGAGGGCTCACAGGAGGGATTGACAACCTAATCTAAAGGAAGCATGCCCTTCAAGTTCATCGAAGCAACCCAATGAGTTACACGATTTGATTCTCTAGGAGACCAGTAGAAAGTGATGTTGCTACGCACCCAAGCATGGAGAATGTCATAGATGATGGATTGACAGTCCCAAGGAGGAACCAACTCGGATACACTCAGCTTGATAACAGTCTTGTTATCGCTCTCCGCTTGGATTTGATTGAGATCGAGGGTTGAAAAAAAGGCACAAGTTAGTCAAACCGCTCGTGCTTCCCCTTGGGTTGTTGAAGATGATTAAACAATGGAAGTAATTCCATCCCTCAGATTTCCTCACCAATCCCGAAGAACAACTGCTAAAGAAGTCTTAGGACTGTCCGTTTAGCGAAATTAGCATCACAATTGCTCTTGAACTGCCCTTGATTTGAGCAAGTTTGGATTGTTTAAACTTGATTTGTTAAGAAACTATTAAGCTCAAGCTTAACTAGTCAAGTATTTGAAAAGTTCAAGCTAAGCTCAAGTCAACTCGATTAAGTAAACAATCAAGTTCAAACACAAAAAGGAAAAGGTCCAAGTTGCATATGATAAAGAAAAATAAAAAATTAAGAGCAAAATAAAAAAAAATTTAAAAAAAAGGAGAAAATTGGTGATAAATCCATTTTAGAAGGTGTCTAAAACCATCTCCAACGTTGCACCAGATGCGGCATCAGATTTGAATTTGATGAAAAAAGTCACATTTTCTGTCTCCAATGGTTTCACCAAACTGATATCAAATTGAGAACGAATCAAAAATTTCATCAAACTGGGGACGTGCCTAAGATTTCACTAGTTTACTGTTTGTTAACGTTGAGTGGGGCCCACTGGTCAATCAGCCGGACGTCCAGCCGGTTGACCCGCCGACGACAATAAGATGCAACTTCAATCTCTTCGCTTTTCGTTCGAACTGGTTTGCCTAAACTGGTTCAAATAGGTTGGTTTGCCTGAACTGGTTCAAATAGGTTACTTTTGTGGCATTAGGAATAAATTGAAGGTTGATATAAATTGAATCTACAGATTTTTCTCTCATTTCATCTGTGTTGTAATTAATTTTTTTTTCTCTAGAAGAAAAGAGGATGTAAAAACAAGAAATGGAAGCTATAGAGGAGTTCATCAGGGGATCTGGGTTCCAAATTGAAGGGTTTGAAAGGGAATCATTGGGGTGTTGCATCAAAGGACTCTGATTCTTCATTGGTCACTACTGATACTTTTACATCTGCTGTAGCAACTATGGTCCGAGCTCTGTCTAAAGATTTCAGGATTGTGAGGCAAGAATGGGTTGCAATCAGGATCCAAACTGCATTTTGTGGATTCTTGATTTTGTGGGTAGTCTTCTTCAAGCCCTCTCTCTATCTTTCTCTCTCTCTCTCTCTCTCTAGAGGCATGAGTTCAGTGAAGCTTTGGTAATTACCGACAATAGCTTTATAAAGCGAATGGATTTTTATCTTTCCGGTCGACCAGCCGATTGACCAACCGATCGTCCACCCAGACATCCAGTGTTTTGATGATTTGATAAAATAACGTTAGAGTAGCTGATATCAAACTGAGAACTTCGTTTTTTTTTACTTAAATTTGATGAATTTTTTGATGAATCATTGGAGATGCTCTAAGGCATTAGATCCAGTGTATTTTTTTTTTTATTAGTGAAAGGTCCACCATTTGTAAAATAATTTGGTGAGAAGTCATTTTACTTGTTTTAAAGGATATTTTGCTTTCAATTTTATCTCTTAATTTATTTGTTGACTTTTTTTATCTGTTGACTTTTTTTGACTATCTGTTCAAATTGTTTATCTATCTGTTCAAATTATTTTCAATCTATTCAAAATTTTCATCTATTTGTTCAAATTTTTTAACCATTTGTTAATTTTTTTAACTGTTTATTCAAAATTTTCCTCTTATCTGTTCAAATATATGTTTAAATTTTATTATCTGTTCAATTTTTTTTATCTAAACTCGATTTATGGGTTCTTTCTCTATCTGTTTAAAATTTTTCCAAACCTCTATCTGTTAATTCTTTATCTGTTAAACAAATAAAAAACACAAAACACATAATAGATATAACAATTGGTTCAAAATTTAAACAGATAAAAAATACAAAACACAATAGATCTGTTCATAATAACAAAATTTTTTTTTATTTTCATTCTCACATGTATTTACAGATCTGTCGAAAAATTCTGGTTGTAATCAATCATCTCTCTATTTCTTACTCAATCTGTAGGAATGAACCAAAAAAAAAGACAGAGAAAAGCACCAATTTATTTCATTATCATCATAATTATCATCACCATCAACAATAACAACAACAATCAACAATCAACAATCACCATCAACAACAACAACAATAACAACAACAATAATAACAACAATCAACAGATAACAAAAAGAAAATGAGGAGAAAGATCTTGTTGAAGCTCCTTCCATATACTTGAACACTTCAGTGCCTTCGGCGAGAACAAGTATGAATCCAACCTCCATTCTTGGGCAAGCTTTCGTTATATCCTGCGATTGGTGGTGCCGTCATATTCTCCACCGCCACCACCGTAATTGCAGCCTCCACAACCACCATCATCGTATTCATTCACTACAAGAAATTGCATTTTTCGCAACGCAACAAAATATGTTGCTAAAAGGGAAAATTCGTTGGCAAAGAGTTTGCCGACACACAAAGCTACGTTGGCAACCCGTAGGCAAAAGTGAGTCGGCAAAAGTTTTTGCCGACGAAATTATGATTGCGTTGGTAAAAGTAATGCCTTTAGCGACGAACATAGTCGTCGCTAAAAGCCTCCATCCATCGTCGGCAATTTACCTTGCGTTGGTAAAAGTCATTCAAAAATGATGATTGTGTAGCACTTTTCGCGACACAAATTTGCATGGGCAAAAAATATACTTTTAGCAACAACATATGCGTCGGCAAAAGTAAACTTTTGGCGACACATTTACGTCGGTAAATGTTGCTATTTACCGACGATTTGTTTGTCGCTAAAGCTTTACTTTTGGCAATGACAAATTGGCGTTGGCAAAAAATACACTTCTACCAACACAATATGAGTGGGGAAAAGTAACTTTTAGCGACACATTTACGTCGGTAAATATTGCCATTTGCCAACGATTTGGTTGTCGATAAAGCTTTAGTTTTGGCAACGACAAATTGGCATTGGCAAAAAATACACTTTTAGCAACACAATATGAGTGGGCAAAAATAAACTTTTAGCTACACATTTACCGACAAGTTATTTGTCGAGAAAGCTTCACTTTTTAACGACGACAAATTTGCAACGGCAAAAATAATTGAAACTCATTTATAATTTTTCAAAAGATTTACAGATTTACAAGAGGCATCCCTCAGGCACCACTATAACAAACTAAAAACATGGATATGAAATCACACAAAATACCCTCCATACCCCCTCCATACCCTTCCAAATTAAAACACCGTTAGCTGTCTTAACTTACACCTAATGACAACCCCATTAATGAAAACCTGATCTATTACAGATTGGAAAAAAAAGTCCTGCACCCTTCCAAACATCAACAACACCAAAGAAACATCCAACAACAACACAAAGAAGACTCATCAGAATAAACACCATCACAAAGAAGATCACCACAAAGATCTCAAAGAACAAAGAAGAACATCACAAAGAAGACCGGAAGAATAGCAGATCAAGAACCGATTCAACACAGATCATCACCGCTCGAAACCATTTCAACTCGGTACGTGTAATGAGTAAACGTGTCACATGAGTAGAAGTGTCATATGAGTAGAAGTGTTAGTGCTTCTTGCATTAAGGTCTGTTACTTGTTAGACAGATTTGAATTAGACATAAATTCAAAGAAATAGGAAAACAAAAGCATAAAAGGAGTAGCCTACTCCACAAGGGTGGCTTGAGATACACACACAAGTCAACACGGAATTTCCACATTGGCACTTTAATTCCAACTCTAAATTCATAATCAAGCAGGGGCCTCTTTATGTGGACACTAGTAAACCATAATGAGAAATAAACTTTCTAAAAATTACCCCATTTAGAGATCAGAAAATATTCAAAATCTACCAAAATAAGTAATTCTAAACAAGTAATTGGCTGGATTACAGCCCAAGAAAAGTCTACTAACCAACACACAAACTATAGCAAAGAAATCCCTAAAAATAAAATACATCCAGAACATTCTGAAGCTCCTAATAGGGGACTAACAAATTCTAATCAAGAATAAAATGAAGACTCATAAATAAACAAACTTCATAATAACTAGACAAACTTGACATTATTTGCTTGGGATTTGTCCTCTTCTACTTACTGCTTCTGCATCACAATATCACCCATTCATGTGAATAATTGGGGCTTATGTTTTCAATGAAAGAACTGAGATTTCAACTATATTACACTGAAAATCAATTGTGAGAACAAGATGGGAAAATTTGTTACTAGCAACGTGGTCAAGAAGACTTAACTCAACACCGGAAACAGTTTTGAGGCATGAGAGTTAAATAATAAGAAGGCAGTTTTAGCTCCTGAGACATTTACGTAAGATTTTTCTACAAAATTAGACAGAACTTAAATCTGTTTTCTTATTTTGTAGAGCTTTTAAAAAAATTACCTTTGGATACTTCAGCTGGAGAGCTCCCAATCAAGCCACCCTCATTTGCAAACCGATATAACATCGGTTCATACACCTACAATCCAAAGACAAAGCAACTACCATTAATTTTGAAGATATCTTTTCGCTAGTCAGTGAAAGAATATCCAATATGAAGTATTGTGCTTCAAGCCTTCAGAGTGGGACAAGTGCATGGATACAAAGAAAATCATGAATGAATACTTGAATAGTATAACAAACAAGTAAAAAAGTGCCAGTATCCTAAACAACCATATTTTATTTCTCTATTTTTTTATCCAAAAAGTCAAAAAGTGCACTTATATAGTAGTTTTTTTTTTTTTTTTGAACAGACATTTTTTAGTTGGCGACTTTTCCCAACAACTACATAGGTAGACAGAGAGAAGAGAGAGAGGTAACTCAGGGAATAAAGCAACACCGCGAAGCAGGCAAATAGAAGGGATGGTAACATAATACAGAGTAGGGAAGGAACAAGGAGCCCACAAAAGGTAGACACAGTATCCCATTTGAGCACCAAGTTTGATCTTCCCATGACCATATATGAATGGACAAGATTTGACAAGAAAATCTGAAACATGCCTTCAGACCACTTCTTTTGCTGAACGAGAGTTTGATCTAGTGTTGTTGGAGCAATCCCCAAAAAGGCTTTTCTGGTCTCAGGATAGTAGTATACCGGTTTCCATCCACGACACTGGATGGTTAATCCGGTTATTATGTCTTCCACGCACAACCATACATCAGTCCATCTACATGAAAATTTTGATGTGAGTATGATCTAAGCAGCTACATGAGGCAAGAAGTTATATAATTTGATCTCGAAAGGTGTATCGTGGGTAATTTGGACAAAAATTAAAAAGCATGACAAACCTACAAGAACACAAGTGTAGGCTTTTTTATAATTAGATAGAGAGAGAGAGAGAGACCTTTTCCCCATTGAGTACCCTTCTCATAGCTACAATTTGCAAGAATTTTAGACCCTTCTTCCAATTCATGGACGCTTCTATCTTTCTTTGTATCACACACACTGTTCTTCAATTCTCCTATGTAATTTTCAGAGTACTTTAATATGTCCAAGCAGACATCAAAAGAAAGAGATGACCCCATGCACAAGGGCGATGCATATTGCAATAAGCTTCAGAGTAATTATTTTTCAAGGAAGTTCTAAAGCTAGCAGCATCATTTTTCAAATTACTAGTATCCACTTCTTGCATGTGGTGACTGTCATGGATCTCATGATTATTTCACTTTCTACATATAACATATACGGAAGTTAGTGCGTAAGTAGTCATGTCACATGTATGTAGATTTCTCTTTCATTCACATGTATACATTCACTATTGAACCCACATAGATGAAGCATAAGAAATATATCCGGGTGAACAAGATAAACCTTTCTTTTTAGTTGGTCTTTTTGTAACACATCAATTTGAAGTGAGAAGTATTACCTACCAATAAGTGCCTCTCTATGCAAACTACACACCGTCCTATGTAATTTTCAGAGTACTTTAGCCCACAAAGACTTTCTCGCCTATGGAAGCATCCAGTGCCACAAAGACAAGGTCAGATTGTATCTATCTATGCCGGCAAGCTCAATCTTTGTGACCAAGATTAGAATATATATGTCACTCAAAGTTCATATCTTAATAATAAAAAAAATCAAAACTAGTACTACTTTTAACACTTACCAAATGAGTTGTACTGGCAACATTCGAAAAAATATCGTTCTTGGTAATGTTATTGTAACTCTGTGGGTGTTACACGTACGAGGTCTTGTGGCCATGTTTTTCATCCATGAAGAAGCATAGAGCCTCTTTTATTGCATCCGAATCATTGGAGTACATGTCGCAGTCCAAGTTGAGGATAATAGGTGCGTTGCTTATTTCTGACGATACTCTTATCTGCATGTTCAAAATGATTAGCGATTTAGCTAGTCTGTTGGAGATGCACTATGTATAAAAAGTTGAACCCGGATTAATTACCAGTGCATTCATGGACCCGGCTTTGAAGTTGTGAGGGCACTGAGGTCTCTTTTCTGTTGCCAAGTACACCAGTGTTGGCAATTGATGTCCATCATCATCCATCGCACTCATTTCCTACCATCAATTAAAATCAAAACAAAACAACACAGGACAAGCAAGAAGAGTAATAAATAAGTCCCAAACACTGTGTGCAGCACTTTTTTTCTTTTTCTTTTTCTTTTGTGAATGCGAGTCTGTTTTGGGGTTGATTTTGATGTTTCTTTTGTCTTGAAACGGGTTTCGGGTTTGTTAGGGGGCTTTCAGGATTTGAAGTACTGCTAAACAATGCATGCACAAAATTTCGGAAAACCATGATAATAATTTATAACGGACTTTGAGAAAACCATTACATCCTCAAAAGGTGATCAACGGTGGTATTTGATGCTTGTGATGCTACATTACGATGCGAAATTTGAGTTCTGCAGAATTTGAGGTGACCAGTTTGGTTCAAATGTTGGGTTTTGCTGATATGCAAATGACACGACATCAAATTGAAAAATAGAACTAAGTAAGAACGTCCTCCTCTAGTTCTTTTGGCCTCAGTGCTTCCTTAACTCTCAAAGAAGGGTTGTTTTCCAAGCATCCGCAAAGCAAATTATATGGAAACAACACAACCAATTGCAACATTCAATAACTAAATAAACATGCGGATCTGAAATCTAGACAACACAATAGCATCGGTTTGATTGATGTAAATTCCCATCTCAATGGATCGAGAAAACAAGTGACTTTACGAAATGTGTAAGATATCCACAAATCAATACGTAAAAACTAGGTATAAATAAACTACTACAATGTCGATGCTATAGAAAATAACAAATGCAATCGAGCTCAATTCAAATAGCTTGATCCACACAAAATCTTTTCATTGATTGGATAAATAACTTTCACCATTCCTCCATTAAGTCTGTTGCTTTGATGTCACCCCTTTAATATTTTGATACATTCGACTCACATCAAATTTACTTGGCAAAACCATTGAAACCTTCAGGTTGTCTAGAGTTAGTGCCACCTCTAACTTCTCATTATTTCTTCTCGTTATATCTTTTGTTCTCATGCAACTTGATCCTTCTTATCAGCCTCCCTCTTAATCTAATTTTTCAGAACTAGTGTTTTGTTTGTCTTCAATATTAACAGCTGTTTTAGCAAAAATCAAGATATGCCCGCTAGGATTGACAGAGAAACTACAAATTAAAAGATGTCTGTAAAATTCAAAAATTCCAGGCTTAGGTCACCTAATTCGCTGGTACAAGGTGATGGACACATTATGAGTTCACGAACAGGTGGATTTTTGGCAAATTCTCTGCAAATTTATGAATTCATTAAATATAATTCACGAATTCCTTTAATCAATTTGTGAATTGACCAGAAATCTCATTTCAGCCAATTACTTACTGCCGCAGATCACAAACCATAAGATTTTAATAACTATGAACCACCAAGTAAAAATGCTAAAAATTTACTGTCTTCCATTTCTGAATCAGTTCATGCTTAGTCATTTTGCCATGCATTAGTCCCGCCGTTAATGATCAACTCTAAAGCAGCAGTTTTTCTACCAATGAACCAAATGTTCAACACAGAAATTGTAGTGCAGGAAGTAGCCCAAAAGATGAAAATCTTGATTCAAAGATGTCAAGGAAATTGATTTAGCAGCCATACTTCTATAATTGATCACAAGGAACCTTTCAAGAAGGTTACACTCAAATAATATGTTCTCTAAATGTCAAAAGCAATCTACATAGCACAATTACAAATAAACAATAAATCATACCTTATGGTGGGCCATCTAGGAAAACAAGAATCCCTCTCCCATGAGGCACGCATCTGGAGAAGCAATAACCATTTACAAGACTCTAAATAAAGACCACTATTACAAATTTGTAGCAGACCAGCATCTAGTAGCAGTTGCCTCACAGCAACATGCAGCAGCAACAGCCACCAGGCCAGCAACAATAGCAGCAAACCAACAGCTGCAGCAGACCAGCAAGCAACAACCATCAGCCACCAGTAGCATCAAACGTTTGATGCAATGGTTGGCATCATCGACATTATCCATTGTAATTGTGAAATTAACTAATAATCAATATTGAAATACAATCTGTATAAGAGATTGCTAAGAGTAAATAAAAAAAATACTATATATGTTAAGGTGTAAGCGGCAACTAAATGATGAGATTATTTTTCTTACGCTAAGGTCACAAACTCAATTCTTTCGCACATTCCGCATATGGTGAGTGCTAAAGGCGTTAATCGCCTTGAGTCTATACTCATGGAGGTTAGGCCGTCAAATAGGAATTCGTATGGTGCATTATCTGATCTTCGAAATGATAATGAATGCAGAGAATGATGGACAAGTTTTTAATTCTTGTGCAAGAGCCCTTGCATACATTGTAATCGTGGGAAGAAGTTATGTTTAATTATTCTTTTGAGAGTATCTTATAAGTCTCTGACTCTTTACTCTTGAATGATAAGGTACATTAGCTATGTGTTTATATACATATATAGATGTAACTGAAAAGATGTCATCACAAAGCTTTATGGAATACCTATTCTAACAAGAATTAATTAGGAAACTGAATTTTTGAAATCTTTGAATCTTTGTCATGAAATTTGTGTATGTATTTAGCAAGTAAAACTGCATTTTAGTGGAATGGTACCGCTGAGGAAATTGAAACTCTCTCTCTCTCTCTCTCTCTCACACACACACACACACACACACACACACACACACATCAACAAACTTGATATACTTTTTATCGCACAGTGAGAAATAACTCGCTTTATTTGTTTCAATTTGTGATTGAGAACCATGTCCTCCCTTGTCTCTACCAACTTCTCACACAAAATCACAAAAAAAGCATCAAGAAAGAAGCTTGCTGGACAATTTCAAATATCACTGCTGGGAATCGAAGTCAAATTCAGGTATATACATTCCCTTGCATATCCATTCATTCAGAAGAATTTATGTTGCCAACTATGAATATATTACCAGTTTTGTATCAGTCTCTCTCCTTGCCTGTGTTATGTTGGTTAACAATGATTCTTTTGTGTTGTATCAACACCCTCAATTTATTGGTGAGTGATGGTGCATTTTTTAATCCTTTCAATATAGCTCTTGCTTAATCTGAAATGATTTCTATACTAATGGTTCTGTAAGAAAGGGTTTGGTTTTCTAGTCCATCTGGGTCAGTTGGTTAAACTTGTTTTTATTGTTAATCTTTTCCTAGTTATATCATGATTTGCCGTCGGAGATTTTGAGATAGAAATTTGGGTAAGGAGAGGAACACACACTCATCATAGCTGTTTCTGTATGAAACCACTCTCGTTCTATTTTGCCTGAAAAGATTTTAATATGTTATATTTGTCGCTACTAAGTAATTACATAGTTCCCTTATAAAAGCGTCATGAGGTGAATCGGATACAAAAGCCAACAATTTGTAGCAATGTTTGTGCTGTCTTTTTCTATAATGGTGGAAGCAATCTGTTACAAAGTTGCCAAAAGGAGTAAATGGGTGGCATTTTGGGAATTGGAAAAACTGTAGGAAAAGGCATAATGTGCCAATCGCATACACTTTTGCATATTAGCTAGTGGTGAAAAAAGTTATTGTTCTGTTTGCATGGATTATCCTAATTAATCTGTTGCATTTTTTCTTTTTATTTTTGGCATGGGAACAGGCTGTTATTGCAGCAAATACTATCCTTCCTCCGTATACCTTCTTCAACATGCGCAATTTGACATCAAGAAGGAGGTCATGGGCTATCTCAAATGCTACCTCTGGAGGATCTCATGATCGATTCGTTTTGTTTCTCATCTCGATTTCTACATATATAGCCAGTATGGTTAAATTGGCTGTTTATTTGCATTTATGTTCAGACCTAGTTTTTAGCTTTTCTTCACTCAACTTTTCCTCTATCCTTTTTCCATTTCTCATTCCTCATTGAATAAACAAGAGTCAGTTGGTCCTTTCACTTAATCATATCCACATGATAAGGGTCCACCTAAATTTGGCAAAATAATGCATTGGGCCGAGGCCTGTACTCATACACTATCGGTGTCAATTGCAGATTCTTGGCGAATCAAGGTTGCATTAAGCCACTTTGCAATCTTATGTCTGTCGAGACCAAGGATTGTGTGTGTGCCTTGAGGGGCTTGAGAACATTTTGAAGGTGGGTGAGGCTAACAAAGAAGGGGGAATGAACAATGGAATTAATTTATATGCACAAACAATTGATGAAAGTGAGGGATTGGATAAGATTGAAAATCTCCATACCCATGACAACAATGAGATCTATGAGAAGGCTGTGAAGATCTTAGAGATCTTGGGCGAGGAGGATGAGGAAGAACAAATTCTTCAAGACGGAATCAATGGACATCAACGAGGTTTCAATTTTGGAAATGCCCAATCTTTCTTCTAGTGGATTCAAATTTGGTTAGAAGGGGAGATTTTGAGTATGTTTTCAGACTTTCTGAGTAATGCTAGGAACCAAGAACTCGGACACAGAAAAATATCCTACAAAACAATCGGGTCTACATTCAACTATTGTATTATGGATTCAATACTTAGAATGAATCTGGATCACTGCTTTTTTTACGGGTATTTTTTGTGCCGATTTCTTGGTTCTCTACGGGTTTTGTAGGCCTCCTTTTGTTTGAAGGAGTTTTTAAACTTTGTTTTTGTTTTTCTTGTTTCCAGCAGTCGGCCGAGATTTTTGGTCCAGCGGATAGGTTGAATTTGTTTCATGGAACTTTTGTGAAGTGTAAGGCTTTTTAACTTGTGGTTTTCATAGTCATTTGTATTTTCTATATATTGATGTGACGGAAAATATAACCATGATTTGTTTTATGTGAAATGAGTTAATTTTCACATGTGATATTTGTTAATCATTTGGTGCATTGATTCTATGATGATGTAGTGATTAATTAAGAAAGTATAAACAAATTTGCAAGTGTCCATAAGTCTATAGAAGTTATCTTAGTGCTAACTTTTTGTGTCAATTCGATTACTTTATTTTATGGTTTGGGTCTAGCACTTGATTCATGTTTTTGTACATATATAAATTGATCTACTGTTTTAAGGTGTGTTCTTTAAATATTGTTTTGGAAACGTATAGTAAATTGGGGGATGACTTGAAAACCAATTACTCTGTTTGGTTGATGAATGACTAATTAGATTGAAATTGCACCAATATGCCCAATACATATTGTTCTAACTCTTTCTTTATCAGTTTCTTCAGATTGAAGCAGAGGGTGGATTAGAAGTCATGTGGGAAGTAGTTGAAAAGAGTAGTACTAAACTTATAAAATTTCAATTCACTAGTGCGGAACTAATGAATTTTAAAATCATAAAATTTGAGTTTTTGGCAATTTTTTCGTTAGAACCTACTATGCATTCTAATTATTGCATTTTTCTTATCAGAAGCACTACTGCTCTAAAAAAAAAATATCTGCCAGACCCCATCCAATCCTTAACAAGGCACACAAGGAAGAAAAGTAGGCTGCTCAAACACTGTTCTCTATCAACCAAAACACCTAGAGCATCAAAACCATCAACCAGGACTCAAGGATCTAGGGCAATACATCCATGATCCTAGTCAGCATTCCTAGTAGCAGAAAACCAGAAAATTGCTTTGAACAGGACTCGATGAACAGATCCGGAAAAAATACCCATTCTTGCTGAAAAATAGAGAAATGAAGAAAATATATATCTAGACAGCTTAGATTAAAAAATGAAAAATATAACAAAATAGATAGATAGATAGTAAATAAATTTCATCTTCCACATGAGAAATCAAAGCTAACAATTTCCAAATGCATCATAATTCACAACTGATTTAAATCCATAGCTTTAAACAACATTGAGTTAAAATTTCCATGAATCAAAGCAATAACTCTGTGAAGCTAACCGTACTTTCTGCTGATTGATGCGTTAGTCTCTTCGACAGGTTTCACCAATTGCAAAAGAGTGCCACCAGCGTCCAACAACAATGCATCATATGCTCTCTTAACCAACCTCCCTGAGAAAGAGGGGAAACCTAAAGATCTTTGTTTGGAAGTTGAGAAAGTAACAGCAAAGGAAAAGGAAAAGAAAAAAAATTATAGTGCAAATTACGACGGGAAAATACACAGATCAAGAGTGGAAGAGAAGGAAGAGGATCGAATAGACGAATTTGACAACACAAATAGAACAAGAGAACGAGATAGGGAAACTCACCACGGAGAACGGCGGGCAACGCCGACGGAGATCGCCGCCGCTAGATCGTTGCCTTCACAAATCCAATGGAGATCGTTGCCTTCGCAAATCCGATGCAGATCGCTGCCTTCGCTTCTAATGAGATTGAGAAGACCGTGAGATTAAGAACCCTAAACCCAACTGGGGAAATGGGAAATGGGCGGGTACCCATTGCCAACCCTTTAATGGGTAAAAAAAATGGGAAAAGTCCATATATGTTGTTAGAGTGCGGATCCCCATTGCCATATGGTTAGGTTTCTTTTAATTTCAAACTTAAACTTGAGATAATTTATTTAATGGGAAAAATTATTTGTTGATTTTAGGGTATGATGTGATTATGTCCTAGGCTAATCATAAATTTCTACATCTCTTTATATTTTTCAATCACTCAATATAAAATGATAGACTTCATCCCTTTTACCAATTACAATATATGTAGACCTCCTTGTATTTGTCACTAAACTAACTAATAACTTCTCATTTAAAGATGTCATTATTAGTCTCGTTTTGATAATTTAAATTTTTATTTTGTAAATCTCTCCATGTATATCATTTATAGGAAAAAAAAAATAATTTGATAATTGTGACATGTTTTTTTGTCATACTTATCTTTGAAAAAAAATGAACGATGAATAAATTATTTAAGATAGACCATTAATTTTTTAGAGATAAACATTACAAAAAGAAATTTACTATGAAATTTAATATGATTATACATAAAATGCCCTCTACAAAATGATAATCTAACCACATTCTTTGGAAAAATTTTAATTATCTCAAATTAGCCATCTCAACTTAAGAGTATGTTTAGACTTGATGGGTTCATTTTGTGATCTAATTCAATGATCACTTTAATTTTACAATTCAATAATTAGGATATTTAAAACTCTTTTAAAAGTTATAATAAAAACACAAATTACTAAATCACCTCGTTTCACTAGCAAAACTTTTACCGACGAATACTGTTGTCGTCGCTAAATGTTTAACTCTTTGCCCACGCCAACTTGTCGTCGCCAAAAGTAAGTACACTAATAGCAACGCTCATTGTGTTGCTAAAAAATAAGCTTCGTAGCTAAAACTTCCGAAATTTTGGCGCCAACAAATAATTTTGGCGCTTAAAGAATGTTATGCTTTTTTAGCGACGATAGTAAATTGCGTCGGTAAAGGTCTACTTTTACCAACGAAATTCATCACTGTGTCGCCAAAAATATACTTTTGGCTATGAAAAATTGACGTCGTCGCCAAAAGTAGTTGCCAAAAGTGCAATTTCTTGTAGTGATTCTTACGATGGTCATTACTATGCGAAACCTGCCACCACAGATACAGATCGCATCAGAAATGGAGAGAGAGAGAGAGATGAATGAGAAAAATGAGGAGGATCTAGAAGTTTCGGAGACAGATCGCGATGAAGATGAACTTTTGATAGCTCTCAGACGCCAACTCCGATGATCAGACCTATTAGAGTTCATGACCAGTGTCGAAAGAGAGATCAGGAAGAGGAGATTAAGTGGAGAGATCAGTATTAGTGGCGGTGGAGGTGGTGGTGGCGGTGGCCAACTCAGCGATGATGGAAGAGGCGAGAGAAAAAAAGAGATCGTTGTTTCTAAGAAGGATGAAATGAAACCATAACAGAGTAATAAATACGTGAAGTGGAGGGGCTATTTTGGCCATTTTACAATAGCTTGTCCTTATAAACAAAGAAAATAAATGCCTGGATCTCTTGCCAAGAAAAATTTAATTTTGGATTTTTCAATCGAATGCCCATAAAAAAATGCTCATATAAATAATAAATTTAATCAATCAAATATGAGAATTTATACAAACACCAAACATAAATAAAGAAATAAAATAAATTAATAAATATATATTTAATATATTATTAAAATGAAAAATAATTTATATTCTTTGTATTCTATATTTATGAGCTTTATCAAGCCAAGTTTGGATTTACTCGAGCTCAGCTCGATTACTAAATGAGCCTAAAAATTGAGTTCAAGAACATTTATTTTGCAAACGAGCCGAATTCAAATAAGCTTTTAATAAACCAAACTCGAGTTATTCATGAATAGTTAGTTCATTTGCAACTCTAGTCCTTTCTCGAAAAAAATTAAAAAAGAAGGAAAATTACATTACCCTCCCTTGAGATTTAGAGAAAATGCATTAAGTCTCGCTAATTAAACCAAACTCCCTTAAACTTCTAATTTATATTATAATAACCCCATTTAAATCCGTAATTCATTGATTGTGTGGATAGAAAAATGATAATTATCTCTGTCTCTATAGACCATCTGTATTAGTACTAGTCGTATTAGCCTTACATAAAGAGAAATTATTGTTAATATGTCAAATTTGTGAAATTTATTGTATTCTTTTAAACCTCAACAATGGTCAATGTAATTTACCCAATTGTTTTTCTTTTTCTTTTAGTAGAACTCACTTTTACAAAATTATGAGGGTTATATTTACATGACCAAACTCTTTTTATTTTATGTGCGACAATGTTAGAATTGTAACATACCATCACGTTCTACAACCGACTGACCCACTATATCAAAACTAATCCAATGGTAGACTTCACTCATCTATTATTATTTAAAATCTTAACAGGTAGTTTAATCTAACCTTTAAGATCATAACACAATATTGATTTTAAAGTACACCATTAAGTAACTAAACTTACTAAGCACTGCCATTGAAAAAAGTAGGGCGTATGTGGGGGAGAGTTGCGACAATTTTTCTTTTTTTATTGATATAAGCCAAAAGTACAAGCTGTAAATCAATAAAAATGAATTGTGCTTGATTATACCATTAAGTTACTAAACTTACTAAGCATTGCCATTGCTAGAAGTAGGGTGTGGGGAGAGCGGCAACAAGTGATGGTGGAGATTGTTAGGTTTTTGTCATTAGTAATCTCGTTTGATAAAACTCCTTTCAGTTATAATTTTATTTTCTTTTTTGTTTCAGTAAGAATGTGAGTATTTATATGTGAATCCAATCCGAATTGTGCCGAGTTTGTGATCTTGAGGCTTTCATGTATGCCACTTCACTGACTATGTACAGGGATCGAGCTATTTGACCAAGCCAAAGTTATTTGACCGCTCAAGCAGTCATTTGTGCACTCGAGCGGTGAGTAGGAGCATCGAGTATCTCTTACTGCAAACTGAACTTTTCGAAAGTAAGTTTTACCGCTCGAGCAGTGAAATGTGCGAGTGGTCTACCTATATGTTTTGCACCACCTTTACTAACATTGCTCGAGTGGTAACGTGTGCACTCAAGCGGTCTTCACAATCATCTTTTCTATAAAGTGCGTCATTCGTTGTTTTTAGGATTTAACCTGTCCAAACTTTTGGAGAAAAATAAAAACCAAAGTGTGGCATATTAGAGGGTGTTTTATAAGTACTTCCTTAATGATTTGAGAGTGATCAATGAATCTATAAGCTTCATATTCAATTCATCAAGGGGTTATTTTTTCTATTACATTCACAAAAGAGAGAAGTGTTCTTCAGTGGATTCCAAGGAAGGCCTAAAGTTTTGGTGGATTTCGGAGTGGCTCATTATCGTGGATTCGACTTCAGCGTTGTGAATTCAACATTAGGCAAGACAATTTTGAGGTAAAGACGGTGGTGGAAGAAGCACATCGGGTTTGGTTCAATTTGGGCGTGGATTCACTAGGTAATTAAGAGTACTCTCGTATAATTCTTTTTTGTCTTCTTAGTCGATTGTTTTATAGCTTTGGCCTGTTTTTTTAATCACATTTGGAAGCACTCCAATTGTGATTTTTTTTTTCACGTTAAATCATTATGCTGATTTGCCTTGATTGTTTAACTGTGATTGTTATTTATTGTTTTAAATTGAAACATAATCATGAATCAATATCTCGGAAATTTTAAATTTTTTAGAGGGTTTACAATAGTGGTGGCAATGGGTGATGGTGGTGTCGATGATGAGTGATTGTCTGGGCAAAATGCACCAAGAGATAATAGAAAAATGGACAAAATGGTCTTAGAAAAATTTGATTCCATAACTTCAAAATAAATTTTAAATTATATAGGGGATTAAGAATTTTTCTTCAAGATATTTATATCTTGCAATATAATTTTTATTTTTACTTTTTCAAATAAGTTTAATGTGTGCCTTTAAGGTACATTGAAAAATCTAGAAAACACCTAGATGTTGATTTGTGATTATGTATCAATTTTAAGCAGAATATAACAATCCCAATCAAACAATCAAGAGAAAGAGACACAAAGATTTTACGTGGAAAAACCACAATTGGACACCTTCCAATTGTGATCAAAAAAACCACGGGCAACAGCCACAAGAACAATCCACTAAGAAGATATAAAGGAATTACACAGGTATCACTCTCAATTATCTAGCGAATTCACAACGCCTAATTGAACCAACCTCTATGTGCCTCTTCCAATCCCATCTTCAGCACGGAATTGTCTTTCTGATGAGCCACTCAGGATTCCCTCCAAAGCTTGTGCTCAATTCTTGAAATTCACAACCGAAGAACAACATTCTCTTTTGTGTATAACAAACAAACCTTTGATGTACTCTCTTTAAACCATGAGTTGAATACTCAATAAAACATCAAAGAAAAATAACAAAATATCCCCAGATATAAACCTTTAAGAACCAAAAAGAAGATCTGGAGGACTTCAATAATTTTCTTAGTTTTGGGAGAAAACCAAGTATTTATAGAGAATCAAAAGTAATCCAAGATTGGGAAGAAAACAAAGTCCTTGAGAAATCCGGATTCTGAGGCTCGCTCGAGCGAAGCTTTCCTGGCTCGAGCGAGGAGAGTAATTTTCATGATTTCTACTAGTGCCTTGGCTCGAGCGACGGATCCTTGGCTCGAGCGAGGAATACACTTCTTCAGGTTTTTGTATGGACGCAATCTTTGGCTCGAGCGAGCATTCCTTGGATCGAGCGAGCAAACCTTCGCTCGAGCGAGCTATTCTTGGCTCGAGCGACCAATGGCAGATATGCAATTTTCAATGCAATTTTGCATTTTGTTGACGCATGAAATGACGGCAAATCGACCCGTAATAATCAGCGAAGTGGCAATCTTGAAAGCATCAACATCACAAACTTCTCTGCATGGCTCGATTCGGGTTTGGATTCGCATCTAATAAACTAATAGCCTCACTGAAATAAAAAGTGCGAAAATAAATATATCTGAAAGGAGTTTTGTCAAACGGGGTTGCCAAGACTAAAAACCTAACACACATATTAAGAGAGCTAAAAAGATTATACATTCTTTATTACACTCATGTTTATGTGAAATGTATAAAAAAAAATTTCTAATTAGATACAATTTTATTAAACGTATTAACATTTATTCTAATTGCACGCGTTAGAAAAATTTGCATTCCTTTTATTCTATTTTTTAAAATAATTTTCTATAATTTTAATCTCAAATATCTTTAGTTGCCAAAAAAAAAAATTAAACATTTGCAATCACTGTTTAGTTTCAAGTTCTTTTTTGGGTTGTGCTATATCCCCCTAATTTTTGGCCCTCTAATTCCCCTAAATTTCAAACCAAGGCAAAAAAAAAAAAAATGCCCAAAACGACGTCGTTTTGGGCATTAGGGGGATTAGGGGGGGCTTTTTTAGGGGGACAAATCAATTTCTTTTTTTTTTATTCAAATTTAAAATTTCATTAAAAATATGAAATTACATGTACAAGAAAATGAAATGCGCTAAAAGAGATTTGGAGGTACAAATATCCCTACTACTGCTGCTCAAATCCATACAACCAATCCCTTAACCTCATGAGATTTTTTAAATAGAAAGAAACAAAAATAAAAAAACAAAACACAATAAATAGTTAAGTAGATCTTAAACACACTGCACCCAAAAAATTTGAATTCCCCAAACCTTTCTAACTCCCCACACCATACTATCACCCATGCTTAGCAACTATTCCCACGCCTAGAAACTATTCCCTGCACAAACCAAAGCACACTATTTCCCTCACACCACCGTGTCTCCCTGCTTATCAGTCATATTATTTACCACTACACTTGAGTGATCCTTTTTGTAATAGTATAAATAAAAGGATACTCAGGCCATAAGTCTATTTTATAGACTTTTAATGACATAGATCTAAGGACCATTTTGTTTGGGTCCATAAGAACAATCCTCTTTTTGTTTGGGTTCATAAGGATGTGTCTTTGAATTTATTTGGATCCACAATTGTTATCTATTGAAATTAAATCCATTTTTCTCTCTCTCATCCATCTTTCTCTCTCTACCGCCTCTCTCTCCTCTCATCATTTTCTTTGAGTATAGCTTCAAATCTCTCTCTCTCTCTCTCTCTCTCTCTCTCTCTCTCTCTCTCTCTCCATCCTTCTTTCCCAGAGGCAACTCTCTCTTCTACTTTCTCACTCTCCTCTCCATTGTCTCTCTCTTTGTCCACCACCTCTCTCTTGATGACTCTCACTTCAAGCGCTTTGACGCCGACAATTCTAACGAAACCCTAGAAAACGATTCCAATTTTGAACCCTCTACTTTGCCGGAACATCTACAAAATGATAGTCTTCTTCATACCCAGTATAGAACTCTGGCATATGTGTTGTAACACTTCGTTTTCCTTGGACTAGTGGGATTACTCTTGACACTCTTATTATTGTGCGTGGAGCCTCTTTGATTGATTTTAGAATATTTATTGAGGTGATATCATAATGGTAAAGTAGGATTGAATAAAAAATATTGATTCGGATAATTGTTCTATGAGAAATCTTCACTTTTTTACCTTTCCTTGGACTAGTGGGATTACTTTTTTACCTTTGTCCACTCGAGTAGTCTATTCAAAATTAGCACTTTAAAATCCCTCTTTTTAGCCAAATCTTGTCACTTTTTTTCTCTCTCTTTTCTCTCATTCTCATCCACATCCAAAAACCTAGCCTTCCAACCTTGATTTCTTCAACTTTTATCAAAGATTCATCCTAGATTTTGCAAGATAAACAAAAATTGAATCACTTTACCTTCGAAGTTCTCTTTGGATATTCATCTTATTGTCTCCATTTTTGAGGTAAGAGTACTTTTAACTTGAAATATTTATGATTTGAGATATATATGTGGTATTTTCTTAGTTATAGTATTGTATGAGCTAATTTTGTGATATACAAAGGGTTTGATAAATAAAAAGGGTTTCTACCCTTTTTTTTCTTTTTTTGAGAAAGATTAGGAATGTTTTGTTAATTATTATTGTTAATGATAAAAAAAAAAAAAAAATTGACCCTTTAAGTGTAATAGAGAGAAAAACCTCAATTTTTTCAAAAATCCTATCTGTCAAAATTGATTAAATAATGGGGGTTTGGCTCAATTGACTATTAAATCTTGAAATTGTGTGAATAATTATGGAAATGGTGTTAAGACATGAGATTATTGAATTTTCTTAGATATATGTATTAAAATATATCAATATTGAGATTGTGGAAAATAGAGGGGTTGGAGAAACCCTTTATTGTTAATACTATTAAATGTTGTGGTGAATTGAACAAACCTTAAGAAAATTGGATTTGAAAACTCATGCATCATATGCATTATAATTTTCTCATGTGATTTTACAATCTTATGAATGTTTGAAAAATGTTAAAGAGGATAAATAGCATATGAGTTCGGGTAGTTGAGTCAGGTTTGGTAATTGGTTGTGTGTTGTATTTGGTACCCACGCAGGGAGTCAAGGTGCCTAATTGCCATGTCTTGACCTTATCGCCGAACGAATGTGGGAAAGGTTTTTGGGTGTCTACGAGTTTGCCGTTTTTAGAGTCGGCAAATGTGGAAAAACATATTTTGATGTCCACGGTTGCCATAGCTTCAAGAGTCTGCAAATATTGAAGGGGAAGGTTTTGGGTGCCTATCGCCCTGCTGTTTTTAGAGTCAGCAGATGTGGAAATATTTTCTATATATTGATCTATATATGTATGTATGGTTTTGCAGCTCTTGCTTGAGATGTCATAGCATATTTACTACCCCATGATTATAGATGAGATTTTGAATGGAAATCATGCATTGAACATATTTGGTTTTAAAAGAGAAAATATGGATTTTATCCTAACAAGTGCATGGCATGATCATATGCATCTCAATTATTTATATATCTTGTTAATAGTATTTCCTATTGAGCATTAGCTCACACCAACCTAACACAATTTCAGGAATTGATGGTGTGACTCCGCCCAAGTAACAAGGTGGTGAAGATTTTGAATGGAGCACATGGGCTCATTGGATGTTATTGTTGAAGCTCCAAAGCTAATGTGTGTTGGGACTCAATGTTCATCCTTTTGTGCAACCAAGGGATTTCCCTTGAAACTTGTATGCTATTAGAGTATCTTTACTTTTGATTTCTTTAATTTTGTGAACTATAACTTGTATTGTGAGCATAAGGTGTAATAGTTTAATATAGGTCAATAAGAACGAGATTTACTTAATGAAAGATAATATATTTTTTCTTAAAGCATTATCTTACGAGAAATGGATTTATTTAATGGAAACTGTTGAATATTTAATAAAAAATGACTATGTAAGGTTTATAAATTTTAGGGCGTTACATGTGTCGCCGAAGATGCTAAAGAAGAAGGGTTACGATGGTGCTAAAGTTGATGCATGGTCTTATGGTGTGATTCTGTATGTTCTTCTATCTAGGTTTTTGCCTTTTTCAAGATAAGAACCTCATGAACATGTATAGAAAGGTTTTCAAAAGTAGATTTTGAATTTCTGCCATGGATTTCCACTGAAGCTCAGAGATTGATTTCGAAGCTCTTAATGGCCAACCCAGACCAACGAATCACAATCCAAGGTAAAATGTGATTTCCTTGGTTCAACAAAGGATTCACAAGAGCACACTCGCTTTCAATTAAAAAAACTGAAGAATTAGAAGAAGAACAACAAGAATTGATCCAGATGAAGAGATCGACATCGTCTCCTGCTTTCCCTCTTTGTTGTTGATTTGGGTTGGATTGTTATAGATCAATTAAATAGATAAAAAAAACAAATGAACAAATAAGTTAAAAAAATTTAAATAAATACCCCTCTATTTCTTTTCTCCCTCTATTTATCTCTATTTGTGTGTATGTATACGAGAAATTGAACAGATAGAATAAAAAAATTAAACAAATAGGTTCAACAGATAAATTAAAATTTTTTTTAAAAAAATAGATAAATATAAATTTGAATAGATAGTTTCAAAAATCAAATAGATAGGTTAAAATAAAAATTAGAACATATAGGTTAAAATGAAAATTTCAACAGATAGGTGATATTTATGGGGGGAAAAAAATCTATTAATGGACTTTTGACCAGCAAATGTCTTTTTCACCAAATAAGATTTTTCTTTGGATCTAATTCCTTATACCCTCTTTAAATTAGATTTTTCACCAATTTTCTCTAATAAAAATTACATATTTTTCATTTTACGCTTATATTGATAGTAGTTGCCAATCCCATTTGATGAGATTTAAAGTTTGGTTTATCAATAGCAGTTACATCCTATCTCATGGGTGTTGCGCACATATTATGTTATTGTTATATATATAACGAATAATTTTATTTTCAAAATAATATTTTGTATAAATTTAATTAAATTATTTATGTACATGTATGTGTATATATGTATAAAATTATTTAAAAAATATATTGTGAAACATGCAATGCAATCTTTACTCTTCCGAACCATAAATGTGTATTTTATATATATATATATATATATATTTATATTTATAATATGATATTTTGAAACTAAATTATAACATAGTAAAATAAATACTCACTTTAATATTAGAATGATTAAATTGGAAAAATTAATAACATAAAATTAAAGTGTCATTCTAATTTTTTATCTTGATAAGTTTAGCTCTATCATTCTATAAAAGTGTTACTTATTAAAAAAATATATATTATAATTTTAGTTAAATTGTTTATGTGTATTTTGATAATATTAATCCTATCATACTATAAAAATATAGCTTAAATATATATATATATATATATATAATAATTATATTGATATTAAATTATAACATAGTAAAAGAAACACTTATTTTGATATTAGAAATAATAGTTAAATTAGAAAGAAAAAAATTAATAATATAAAATTAAAACTGATTCTAACTACTTAATTTTTTTTATATTCGTTTGAAAAATAAAAATACGTATAATGAAAGTTCACCAAATTTATTTTAAAAAAATTAAATATTGTTTATGGGTAGTTGAGATTAAATACATGTCTTTTAAATATGAGATTTTACCAAGTAATGTGATGGTAGTCTTTAAATATTATATTTTAGAAACCATTAAAGAAACACTTATCCATAAATTTCATATGGGTGAGTGTTGATCCATTTAATCTTCTTTTGAAGTAATTAGTCTTTTTTTTTAAAGTTGTATTTATTTGATTTGGTGTAATTTGAGTTTAATGCATTTTTATGATTCATTTTTTCAATTTTCTAATTCACTTTGGAGATGGAAATAGAAATGTAAAATGTGAAAGATTCTTTTTGAACGAATTTGTGGATAAAATATTAGTTGCGAGTGTAGAAATCTACATTTCTATTATTATGATTTTTTAATTTTACATTGGAGTGTTACATTAGAGTATTACATTTGAAAAAAAGTACAGTAATGAGTTTTTATGTGTTACATTGATTTGAGTATTACATTTGAAAAAAATACACAAAGGAGATTTTTTGGAATGTTACATTATTATATTTGAGAAAAGTATACTAAGGAATTTTTTTAGTATATTATATTAGAGTGTTATGTTTGGAAAAAATACACTAAGGAGTTTTCGTGTGTTATATTGATTGGAGTGTTACGTTTGAAAAAAATACGCTAAGGAGATTTTTTTAGAATATTACATTATTATATTTGAGAAAGAATACTAAAAAAAATTTTAGTGTATTATATTAGAGTGTTATGTTTAGAAAAAGTACACTAAGGAGTTTTCGTGTGTTAGATTAATTGGAGTGTTATATTTGAAAAAAGTACACTAATGAGTTTTTTTGAAATGTTACGTTGTTACATTTGAGAAAAATATATTAAGGAGTTTTTAATGTGTTACATTGATTAGAATATTACATTTGAAAAAAGTACACTAAGAAGTTTTTTAGTGTGTTACATTGATTGGAGTATTGCGTTTGAAAAAAATACACTAATGAGTTTTTTAATATGTTATATTGATTGGAATATTATATTTGAAAAAAAGTATAAAATGAGAGAAAAATATGTGCCTAGTAGGAGAGAAAAAAAATTAAGAGTAAATATTACTTTAATAATGTATATATATATGAACATAATCAACCTTTTGAAATTAATTTTTATATGAAATAATTGTTTTTATTTTTTGATTGAGAATATCCTTTCTGTTCAATTGAGTGATACAAATTAAATATAAAATATTTTAAACAAAGTATTGGTGGAGGATTTTTAATATTTTAGCACCTTTTTATATTATTGTCATCTTAATTTATCTTTTAGTTACTTAATTTTTCTTAGATTATTCAATCATTTCCAAAAAATCAAATCATATTTTTCTTTATTTTATTTGACTGCTCGGTAATTTCTTTAAGCAAACTGGTCCCTCCCTAAGGATTTGACTTCGGACTCATAGAGAAATATTACTTAACAACATCCTACACCTAGGATTGCATTATTGAAGTCGCAAAGTAATATTTATTGATGAGTCCAAGGTCAAATCCTCAGGGACTAGTTTGTTCAAAGAAATTACCGGGTACTCAAATAAAATAAAGAAAAATATGATTTTAAATTTTTGGAAATAATTAGATAATCTGAGAAAAGTTGAGTAACCAAAAGATAAATTAAGATGACAATAATATAAAAAGGTATTAAGGTATTAAGGATCCTTTATGAATACTCTCTTTAAAATATTTTTAATTCAATTTGTATAACTTTTAATTAAGACATGCACAAAGGATATTCTCAATCAGAAGATAAAAATGGTTAGTTCATATAAAAATTAATTTCAAAAGATTGATTATTTTCACTGATTGATTACACCATAAAAATCTAGTTATTTGATTCGCAGGAAAATAGCAAACTTTTACTGTGTCCAAAATCTACGATAGAACAAGAGATTATACAAAATAATAATAATAATAATAATAATAATAATAATAATAATAATAATAATAATAATAATAATAATTCCAATTGTTGTTAATACTGTATAATTAAATAAACAAATAGATTCATATTTAACAATTTGAATTTCAAAACAAGAAACATACTGAAAATTACAAGTAGACTGAACAGAAATACATAATAAAATAAAATAGCAAAAGAAAGCAAACCGAAACCTGCACTAGACAATTTCCTTAAAATAGATTCGCCAACTCACCAGTTGCATGCTGGAGGTTGTTTAATGTCTGTCTCCGAGGATACAATGGTTGAACCAGTTGCAACAGGGCACTTATTAAGTAGTTTCAGCGAATAGAACTAAGGCAGCACTCTCTCACTAGAAAGAAAAACTGGAACTTTGGAAGAACACAAAGATAACAAAATTTCTAGTGTCCCAACTTAAAAGAGAGGGGCCTCCTTTTATATATATGGAGGCAGAGAGGAAGAGGCTCTTGCCATCAAGGCTCATCACAAATACAGAATTGAACTCTGCAAAACTGATGGATTTAATCCATCATGAATAGAGGAGTTACCAGCTATTATACACGTGTAATGTATATGATCCCGTAGCCCACAGATTTGGCTAGACCCAAAAACATTAAGATGGGTGGGCCAATAAACTCGGCCCAACTCCCACACACAATCTAGTCCAACAAGCCTCAAGTCTTAAGCCCAAGCCTTAAGCCTCAAGCCCAAGCCCAAGCCCAAGCCCAAGCCCAAGCCCAAGCCCAAGCCCAAGTCCCAAGATCCAAGATCCACGAACAACGAATCACATACCTGGACCCAGCCCGGTTTGGTCTGAGTGGACGGGGGGCGCACACGCGCGCTTGTGGCTCTTTTTGCATAACTAACTTAGTCCATAGTTTTGGCCCAAGTCCCTCTATAGACGTCCCCGAACGCCCCGGGAGGGAAGAGTCTCCCGTTCCGTTCATTTTGGGCTCACTACAGTTCGGACTCAAATTGTCACGGTTCTTAATCTGAACCAAAGACTCCAAATCCGGCAAATCGTTTTGAGAAAACAGATTTTTTGAAAGAAGTGCTAAACATGGACTGCTTTGCCAGATACAGAGTGACCACCTAAATATTTTATTTTGGGAAATTTAGGAAATCCTGACTCGTGCCTAAGGCCACGTGTCCGTCATCACCAAAGTTGCGTCGGCTCGGGAACTTGGGTACGATTGGGGAAGGTCACTTCGTGAGCACCCCCGCTCGCCCGATCAAAGATCGGCCTCTACTAACCATGATATCTAGTTTTGAAAACATTATGTGTTCTTATTTTGGTTATTAGCCTAGATTTACTGTGTGATGCGCACAACATACAAGTATAGACTGGATCGTCTGAATTGGAACAAAACATTTCATGTTTATTTTTGAAAGATGGTTTGCTACCCGCAGGTAGACTTAAAATGCAGATTTTGCCACCCCCGGGTAGGTTTTAAAAAGATGGTTTTGCCACTGTCTAGTGGGCTTAAAACTCACAGTCAATGCATTGTTCCAATCCAAATAACCCAACCTTCACCCACAAGCATTCAGGCAAATATATCACATAAGCATATAGCCTCATGGTAAGTATGCTATCATGGCAGTCACTCACGCGCATGCAAGGATGCTAAAGCGTAAAACTTACCGGGTACTCCAAGCCAAAATAGAAGCTAATTAGAAATCATACATGATCCTAATTATACAGAAATGCCTAATGCAATACATGCAAAAATGCAACTATAGCAGGCTCGGCTATTCTAAACATGGCATATGGAATGCTACAGCTAACAAGTATTCAACTTGGAATTGAAATACAATGCAGTGAGTTATGATGTACTAAGCCCGATGCATGCAAAACAGATGAATGAATGCAAACATGTTATCATGCTATATGCTAATTGAAACATGCCCTAATCTAACCATCATAAGCTGGTAAATAAAAGGGAGAGAAAGACGTGGGGTTAGAAGACATACATCTCACGCATGCACACTTATTACAACATTGCCCTCACTCAGGGGGTCCGAATAAATAATATACAGTCCCAAATAAATAATATACAGTCCCAATAAATACAAAAATCCTAATTAATTAACAAATTAACTAAGGAAAGCGGTAATTAAGCATGCAGGCTAGGGACTGCCTCAACTCTGCTCCGGATGATGAATGATGCATGTTCAGGTTGCTTGGCACGGAAATCCACTGCGATGTCCCAATTAGCCTCTGTTTACAATTAAGCTCGGAATACTACACGAAGCTCCAAAGAATGCCGGCTTCTGATTTGCTGCAACAGAGAGCAAGAAAGGGGCATGGCAATGTATTTCCACATATGTATGCATTCCTCGATCCTCGTGCCACCAATTACGCATCTCGATGCATGATAGCCGAGGAGTCGAATTGCACAACTCAATATGAAATGAATGCAGGTATAAACACAACAATACCGAGACTCCATCATGGATAATACGAAGTGTCGGTGACTGGGAATTGAGACACGTTCCGTCACTCGGAGTACGAAACGTTTCTCGTTTCCCGTGCTCAGGCTAACTCCTATCCCAAACACAATGCAATATGTATGACATGCATGAATGCAATCCTAACATGCAACCTAGCATACACAATGTTATGAAATGGCATACACGATGCATGATGCGACATGGCATACACGATGCTCTAACATGTAATCTAGCATACACAATGCTATGAATCGAAATGGCATACGCAATGCATGATGGACTTACACCAACATGAGTGGACCTCAGCCACACTCATATCAATAGCCATTAGATGAAAATGAGACGCTCGAGATGCGTTCACACATGCACGCAAACCGAGGACCGACCCTAAGGCACGAATGCCACTCTACCAAAGCATGGCAAGGCATGGAATATGGCATACAAACATGTGAATTTCAGCACTAAAATATGATGCTAAACAGCCCCGAAACATGGCAATACGGCACCCGATGTACGGAATGGTCCCCGAAACTCAAAACTAGGCATACGCAATGACCTATAGCTATACAAAGCATGCATTTTTTTGATCATGAAGCATGAAGATAGAGTCAAGGCAGTCCTAAAACATAAACTTTTCTAGTTTAAAGCATGGCCAAAAAGTGCTAGCAAGATGGACTAAAATAGCATGCGATTTTGACTATCAAACATGATTTACATGGAAAGTATATGAAGCACATGGAATCTCACCATACCAGAAAAAATCAGTGAACTAAACATGTCAAAATATGCCCAAATACACATGAAAAGGCAGCCAACACATGCACAAATAAGGGGCTCCTTTGGAAGGGCATACAAGGGGTTATTAAGCACATGCAAGATAGACACGAAGCATGACCAAAAGAACTCTGGAAATCAAATATGGTAGTCCCAAAACTCACCAAATTGACCCTGAAATATGACTTCAAAGCATGCAAGATAGGGTCTCTTTGGAAGGCCAAAATGACCACCAAACAAGTAAAGGTGAGAGGGGGTCACCCCCCTCTGATTTCGAGGCTCAAGAGAGCATCAAAGACACTGGAAATCCACTGGATTCCAGTGGCTAGAAGGTCAAACAAGGCATGCAACAAGGGCTAGCGTGTAAGGCTCAAAATAAGAGGGAATCAAGCACACAAGAGAGCATGTGACCTCAAATAAAAAAATTCCCTTAATCAAACATGAGGATGATGTCAAAACATGCCTACTTCCAATTTATAACAAGTCTCAAAAATGAACATAAATAGGGCTAGTCTATCATGCAAAAATGACCCTAAAAGAGAGGATAGAGACAAGGGACAGAAGCTGACCTCAAATGGAAAAAAATCCCTTCAACAAAGTTTAATAGGGGCTCAAAACATGGCACTTTACATTTTACATCAAGCCTCGAAAATGAACAAAAGTGAGGCTAAATCAACATGCAAGAAAAAGGCCCAAAAGAGGGATAAAGACACAAGTGGTAGCATCTGACCTCAAAAAGAGGAGAGCCCTTCAACAAAGTTGAAGAGGGGCTCAAAAAAAGATATTTCATAGTTTATGACCAAGTCCAAAACAGCTCACAAATAAGCCTAAAATATCATGCAAAAATAGGCCTAAAAGAGAATTTAAACACAAAGGGTGAGGAGGAGACCTCAAATAGAGTAAGACCCTTGATTAAACATGGAGATGAGCTCAAAATATCACTATTTAAAGTTTGGGTTGGAGCCCAAAAATGCTTGCAAGAAAGGCTTATAAATGAACCAAGAAAAGACTAAAAAGGGGGGGAAGAAGACTCACCCTTATAGAGCAGCAACACAGTAGCTTTTAGACCAAGAAATGGTGCTCCTAACCTCTGAAAAATAGCCTGAAGTTGCTGGAATGGAGTGTGGAGGTGTTGTGCTATGGCTTGTAGTGTAAATAGTGCAAGACTTTTAGGGTTTTGAGGCTTGGAAGAGAGGGAGAGGGAGAGATGCAAGCAAGGCTCTAAACAAAATTTTGTAACCCTCTAAAATGGAGCTGGGGGGTCTGGTTTTATAGAGGGAGGAGTGGAGGAAAGGGGGGGAAAATCAAATTCAAATTTTCCCCCCAAAAGACCTCCCTCGGATACAGGATCTGGGGAGAAAAGGAGGGTGCAGCTGTAAAGAACCAGGTGAGGGGGTCATGGCCGGCCAGGTTCAGAGGGTTCAGGTGGCCGGCCGACCACCTCCCCTGGCCGGCCGGCCAGGGTCAAAAGGGTCAATGAGAATTAGTGGCCGGCCACCCCAGCAAAGTGGCCTCCCATGTGTGCACAACACAGCCATGTGGAGAAAAACTAGGAAATGTGACCCAAGAGAGAGAAAAACCCACTTTTTAGAGGGGTTCAAAAGGGTTAGGAACAATTGCTGGCCGGCCATGTCATATTGGTGGCCTCCCAGGTGTGTACAACACAAATATGTGGTTGAGGGCCAACGAAAGTGGCCCGAGAATGGTCAACACCAGCTTTCTAGCGAGGAAAACGGGCGACGGAGAGCGACGAAAGAATAAAGCTGGTCTTCAAAACAATTGCTGGCCTCCCACCCTTCTACAACCTTCATAACAATGAAAATAGGGTCCCTGCCAAAAATGGACCCAAATCGATGCAAAACGAAGGTTCGGGGGCCGAAACACACAGCCTAGGGCCCTGAAAACAAGCTGTTAAGCACCGAACGTGGCGTTTGACCACGAAGTCGATCTCTCGAGCCACAGTGTCCCCCAAAAGGGAGCAAATAAGATGTGTGCCAAAAACCAGAGCAAACGAAGGTGGTTAACCAGTCCCGAACCGAGGCACATGGCCGATAGCTTTGAAAATCGGGAACTGGGCTCCAAAACGGGAAAAATGGCCTACAACCACGAAATGTGGCCTATGGCCACTGAGAGATAGTCTACGAGACCTCTCCCTCCCTTTGGGAAGAGAAAATGGAGAAGACGGGACCTGGTTCACAAACCGAGGCAAGACACAAAAGAGCCCGAACGTTCGGAGGCAAGGCTCGCAGCCGAGATTCCGTGACCTCCGAACGAGCACAAAATGCAACATCACCGAGCGCTCAGTTGGTGACGTCTGAGTCCTAAGGTCAGTCAAAAATGGGGTGTCTACAGTTGCCCCTATTTGACAGAACTCGAAAGTCGTAAGTGACGGGAGTGAATGTCAAAGCCCAATGACGACCCATTTTTGACAAGGCCGAAGACTTAGACAAATATACGAGATAACAGAGAAATGTGCCCGTAGGCAGGGGCAAAATGCAAAGCGATATGCACAAAGCGGAATGTAACTTAAAGATCATACGAAGCAGCAAACTGTAATGAAGCAAATATTCACAATAGATGCTACAGTTTTAAGCAAGAATGAGAAGCAACAACTACATTTCATGCAGTTAAGAATGCGGAGAATTATTCGATTCTCGTCGCGTCTTACACGGAGAAGATACAATACCTGTGCGGCTTGTCTGGTTGCACCAGCCTCAAATGAGCCGTACATACAATATCGTGCCTGAAAAAAGGAAGAAACTTAACAAGCACAACATAGTTAGCAACATATGTTCAGTGTGATGTCAAGTGCAGGCAAACATGGTGTCGATGGGTGAGTACATCGCAATGCGAGGAGCAACGTGCGTGATAACGCAAGTTTAAACATGGAGGTATGACAATACTCGTGAAACGTGCACAACAGTGCAAGTGGTGTGCATGAGAATGCAAGTGACGTGCATAACGATGCAGGATAAGTGTGATCTCGAATGCATATTTTGAAACGAAACAACGAGTAAAGCAATGCAAATTTCGACGAAGGTGGCTTGATCGCGACCTCCGGTTTACCTTCCAGAGGGGTTACAACATATTCGAAAAGGATACATCTTGCTCTCGGTGAGAAAATGATGAAACATACATTGAAAGTTGGAGTTGAAGTTCCCGCGGGGGGATTTCGCGACAAAAAGTGCACTTTCTTTGTACTTTCTCGGGTGCCAGAGACTCCAATCATCACCAAAATTTGCAGAGAGCTTGAAGACCATGTTGGGAAGGCTTCTGGCCATGTATGGTCCCAAGGGGAGGCTGCCAGCCAGAGGGGGGAGCAAGGAGATGGCTTGCCGCTGAAAAGGTGGCTTAGGCCACCTAGCCCAGATTCGGGGCAGTTTGGTCCTTTCACCCTCTTTTCTTTAAATGTGCTCATCCAAAACACTTTTCCTCACAATTGTAGCTCCGAAATTGCTCTCTCCTCCTTCCCAAACCATTTTCTCTCTCAGATTTGTGCTCTATACGCGTTTTCGAACGCCCCACGCAAGTTGTTTTCGCGAAATCTTTCAGTTTTCGTCACTTTGAACCAATTAAATTTTGATTTCAGAGCTTCTTTTCTCATTTTCACCACTTGAGGTAAGCTTGTCTCAACATTTGGAAGATTTTCTTGAGGGTTGACTTTTGTTGACTTTTTCATATCCCGAAAGTTGACTTTTGTTGACTTTTTCCAATTTTGGCTCATTTTGCTCATTTTTGCTCCTTTTCGCAGATTTTTCGAAATGGTTGGTCATTTCCTTCATGGTGGAGGTTTTCTAGGTACCGGGGGTGAGCCGGATATCATGTCCTTGCCCCCGAGAGTTCGGCCGTTTGATCCCAAGAGGTATCACCCTCAGGAGCACATCCTCCCGTAGGCGGTTTTCCAACCATTTCACTGACTTCGACGACCCAGCGCCTAGGGATTTGCTTTTGCGAGAGCCGGAGTCCCACCTCTCTCATGAGGCACGAGAGGTATTTACTTCACTTTTACATTTTCTGCAATGTATTCTGCATTTTCCGTGTATTTCGTGCCTTCACTATGTTTATCTGCCCACTCAAGCACACAGCTTGTTTTGAATGTTTAGTTCATAGCACCGTATTCCGTTTGCATCTTGAACACATTGTTCAAACATTCTGACTTTCTGAACAAGCAGCCCATATATTGATTGTGAACACACAGCACACACTTGTTGAGAATTGAACACACAGCCCAATACTTTGAGATGAACACGCAGCCCAAACTGAAGGTGAACACGCAACACACACTTATTGAGAGTTGAACACGCAGCCCAAACTTTGAGATGAACACACAGCCCATACTTTGATGTTGAACACATAGCTCGTTGTTAAGGTGAACACACAGCACACACTGATTGAGAGTAGAACACGCAGCCCTAAACTCTAAATTTCTGAAATGAACACACAGCCTATTTTTCTTATTGTGAACACACAGCACACACTAATTAAGAGTTGAACACGCAGCCCGAACTTTGAATTCTGAGATGAACACACAGCCCATTTTTCTGATTGTGAACACACAGTACACACTAATTGAGAGTTGAACACACAGCCCAAACTTTGAATTCTGAGATGAACACACAGCCCATTTTTTTGATTGTGAACACACAGCACACACTGATTGAGAGTTGAACACGCAGCCCGAACTTTGAATTCTGAGATGAACACACAGCCCATTTTTCTGATTGTGAACACACAGCACACACTGATTGAGAGTTGAACACGCAGCCCGAACTTTGAATTCTAAGATGAACAGACAGCCCATTTTTCTGATTGTGAACACACAGTACACACTGATTGAGAGTTGAACACGCAACCCGAACTTTGAATTCTGATATTAGCACACAGCCCATTTTTCTGATTATGAACACACAGCACACACTGATTGAGAGTTGAACACGCAGCTCGAACTTTGAATTCTAAGATGAACACACAGCCCATTTTTCTGATTGTGAACATACAGCACACACTGATTGAGAGCTGAACACGCATCCCGAACTTTGAATTCTGAGATGAACACACAGCCCATTTTTCTGATTGTGAACACACAGCACAAATACTTGATGTTGAACACACAGCTCGAACTTTGAATTTTCTGGACACGCAGCCCAGATTCTGTATCTGATTCAATTTTGCACACAGCTCATATATTTCATTTGCATGTAGCTTATTCATTTCATTTGCACACAGCTTATTCGTCTCATTCTGAAACTGAATACATGTACTCATCCCAATGCAGTGACCGCCAGATCTTGTAAGGATATGGCTCCGTCTCGGTGAGAGAGTGGTATGCGGAGCTCCCGGACGCTGTCCGGGATTTGGTCGACGTGGCAGGGTTTGGCCCCTTTTACACCGGGATCTCCCGTTGTCCTGCCAGTAGGACACTGATGGGTGCTTTGGTAGAGAGATGGTTGGACACCATCAACTCCTTCCATTTTTCTGCCACCAGGGATATGACCATGACCCCATTTGACTTCGTCGTACTGACGGGTCTTGATGTGGGAGGCTGGGCCATTCCATACAACGAGGACATGGGCGAGTGGAACGCCGCCTGGATATATTTATTGGGGGCTCGCTGTAGACACCCCATTTTTGACCGTCCTCAAGACTTGGACGTCACCGTTGGAACACTCGGTGATTATCCATGTTTGTGTTTGTTCGGAGTTCCCGGAGTTCTTGGCTCGCGCGCCTTGCCTCAGGACCTCCGAACTTGACTGTTTTGTGTTTGGTTTTACACCAAACACTTGTGTTTTGCCTTTGAGGGGTAGGGAATGCCTTCTGAGGCATCCCCACATACCACCGGCTGTGGCTAGAGGCCACCGGCACTATATTGTGCCGGTCGGCACCATTTTGTGCCGGTCGGCACTCTTTTTGGCAAAATTACCATTTTGCCCTGCCGACCACTTTACACCGCTTCGAGATATTTTCGCGACTTTATCACCTTTGCTCCCTCCATACACGTGTATGGAGGGATGAGCCTTTAGTTGGCTTAGCTTGTAAGCTTTGCTTGCTTATATAAGCAAGGCTTCTCCTCTTGGATCAGGGTTAGAGTCTTTGAAGGCAAAAACCAGAGCTCATATACATATATCTCTGTCATATATCTATATCTCCATCTCTCTCCTCTTGTGTGTGTGATTTTAGGCTTAAAAGTGTAGATTTACCTTACTTTTGCACCATTACACACACCATTACACCTTAGCTCGAGTTTGAGAGACTTGGAAGGTTGTTTGTGTTGGTTTTGGACTAGTTTTCAGCACTAGAGAGTGGTTGCACCACTTGTTCTTCAAAGGATCTTCAAGGGTAAGAACATCACTTTATATTCCCCATTTTTGCAACCTCTTTCTACCCTCTTTGCTTTGTGTTTTTGAGTTTGTGTTTAAGATAAAAAAAAAAAAAAAAAAAAAAACTCTTGTTTTTACTTGTTCTTGAACCTTCATTAAGGTCATTTTGTGGTTTGAACAAAGGCTCACCCTTTTAGGCCTTATTTGGCTATTTTGGTGACCTTTGTCTTAGACCTTGTTTGCTTGGTGTTCTTGGCCTTCTCACCACTGAAAAACCATTGGGTTTTCGTGGTGAGGAGATGGTTTTAGGTCGATATAGGGAGGGACACCTCTCCCTTGGCCTTGCTTGCCTTGGTTTTGGGCTAAAAGGGTAGCATGCATGTAGGCTTACATTTGGTTTCATTTCAGAGTTGTTTTGAGTGTTTTGGATCATGTTTGATCTCTGTTTTAGGTTAGATTCATAGCCTTTAACATGTATCTCATGCTTGCTTTGTAATGTCCCCTTATGCTTAAAAGAATGCCATGCATTGAGCCATGTTCTTTGCATATTGTAGCTTGGTTCCATGAGGGCATTAGCATCATATTACCATGCGTGAGGGTTGTGAGGCATTGATTTAGTCATGTATAGCATGCTTGGTTTGGTTGTCTTGTATTTTGGCTTGTAGGCCTTGCTTGTATGAAGCTCTAGCATGCATGTTTGCTTGTTTTGACTTCATTTCAGAGCTTTTGTGGATGTTTTAGGCCACCTCTAACCTCTGTTTTTGGTCGGTTTTGTAGCCTTTAACTTGCCTCCTATGTTTGCTTTGAAATGCTCTCTTGTGCCTAGAAGTATGCCATATGTCTAAGCCTTAATTCTTGCATGTTTTAGCTTGGTTTTATGGGAATATTAGCATCATCTTACCATGTGTAGGGGCTGTGAGCCATTGTTTTGGCCACATTTGGCATGCTTCACATGTTTGTTTTGTATGATGGCTTACAAGCCTTGAGTATATGATCCATGCATATACATTGGTTAAGTCATTTAAGTAATTTGAGGCCCTTTTACCATGCTATTTCAGGCCATATTCCATGCTCGTATGCTCAGATTTATCATCTCTTTTTATGATTTAAGGGTGTGTCCTTTGGGCCTTGAAATGTGCATAATGCTTGCCTTATTTTTTTTTTTTTTTTGAGTTGTTTTGGGGCTGCCATGTGTGGGACTTGGGTGTATTTTTGCATGTTGAATCTCTGTTTTTGGTTGCCCAACATGTGCCATGAGTGGCCATGTTAATGGCACTTGGGTGTTCACTTTGGTGCTTTAGGCTTAGGCCCATCAAATTGCATGCTTGCATGACATCTTGTTCTTGTTTTGGAGCACATCTTGCTCTTTGCTTTTGGGGAGGTTTGAGGCCTCCCCCATGGTGGCTAAGTCCACTACTTTATACTCATCACATGTTAGTTACATGTTTGGCCCGCTAGGTGTTGTAACCTATTGATCCTATTGCATATTTGCCTCATGTTTGCATCACACTAGCATCTTGCACATTCTAAGCATTTTACATGACTAATGTGTTAGTTGTGTGGTACTTAATTTGCTAGCATCTTGGCTCCCATGGTCCATGTTTGCACGTTTGCATGTTGGCATGTTTGCATGTTTGCATAAGTTGCATTTCATCACTTGGTTTGGGGTGTCAAACCAAGTATGGGAAATGAGGGGTGTTTGTACTTCAAGTGACAAAGCACACCTCAATTTCCATGTCACTAAGGCCCTTGATGTTGGCATGATAGGGACTTAGTTAGCATTTTTGTGTTGCATGCATTTTCACATCAAAATGCAACCTTGGTTCTTAGGGTTATCATGCATCAAGATGCACTATTGGTGGCCCAAGAACCAAGGGTCTTGCCTCCTTGAGTCCCCAAGCATGATAGGAGGCAAGGACCATGCTTACAGGCCCCCCAAAACCCATGCCATGCATTGCTGTCTTGCTGCTGTTGTCAAAATGTCTGCTGTAGGGAATTTCTGCCGGCCGGCAGTATATTGTGCCGACCGGCACTGTTTTTGTGCCGATAAACCCCACATGCAGCCGGTGGTCAATTGCAGTAACCGGTGATCACTTCCCCCAGCCGGTGGGTTATTTCAGATCATTTAGAAGGTGTCCTGAAGTTTTGGGAATTTTTGGAGAGGCAAGAAAAATGTATAAAGAATGCCATGACACGGGTTTTCCTGCAAGTCGGATCGAGCACGCATCATTCGCGCTCCCCAAGGCAAGGCTGAGGCCCTGTTTTTTTTTTTTTTTTTTTTCTACTTTCATTTATTTGCTTTAATTTTAATAGTTAGAATTTTGTAATATTTAATTTATTCGTTTATTCTCTTGGATCAGATATTATTTTGGTCCCTCCGAGTGAGGGCGCAATTGTAATAAGTGTGGGTGAGTGTGTGCATGTCTTCCAACCCCCATTTCTTTCTCCCTTTTATTTACCTGCTTACAATGGTAGATTAGGGCACGTTTATCTTAGCATACCTTACGCAATGCATGCGTGCATTCATGCATTTGTTTACATGCACCGAGCTCGGTACATCATACAAACTGCATTGCAATTTTCAATTCCAAATTGAATACATGCTATTCGCGCATTTCACATGTCATGTTTAGGGTTAGCCGAGCCTACTCTAAATTGCATCCTTGCCTGTGTTGCATTAGCCATTTAACATGAACTAGGTCATGCATCTTTTGCTAACTAGCTTTCTGTTTTGGCTTGGAGTACGATGTAAGTATTTATGCTTTAGCATATCGCATGCGTGTGAATGTTACCATGACAGTAGGTTTACCATGCGGCTAGTTGCTTATGTTATAAACTGTTTTAATGCCTGTGGGTGGAGGTTGGGTTGCTTGAGTTGGAACAACTCATTAAAAATCCGTATTTTAGCCTACTTGCGAGTAGCAAAATCCAACACGTTTTTCGAGACAAAACGGATATGCAATGTTTATTTCCAAATTAGGCAATCTAGTCTATACTTGTTTGTTGCGCGCATAACATAGTAATTCTAGGCTAACAATTGGAATAAGAACGCATAAAGTTTTCAAAATTGGATATCACGGTTAGTAGAGGCCGGTTTTCGGACCGGGCGAAAGGGGGTGCTCATAGCTGACCATCCCCGATCGTACCCAAGCTCCCGAGCCAAGACCACTTTGGTGATGACGGACATGTGGCCTTCGGCACCGAGTCAGGGTTCCCTAAATTTCCCATTTTAAAATATTTAGGTGGCGACTCTGTAATCTGGCAAAGCAGTCCATGTTTGGCACTACTTTTCAAAAATCTGTTTTCTCAAATGATTTGCCGGATTTGGACTCTTTGGTTCAGATTTAGAACCGACACAAGAAATTGAGTCCGAATCAGAGTCAAGTCCCTCATGGAGACGCTACAGCTTCGCGACTGGCTGGGGACTTTAGAAAGCTTGACTCGAACTCGTGATATCCTGTTTTGATTTCATTTATGTGTCTCTTTGCATTGCATGTGCATTGGTGCGCCTAGGATACCGTGTTGGCCATCTGCTATTCCTGAACGGTTTGCCAGAGGCTTGTCTTGTCAAGGCATGTCCGTAAAAGGCCGATCGTCTTGCTCTGCCAGTATGGGAACACAAACCCCGGTCTTACCGGGGCGCCCTTTTCGACCATTCGACCTAGTGCATATTTGAATCCATAGTGACCATTCCAAACTAGGACAGGTTGCTTACCCGATTTTAGGTTGTTTGAAACCGCTGTGTGCGTAGTGAAACCCTAGCTCCTGACAAAATAGGACAGGAAAAACCCTACCCCAACATAGGGGTGTATTGGCTCTCTTTTACATGCTATGTGCTTTTGGAGTGTGTCTCTACAGGGAAATACGTGTATCAGTTTGCAAGATTAGGCATCAGGCCTGAGGGCACCGACAATAGTGTTGTTGAGAATCAGTTATCTGTGGGTATCCGATTCAGACTTAAGGGGCAATGATTCAGAAACAGTGATCAGTATTTGGGGGAACAGTGTATCAAATTTAGCGTGTTATCCAACCGTGTGTTGTTTATTTTATGCTGTTATGCTGTCCGATTTTCTGCTTATTTATACGCTTTATTTATCTTTTTATTAGGGTAGTTGAGCACGATTGCTACCAACCCGATAGATATCCTCCAAGCACCCTGGGTCAGAGGCCGTCGACTCCTTCGATCTGAGGATTTGATAGACGGACAACCAGTGTACTACTCGCTACCCCCGTTTACTAAACGGAAGTCAATAAGGTAGAAGACATCAGTTCAACAGTCAGTTCAGAGGGCTTTGTCTACCCCACCTGTGCTCAGTAGAGATCGGGGTTTTGTATCACCAACAGAGAGGGAATATATACCAGTAATCCAACCAGAGCAGGATAGTATGGCTAGTTTGGAGGAGATGGTGCGCCACCTTCAAGAGAGCATGAAAGCAATGCAGCAGGATGCCGTCCGTCAGGCAGATTTTGCCAGGCAACAGGCCACAGTTGTGAGGGAACAGGCAGACAATTGCTAGAACAAAGAACCGGAGATCTGCCAGATCGCTCCTTCCCACCAGGAGTCCCTAATGTCGGGGAGACATCCAATGCTCAGACTGATACGGAACTGCCCACAGGACCACCCCCACCTCCGATCCTACCTCAAATTCAACCTCAGCTATCAAAAACACCCACCAATCTACCGGACTCTCCCTTTGAGTTCGAGACTGATCCCACTGCATTAAAGTTGAGCAAGCTCGAAAAGTTGTTCAAAAGGTCCCAAGGGGTCAAGACTATCCCCGACATTGAAGATGGTTACACTGACGCAGCTGTGACGCTGCCCGACAGATTCAAAATGCCTCATATTGATCGGTTTGATGGGTCCGGGGACCCCATGGTACATTTGAGATCGCTGGACGTCCTAAGGCCAATGGGCCTCAGCAGGCTTCAGAAGTTGTCTTTATTCGGCCGGACCTTGTCAGGTGTGGCATCCGCATGGTATGCCAAGCTAGAAGATGACGTCAAGAGGAATTGGGACGAAATGGCTGAGGCCTTCATCGCGCAGTACTCATATAACACACAGATTGAGATCACTACCCGTGATCTCGAGACAACTAGGCAAGAGCCTAAGGAGAGTTTTTCAGAGTTCGTAACCAGATGGAGGGCCAAGGCTTCGATGATGACCTTGAGGCCTACGGACAAAGACCAGATTCGGATGATTGTGTGCAATCTACAGCCGAAGTTGATGCAAAAGATGATAGTAGTCCCCTTTCCTACTTTTTCTGACCTACATGAAATGGGGGTGCAGATTGAAGATGCCTTGAAACAAGGCTGGATTGATAACGATCGGGAGCAACCCCGAAGGACCTTCAACCGCAACACTAATGCAGGCCCGAGTGGTACATCTGCTACGAGAGCCTCCGAAGTGGGCATGGTCACCACTAACCCCCCACAAAGAAATACGGCAGCTTCGCCATTCTCCGGTGCGTCCGGAAGCAACCCACAAACAACCAAATACCCACCCAGAAACTCCAGAACTTTCGCTCCACTCTATATGCCCCTATCCAAAGCTCTGGGGGTGTTGATCAAGAAAGGGCACCTGAAGCCCCTAGAGCCGCGGCCCCTACCAGAAAAACTCCCTCCTACCCATAACCCGACCAAATATTGTGCATTTCACCAACAGCACGGTCACGATACCGATCAGTGCTTCCGGTTACGTCATGAAATTCAAGATCTCATTGATAACGGGGTGATTTTGCCTCCCGAGAAGCCCAATGTTACTACAAATCCCCTCCCTGCACATAACCAAGCTCCACCACCTAAAAGACTTAATTTCATCCATGCTGGGGCCGTGTCTTATGACCCTAGTGTCTATATCACACCCACCCACTTGCCTAAACCAGAGGTGTTCCTCCCCGATTGCACTGACTTGTGCATGATGGACATCTCCGTAACCCAACCTAAGCCAGCGGTGGTGACCGCCGAGAACAGGAAAGAGGAGACCCCGAAGAAAGAAAAGGTTGTTGAATCAGAGTCTGCGGAATCTGGGAATTACAGTGGGAAGACATACAGTCCGAGTGACTACATCTCGTTGATAGGCCAAGATAGGCCCAGGATGGAACTGCCAACAGGGGGAGAATTGTGCATGATCCGAGGGGATAGTCTGGGACAGGGAATCGATGATGTAACAACCGTAGGGTAGGACCTGGCCAATCTCCAATTTTACAGCGACAAATACCCAGAGGACGCGGCAATTGCGTGGTTCAATTATGAGGATTCAGTAGAAGCTACTGGGTGGTTGGACGAGCAACCCGATGTGGTGGGAGAATTTCAGGCAGAGCAGAGTTCAGCAGGAATGAGAATATCAGCGACGGCCGGAAAGGTCAAAGAGCAGAGCATATTGCCGGAGGGCGCCGGTGTTAAGAATTTCGCCCAGGATTGGAACATTTTGAGTACGGAAATGATTGAACAATCAGTTGTGTCAGAACAAGCAAGTTTTGAGGATTTCGAGAGGATCAGAAAGGCAAAGGCCCGTGTGGGAGTGGAAGCTGCTGTGTGCACACAAACCGAGAATGCTGCGGGCATGTGGACGGAAGGTGCTGTGAGCACAAGAACATATACCGTAGACAGTGTCTGCATCGCCGCTGATGGAATGTGGTGGGAAGATGAGGACCTATGTCTTGCCCATACAGATGAAGATTGGGGGAATAACCAACCCGATAACACTTGGTACCTTGGAGAAGTCGACCACATGACAAGGAGCGGGCGATATTTCAAACCTCCACACTTGGATCAACCAGAGGCTTCAGGGAAGGACAGAGAGGCTGAGAAGCAAAAGGAGAAGCAGCTCGAAGAGGAAGCCGTACTCAAACAGCTAAAAAAGATACAAGCAGACATCTCTATTTGGGGACTGCTCATGGCCTCACGAGTGCATAGGCAGGCCGTTTTGACAGCCATGGATAAGGCCAAACTCTCCATAGAGACTACACCAGAGCAGCTGGTTGGACTGGTCTTCCCGGGAGGAGGTTCCCCGACGTTAACCTTTTCGGCTAAAGAATTACCGCCTGAGGGCGCAAATCACAATAAACCCCTCTACATCTCCGTGGAATGTAGAGACAAATGGATACCGGTGGTACTAGTCGACACTGGGTCTGCCATCAACGCTTCAAAGAAGGACGGGCGTATGCGATTGGCTTAAAACCGCAGATTTATACAACAAGCCCAAGTCATCCGGGCGTACGACAATACAAGTAGAGAAGTGATGGGAACGGTTAAAGTTCAGACAAAGGTTGGGCCGGGACGACATGAGATAGATTTCCACGTCCTAGAAGTCCCCACGACTTTTAATTTGCTTTTGGGGCGTGGTCGCATCAGTGAAGGCGATGTCATCCACTTTGCATCAAATGGTGAAATACCTACGAAGGAGTAGCCATCGTTTTCGGGAATTCATCAATCCACCCACCCCCCGAGGTATCCACGCCTGTTCTGGAGATCGAGCATGGCATGGAGGACGTATTCATATCGGGTTTTACCTTGGCTGAGGCTCAGGTCGTACAGAATGTCATGGCCGCTAATGAAGGGATATATGTTAGTGCCTGCCAAAGGTACCTCATGAACAAACTCCAATACATCCCCGGGATGGGATTAGGGAAGAGCGGCCGTAAGGGCATTGCAGCGTTGGCCGAAGTGCCGCACAATCCTCATACCTTCGGCTTGGGTTATCTGCCCACTAAGGAAGATTGGATAAGAAAAGGAAGAGAGATGGCAGGAAAGGCCAAAGCAAAACAGATGGGGAAACCTTTTGAATTGATGCACCGGCCCATCCGAGGTACCTTGAACGGACGTTTCGTCCGGGAGGGGGAAGACTTCCCATTCTATGGTTTTCCGGAGCCATGGCTGAATAAAGAAAAGAAACGCATGCCGGGATTTGAAATTTTCTTCGACTTGCAGTTATCCGGGGATGATGTTGCCGAAGAGCAGACAGACCCGACAGTTGAGGCTGAATATAGCAAGGAATTGGAGTCTGCGGACACAGAGTTTGAAATGGGGGTGGCACTGGCCTGTCTACTTTCAGATCCTTTGATCAACCAGGTGTGCTTGGGGACGACTCTTCTGTCCATGATCGGAGATGAAACGGTCAAGGGCCTACCATCGCCTATTTTGATGCATCCATCGCACCTCCCTCACCGGCAAGACGAGGAGGATTTTTGTCAAGCAAAGACTGTCAGTAGTGAGCCGAATCGATTCCACCGAAGTCTTGTGAGTCGAATCGTTCCACCTTCGAAGTCTGAGTCCCAGATTCGGGGTGATAACCCGATGCCACAAATTCTGTCTGTGTCAGTTTTTTCTTTCTCCTTTGAGTCTGTTGTAATAGAAGAATTGGACGGTTCGGAAGTACATAATGAGAATGAGGTGACTATGGTTTCCGAGTACTTTTCTGTGCCTTTGGTTTATTGCTTAAATCAGGACTTTCAAAATTTTGATGAAAACGACGAGGACGAAATTCCTTCGGTTTTACAACGACTAATTGAACAAGAGCAGGAGAGGTTTGTTAAACCCTTGATGGATGAAATCACTACCGTGAATGTTGGTACTGAGAAGGACCCGCGGCTGGTCCAGATCGGGTCCACGTTGTCTTCGGAGGAACGCGAGCGCTTAGTCGCTTTATTAAAAGATTTCAAAGATGTTTTCGCGTGGTCCTACGAAGACATGCCTGGAATCGATCCTGAGATTGTACAGCACCGGATCCCTCTCGACCCCGAGGCCCGACCTGTCAAACAGAAACTCAGAAGGATTCGCCCTGACTAGGCCATTAAGATCAAGGAAGAGGTCACTGCGCATTGACGCAGCTTCCGCCGGTATCCGAATACCCGACTTGGTTGGCCAACATTGTTCCAAAGGTCTTAGAAGGATGGCGTAATCCGCATGTGTGGATTGTGGACTTAAACAGCCAATTCAAGGATGACTTTCTTGCCGCATATCGACGAGTTGGTAGATTTCACATGGGCATGCTTTGCTCGCTCATGGATGGCTTTTCGTGCTATAATCGATAGTAATGGCACCAAGACCGGAGAAGATCGTTTACTACCCGTGTAAGTACATATTGCTATAGAGTAATGCCGCTTGAAATTTTGAAGAACGCCGGGCTACATATCAACTAGTCAGCAACCACAATATTACATGACATGATCCATAAAGAGGTCGAGGTGTATGTGGACTACATGATTGTCAAGTCCAAAGAAAGAGAGGCCACTACACCGCCTACAAAAGTTTTTCAAAGGATTAGAGAATTTTGGTCATGCGGTTGAATCCTCAAAATGTACGTTTGGTGTTACAAATGAAAAATGTCGATTTCGATTACACAAAGGCATCAAGTCGACCCTTCTAAAATCAAGGCCATCCTAGAAATGCCCCACCAATGACCTAAAAGGAGGTGCGAGGCTTTCTGGGTAAAGTGCAATTCATAAGGCGGTTTATCTCAAAACTAACCTTAACTTGTGAACCACTTTTTGGTCTCCTGAAGAAAGGAAAGAAGTTCCATTGAGACGGCCGATGCCAAGCTGCGTTTGAACAGATTAAAGAGTATCTACAGAATCCGCCCGTGTTGTCACCGCCAAAACCGGGGAAGCCGTTGATATTGTATCTGTCAGTGACTGAGACTACAATGGGCTGTATGCTCGCACAAGAGTCAGAAGATAAAGTGGAAAAGGCCATCTACTATCTGAGTAAGAAGATGCTGGATTACGAGACCCGCTACACTCCGCTGGAGAAGGCATGTCTGGCCTTGGTATGGGCTACTAGGAAGTTACGTCACTACCTGTTAGGTCACTCTGTAATGTTGGTTTCACGACTTGATCCCATCAAATATCTTTTTGAGAAACCAGCACTTACGGGTAGGCTAGCTCGTTGGCTGCTGTTGCTCTCCGAATTTGACCTCAAATATGTGACGCGTAAGTCAGTGAAAGGAAGAGCGGTGGCAGAGTTCCTTGCCGACCACCCGGTTGAAGGGGACGAAGCGTTTGAGTACCTATTCCCAGATAAAGCTATTCTGCACATCGAAGATGAAACTTGGACGATGTACTTTGACGGAGCGTCAAATCAATACGGATATGGGATAGGGGTGTTGCTGATAGCGCCCGACGACTCCCGTATCCCTTTAGCATTTAAGCTCCGGTTCAAAGTCTCGAACAATGAGGCAGAGTATGAGGCTTGTATTGCCGGTTTAGAAGCTGCCCTAGAACTAGGGGCAAGGCGATTGGATGTCATTGGGGATTCGCACCTAGTTGTATCTCAAACGAAAGGAGATTGGAAAGTAAAAGAGGAAAAGATGATAACTTACCACCAGACCTTGGATTTGTTAATTCATCGGTTTGAAAAGCTAAATTTCACTCACCTAGTGAGAGAGAACAACAGGTTTGCAGATTCGCTAGCAACTCTATCTTCTATGATAGACATCCCATCTGGAGTCCGGATGCGTCCAGTCATTATTGACCAGAAATTTGCACCCGCCTACGAGTCAATCTCTGCCATAGATGAAGTACAGGATAACAACCCTTGGTATTACGACATATGGAATTTCTTGGAAAAGGAGGCATATCCACTAGGGGCAAATGCCAAGGACAAGAGGGCAATCAGAAGAATGGCTGTTCAGTTTATTATCTGCGGGGGTAAGTTGTACAAAAGAGGTCATCTGGGAATGCACAAGCTGTGTGTGGAAGCCGAAGAGTCGAAACGCCTGATGGAGGCCATCCATGGAGGAGAATGTGGGGCACACATGAATGGCGTGATGCTGGCAAGAAAGATCCTCAGACAAGGCTACTACTGGTCTACCATGGAGGAAGATTGTATCGGCTTTGTTCGGTGATGCCACAAATGCCAGATTCACGCAAACCGCATGAATGTCCCGCCATCAAAGCTGTACAACATGACATCGCCGTGGCCGTTTTCAGTTTGGGGGATCGATGTGATCGGAGCTGTAACTCCGAAGGGGTCAAACGGGCATGAGTATATCTTGGTAGCGATAGATTACTTTACGAAGTGGGTCGAGGCCCAGTCTTATGCAGTGTTGAAGGCTTCGCATGTCGCGAAGTTTATCAGAAACAACATTATCTGCCGCTATGGAGTCCCGAATGAGATCATTTCGGACAATGGTTCTCACTTCAAGAAGGAAGTAATTGATTTGTTGGAGAAATACAATGTGGCTTTCCATAAGTCGTCCACATACCGGCCGCAAACCAACGGAGCAGTTGAGGCCGCCAACAAGAACATCAAACACATTTTGCAGAAGATGGTGGAAACCTATCGGGACTAGCTAGACAAGTTGCCATTCGCTCTGTGGGGCTACCGGACTTCAATTAGAACTTCGACTGGAGCAACCCCTTATTCGCTGGTCTATGGGATGGAAGCCGTTCTACCGATTGAGATTGAGGTTCCACATTGCGAAAAGCCGGCTGAGTGTCAGATAGCTGAGGCAGATTGGCAGCAGAGTAGATTCGAGGAACTCATGCTCTTTGATGAAAGAAGGCTGAAAGCACTGTACCATGTCCAAGGTTATCAGCGCAGAATCGCCCGGGCTTTCAACAAGAAAGTTAAGTCCAGGAATTTGAAGGAAGGAGATTTGGTGCTCAAAGACAACCGAGCTCCCATCCACGACCCAAGGGGCAAGTTCAGACCTAATTGGACGGGTCCCTATATCATCAAGTCTATCCGTCGGTGGAGTCAGGTTCTGATGGACCTAGATGGCCTAGAGTTCTCCCAACCGATCAACATGGACAAGTTGAAGAAATATCACCCCTGAGAGACTCGCTAGGCCGAAAACCCGAAAGGGCGACCTAGGCAAAATTCAGAGCACAAAAAAAATAGAAAATATAAAAACTGAGCTCGCAAGGTTGAAAACCCGCAAAGGGCGGCCTTGGCAAAAGTTAGAGCGCAAAAGGAGAGTGAAAATACTCGAGTGAACCCAAGCCTGAACTACGTAAGGCTTGATTCCCATCTCTGGGATACGTAGGCAGCTTCATCCTGAAGTTTAGCCATAAGCTTTTCCCCGATCAGCTTTGTCCATTCGATCATCTTGGTCATCTTTTTCCATTAGCATTTATCACAATCTCCGGTACAGTGCTATTCAAACTAGGGGCAACTTTCCGTTGCTATGCAAGTGCCGCGGTACCATTCAAACTAGGGGCAATTTTCCAATTGCAGGAATCTAGGGTTGTGCATCTCAGTGACAAATTTCAGGCGTGTCCAGTTTTGATCCATATCGAAAATGGTTTTGAAAAGTTTTGATAAAAGATGACTTTGTTCAAATAAATCTTTTTACAACTAAGACCATTTCTGGACCAAAACAGGAAAATTTTCAGTACCACAACCTTCAATTTCATTGATTTCAAATAGAGTTCTCTTGCTCTTGCATACAATTGAAGTTGCTTTTTTATTACATTCATAAAGAAAACTTGAAAGTACTAATAAAGCAATAAATCCGGGGCATGGTCAAGTCAATGTCCTCGCCCTCTCCCAGAGCCGGGTCGAAGCCTCGATGCCAAAGTGGGCCCCTCTTGTGCCTCTTCATTAAGCCAATCCAAGCACTCATCGACAAAGTACAACCGAAAGTGGGAGGCAGGGCAGAGTTCTCTCGCCCTCCATGTGGCATACCGCCACCAGGCGCCGAATTGGGAATGTAGCCGGCACTCTATCCTTCCGCGACAAGTCTGATTATGACCGAACTGGCGCAAGATGCGGAATGGGAAGTAGAAGACACAGTGAGTCAAGCCAATCAATTGGATCCCGGGTTGACGGGTCATGCTATAACTCATCATTGGGAAATTGAGCCAAGGGCACCGCCAAGCAATGCGGTCCGCGGACAAACTGCACATCCATTCAAACCACCAACCCTCATCAAGGGCGTCAACTAGGCGTTGCCTGAAGAAGTAGCCACGAGCTGAATATGTTGGGCAAGAGTCCACGACCTTCAGTTTATCCATTAACCACACCTGGGGAGGGATGAAAAATGAGAGAATAAAGAATAGAGAGAAGTACGACGAGAGAAAAAGTGAGAAAAGGGTTTTTGTGAGAAAAACCGAGCCTGAGGGCCGAGTGATGTAAGCAAACATAAAATGTGAGACGGGGTGGGAAACATTACCTGCAGTAATAGTGGACTCCCTGCTAATCTGATCGTCTCTCGACGATAAAAGGCGTCTAAGCCCAACAGTGTCTCAGCCAAGACCATGGCAATGCAGCTTTGGCCCTCCTTCAAGCCTTGGGCAATTTCAATCAACCGGACACTGGGTCCTCCGGAACCAGAAACGAACAGAAAATGAGATAGCATGCATAGACAGAGGGCGTGCCGCCGAAAGCCTTGCCAGTGATGGTCGCCACGATCACCAGTCTCAGAAAAACGACAGACCAAGCTCGGAACATCTAATGTCCCGTCACAAATCAGAGAACGAGCATCGGGTATTGAGAGCCCACACATTTGTCCTAAGGCTTGAGCATGGCCAAAACGAAATTGGGGCAGGATTTCCTCATTGGGTTCAGACTCCATGGGACCTTGGAAATGCGCGAAAGTCGGACACAGCTCTTGCCTGGTTAAGCTAAAGACATGTGTTACCGGGTTCCAGAACCTTGTCGCGGCATGGAGGAACGGAAAATGCAGCGGGGTGCGACGCAAAGTGAATAGTGCGTTTATGCCGAAAGCCCGGAAATTCAGCTTTTCCGAGCCATCCAAGTTGTTAATCCAAGTTGCGAGATTTTGAGCAAGAAATTCCTCCATTTGGAGTAAATCAGTGTGGAAATGAAAAAGACCACGAGGCTAAGATCTTTTGTAGATGATAAGGTTGAGTGGAGGACACGTGTCAACATTCTGCTGATGTTGAAGATTGGTGGCCGACCGGCAGGTAATAGTGCCGACTGGCCATACTTTTGTGCCGACCGACCAAGTATTGTGCCGATGGAAATTCCTCAAGGTCGGTGGATTCTTCTGTCATCGATGGCTCTCCCCTGTGTTTTCTAAGCTGTTTATGCTGAATATTGGGGAATTCCACCACTTCCAGCACTCTCCGGTGATTTGGTTCACGCCGAGTCGCGCGTATTTGTTTATCGAGTTGTTGTAAATTTGCTTATCGAGTTGTATGTCACTCCCTTTAAGTCTTTGCTGTGTCTATCAAGTTGTGCTTGCACTTGGCTAGTCTGTCGAGTCTTTGATTTGCTTATCGAGTTGTAAGTCGGTTCACTACCTGGTTATTACGACGCGATGCTTTGTTTTCAAGAAAACAGTTTCAATTTCATTCACATTGTTATGTGATGCCTTGCGATGCGGTGCACACAAGTGCAACACCTTTTCAAGCAAATAGCTGTCTTATCTCCGTCATGTGTTTTTGTAAAAACCCGCAATTTCAAAAGAATATAAAACCTGCCTGAGGCAGTGCAATGTGCTTAAACAACTAATGAAAAGGAATGTAAAAGCGTAAAGGGTAATGTATCACCGGATTGGATACCGAAAACCTCCCCTTGCAATCAGAGTACCTTTCATGCCCTTGTCCGGGTTGATTACGAGGTCTGGCACCTTCGTCACTTAAGAACAGTGCAGGGAAGTGCACTTCTAGAATGTTAATGGATCTTCAAGTTGATTTCAAGCCATGACTTTTGTGAGCAATGCTCGGAACATGCGAAGGAGGTCCCTTCTCGTATCCTTTTATATCTTGTGAATTTCAAAAGAAATTGTTTCAATTATACTGTGTTGCAATACGTTGCATTTCAACATCAGGCTTTACCATGTTCAATTTCAAGTTCCTTCTATTATACACATTGCATTGTATGCGTGCTTTGCTTTACTCACATGTGTTCAAGTTTCTATTATACACATTGCATTGTATGCGTGCTTTGCTTTACTCACATGTGTTCAAGTTTCTATTATACACAATGCATTGTATGCGTGCTTTGCTTTACTCACATGTGTTCAAGTTTCTATTATACACATTGCATTGTATGCGTGCTTTGCTTTACTCACATGTGTTCAAGTTTCTATTATACACATTGCATTGTATGCGTGCTTTGCTTTACTCACATGTGTTCAAGTTTCTATTATACACATTGCATTGTATACGTGCTTTGCTTTACTGATATGTGTTCAAGTTTCTATTATACACATTGCATTGTATGCGTGTTTTGCTTTACTCACATGTGTTCAAGTTTCTATTATACACATTGCATTGTATGCGTGCTTTGCTTTACTCACATGTGTTCAAGTTTCTATTATACACATTGCATTGTATGCGTGCTTTGTTTTACTGATATGTGTTCAAATTCCTTTATACACATTGCTTACATGCGTGTACTGCTTTACTCACATGTGTTCAATTATAACTGCCTATACACATTGTTTGCATAGACTGCATGCTTTACTTACATGTGTCCGTACCTTCACAGCATTGTTAGGCACCCCTCTCGATTTGCGCCGTCGCGCACTTTCGATTACATGATATACATGTCACTAACAATATTGTACCTGTTAAGTTTACTTTCTTTGCAGGCACGATATTGTATGTACGGCTCATTTGAGGCCGGCGCGACCGGACGAGCCGCACAGGTATTGTATCCTCCGCGTGAGACGTTTTGAGAATTGCATAATTCTCTTACATCCTTTCTGCATCGTAGTGTAGATTGGCATATTCTGGCTTATAACTGTTGCATGTGTGCTTCATTACAGCTTTCTTTGCATGATCATAAGTTATGCCCGGCTTCTTGCATTTTCAGTTGCATTTTGCCCCTGCCTTCGGGCGCATACCTTGTTTTGTCTTGCATGTTTGTCCAAGTCTTCGGCCTTGTCAAAAATGGGTCATCTCTGGGCTTTGACATTCACTCCCGTCATTGTTATGACTTTCGAGTTCCACAAAGAGGGGCAATCAGAGACACCCCATTTTTGACCGTCCTCAAGACTTGGACGCCACCGCTGGAACACTCGGTGATTATCCATGTTTGTGTTTGTTCGAGTTCCGGAGTTCTCGGCTCGCGCCTTGCCTCGTGACCTCCGAACTTGACTGCTTTTGTGTTTGGTTTACACCAAACACTTGTGTTTTGTTTAAGGGGTAGGGAATGCCTTCGAGGCATCCCCACATACCACCGGGTTGTGGCTAGAGGCCACTGCACTATATTGTGCCGGTCGGCACCATTTTGTGCCTCGGCACTCTTTTGGCAAAATTACCATTTTGCCCTCCGACCACTTTACATGCTTTCCGAGATATTTTCGCATGCCTTTATCACCTTTGCTCTCCATACACGTGTATGGAGGGATGAGCCTTTAGTTGGCTTAGCTTGTAAGCTTTGCTTGCTTATATAAGCAAGGCTTCTCCTCTTGGATCAGGGTTAGAGTCTTTGAAGGCAAAAACCAGAGCTCATATACATATATCTCTGTCATATATCTATATCTCCATCTCTCTCCTCTTGTGTGTGTGATTTTAGGCTTAAAAGTGTAGATTTACCTTACTTTTGCACCATTACACACACCATTACACCTTAGCTCGAGTTTGAGAGACTTGGAAGGTTGTTTGTGTTGGTTTTGGACTAGTTTTGAGCACTAGAGAGTGGTTGCACCACTTGTTCTTCAAAGGATCTTCAAGGGTAAGAACATCACTTTATATTCCCCATTTTTGCAACCTTTTTCTACCATCTTTGCTTTGTGTTTTTGAGTTTGTGTTTAAGATAAAAAAAAAAAAAAAAAAAAAACTCTTGTTTTTACTTGTTCTTGAACCTTCATTAAGGTCATTTTGTGGTTTGAACAAAGGCTCACCCTTTTAGGCCTTATTTGGCTATTTTGGTGACCTTTGTCTTAGACCTTGTTTGCTTGGTGTTCTTGGCCTTCTCACCACTGAAAACCAGTGGGTTTTCAGTGGTGAGGGAGATGGTTTTAGGTCGTATATAGGGGAGGGACACCCCTCTCCCCTTGGCCTTTTGCTTGCCTTGGTTTTGGGCTAAAAGGGTAGCATGCATGTAGGCTTACATTTGGCTTCATTTCAGAGTTGTTTTGAGTGTTTTGGAACATGTTTGATCTCTGTTTTAGGTTAGATTCATAGCCTTTAACATGTATCTCATGCTTGCTTTGTAATGTCCCCTTATGCTTAAAAGAATGCCATGCATTCGAGCCATGTTCTTTGCATATTGTAGCTTGGTTCCATGAGGGCATTAGCATCATATTACCATGCGTGAGGGTTGTGAGGCATTGATTTAGTCATGTATAGCATGCTTGGTTTGGTTGTCTTGTATTTTGGCTTGTAGGCCTTGCTTGTATGAAGCTCTAGCATGCATGTTTGCTTGTTTTGACTTCATTTCAGAGCTTTTGTGGATGTTTTAGGCCACCTCTAACCTCTGTTTTTGGTCGGTTTTGTAGCCTTTAACTTGCCTCCTATGTTTGCTTTGAAATGCTCTCTTGTGCCTAGAAGTATGCCATATGTCTAAGCCTTAATTCTTGCATGTTTTAGCTTGGTTTTATGGGAATATTAGCATCATCTTACCATGTGTAGGGGCTGTGAGCCATTGTTTTGGCCACATTTGGCATGCTTCACATGTTTGTTTTGTATGATGGCTTACAAGCCTTGAGTATATGATCCATGCATATACATTGGTTAAGTCATTTAAGTAATTTGAGGCCCTTTTACCATGCTATTTCAGGCCATATTCCATGCTCGTATGCTCAGATTTATCATCTCTTTTTATGATTTAAGGGTGTGTCCTTTGGGCCTTGAAATGTGCATAATGCTTGCCTTATTTTTTTTTTTTTTTTGAGTTGTTTTGGGGCTGCCATGTGTGGGACTTGGGTGTATTTTTGCATGTTGAATCTCTGTTTTTGGTTGCCCAACATGTGCCATGAGTGGCCATGTTAATGGCACTTGGGTGTTCACTTTGGTGCTTTAGGCTTAGGCCCATCAAATTGCATGCTTGCATGACATCTTGTTCTTGTTTTGGAGCACATCTTGCTACTGTTTTGGGGAGGTTTGAGGCCTCCCCCATGGTGGCTAAGTCCACTACTTTATACTCATCACATGTTAGTTACATGTTTGGCCCGCTAGGTGTTGTAACCTATTGATCCTATTGCATATTTGCCTCATGTTTGCATCACACTAGCATCTTGCACATTCTAAGCATTTTACATGACTAATGTGTTAGTTGTGTGGTACTTAATTTGCTAGCATCTTGGCTCCCATGGTCCATGTTTGCACGTTTGCATGTTGGCATGTTTGCATGTTTGCATAAGTTGCATTTCATCACTTGGTTTGGGGTGTCAAACCAAGTATGGGAAATGAGGGGTGTTTGTACTTCAAGTGACAAAGCACACCTCAATTTCCATGTCACTAAGGCCCTTGATGTTGGCATGATAGGGACTTAGTTAGCATTTTTGTGTTGCATGCATTTTCACATCAAAATGCAACCTTGGTTCTTAGGGTTATCATGCATCAAGATGCACTATTGGTGGCCCAAGAACCAAGGGTCTTGCCTCCTTGAGTCCCCAAGCATGATAGGAGGCAATGACCATGCTTACACCCCCCCCAAAACCCATGCCATGCAATGTTGCTTCTCTTCTTTGTCAAAATGTCTGCTTCTGCAGAATTTCTGCCATCGGCAAGATATTGTGCCGACCGCATTTTGTGCCGATAAACCCCACATGCAGCCGGTGGTCAATTGCAGTAACCGGTGATCACTTCCCCCAGCCGGTGGGTTATTTCAGATCATTTAGAAGGTGTCCTGAAGCTTTGGGAATTTTTGGAGAGGCAGGGCAGTAAAAACAGAAGCAGCAATGCCATGACACGGGTTTTCCGGGCAAGTCGGATCGAGCATGCATCATTCGCGCGCCCCAAGGCAAGGCTGAGGCCCCTTTTTTTTTTTTTTTTTTTTCTTCTTTCATTTATTTGCTTTAATTTTAATAGTTAGAATTTTGTAATATTTAATTTATTCGTTTATTCTCTTGGACTGTATTATTATTTTGGTCCCTCCAAGTGAGGGCGCAATTGTAATAAGTGTGGGTGAGTGTGTGCATGTCTTCCAACCCCCATTTCTTTCTCCCTTTTATTTACCTGCTTACAATGGTAGATTAGGGCACGTTTATCTTAGCATACCTTACGCAATGCATGCGTGCATTCATGCATTTGTTTACATGCACCGAGCTCGGTACATCATACAAACTGCATTGCAATTTTCAATTCCAAATTGAATACATGCTATTCGCGCATTTCACATGTCATGTTTAGGGTTAGCCGAGCCTACTCTAAATTGCATCCTTGCCTGTGTTGCATTAGCCATTTAACATGAACTAGGTCATGCATCTTTTGCTAACTAGCTTTCTGTTTTGGCTTGGAGTACGATGTAAGTATTTATGCTTTAGCATATCGCATGCGTGTGAATGTTACCATGACAGTAGGTTTACCATGCGGCTAGTTGCTTATGTTATAAACTGTTTTAATGCCTGTGGGTGGAGGTTGGGTTGCTTGAGTTGGAACAACTCATTAAAAATCCGTATTTTAGCCTACTTGCGAGTAGCAAAATCCAACACGTTTTTCGAGACAAAACGGATATGCAATGTTTATTTCCAAATTAGGCAATCTAGTCTATACTTGTTTGTTGCGCGCATAACATAGTAATTCTAGGCTAACAATTGGAATAAAAACGCATAAAGTTTTCAAAATTGGATATCACGGTTAGTAGAGGCCAGGATCGGCGAAAGGGGTGCTCATAGTCGACCATCCCCGATCGTACCAAGCTCGAGCCAAGACCACTTTGGTGATGATGGACATGTATTCCTTGGCACCGAGTCAGGGTTTCCTAAATTTCCCATTTTAAAATATTTAGGTGGCGACTCTGTAATCTGGCAAAGCAGTCCATGTTTGGCACTACTTTTCAAAAATCTGTTTTCTCAAATGATTTGCCCGATTTGGACTCTTTGGTTCAGATTTAGAACCGACACAAGAAATTGAGTCCGAACTGTAGCCAAAGTCCCCCGCGGAGACGTGCTTCACTCGCCCGCCTGTTGACAGATCTTCGGGCATAGTCCGATACACCTGGTTCTCTTCCCACTTCAGGAGGGTGGAGATGGAGCCTGAGACTCCCGAGGAGGTGGCGCAGTACACTCGCGGATTCTTGATGTTCCTCTTCGGCACCACTCTGTTTGCTAATAGGAGGAACACAGTCGAGCTTTATCTGTTGAGTGCTCTGGTGGACCTATCACAGGTCAACAGATATGACTGCAACCTGACTACTCTCTACTGCTATATGAGTGCGACCTCCCGCGGACGGGGGAACATTGTTGGCGGCTATTGGAGGGCCTGGGAGGTACTTTCTGCCCTCTTGATTTACATTTCTGCTCCTCATTATTTGTACATTGCACCCACAGCGCACTTTACATTCTGTACCATGCACTTTACTCTCAGCATTTTGTATTTACATTCTGCACTCAGCATTCTGTATTTTGATGGTTATTGCTCTATTTTTCACAGTTATGGGTCTACGCATACTTCCCGATACTAGCCCCAGAGCTTGAGGTGGAGGTGCCCCTCACGACCCCGTATTCACTTGTATTTGAGGGCCAGTACCGGCCGAGACCTCGGTAGTCTTTCCTCTACCTACGACAGTACTTTGACACAGTGCGGACGTCAGAGGTATTCCAGAACTCTTAGTTCTTCATGTTTCCAAACTTTGATTTATCTTGCTCATTTGCAATTTCTGATCAGTTTATGCATTGGTTATCCGCAGATCACCTGGCAGCCCTGGGCGCCTTTGGGCAGAGACCTCCGATTCCATTTTGCCGGAGCGTGGGGGGCCTCTCAGTATAGGATCCTATTTGAGGGGCCAGTTGGGAGGGTCTGGTTTTTGGGAGATCCCTTCTTACGTCAGGTATGGGGCTACCCTAAGCAGGACATTCCTTCGGCGCCTCCAGACGATATGCGGACTGCTGGTAGGCTCTCTCCCCAGGAGGTCATTGATGCTATGCAGGGTACCGATGCCTTCCTACATCTGGAGCATGGGGAGTATGCGACCTACCACCATACCTACTTGATGCCTCCGCTGATAGGAGTCCGTACCCCAACGAGAAGGTCCGCTGGCATGCCCTCATCAAGTAGGGCTCGGGCTGCAGATGTCCCTTCCACCAGCAGGGCTGGCACATCCAGAGGTAGAGGTAGATTGGTTCCCCCGATTCCTCCGACTCATCATCATCCTGGGTGGCCAGATATGCCGACTGAGTTGATGGGATGGCAATATGGGACCACCTCCCCAATTTTGATTCCGATAGAGCCTCCGATGCCTGGCCACCGATATGTCAGAGGCCCCGACTCACCACTGGTATGCTTTACAGCTTTGATTCATTACTCAGATACTTGGATGTTCATTCCTTTACTGATACTTTTGCCTTTGCATCTGCAGCCTCCTGTCGAGTATATGGATGAGGTGCTCGAGATGGTAACCTCACTTGAGGGGATGGTCCTGAGGAGAGAGGCGCAGTTGTCCATCTTGGGTTTCCAGGTACCCTTTAGTTTTCTGGCATTTATCATACTTCTGATGACATGCTGATCTTGAACATTTTACTGCATTGATAGGCTGCCTTTGTAGAGCACATCTGACACACATCACATTCATACACTATTTCTACATACACCCACTCTGTGTAGTTTACTTGCATTCGTATCTGATACACATGTTTTGGCTAATGTATTCAAAATGCATTCTTTATTTTCAGATGCCTCCGGTGTATGCTCAGTCACAAGCCGAGCCATCCAGGCCTTCCCGAGGAGCCAGGCCATCCAGGCCTTCTCGAGGAGCTGGGAGAGGGGAGTCGTCTCGCGGACGAGGTGGACGCAGGGCGCGCATCATAGAGGAGGAGCCCAGCGAGGAGGAGGAAGAGGCTACAGATCCCCAGTCAGAGACATCTCCTGGAAGAGAGGGTGGCTCCGATACTGGTTCCGGTAGTAGAGATGAGGCTAAGGAGGGTTCCGAGGATGGCGGCTCCGACTCAAACGATGATGATGGCGATGATGGTGTGGAGTCCGTTCCGCAAAAGATGACGAAAAGGGCCTCTTATTCCTGCTCTTGAGTGCACTGATACAGTTATTCCATGTTTTATTTACCTTTTTACTAGTAGTTTCAGCACATTGTATATTGTTAGGCAGTTTTATTTTCTGTAAAACTTGTACCCTTGTTGTAAAATGTTGTAACAAAGGAATGATGATGGAATGAAACAGCTTTTGAAAAGTGTTGTATTTTATTTTTTTAGCATCGCATCGCATCTTTTTGCACCAAAATGAGATTGAATGGATATGTGCATTGTGTATTTGCCAAGTCAGGTAGTGAACCGACACAACAAACTAAACAACTTAACTCACCAAGACGATAATAAAATCTTAGCAAGTTTACAACTCGATAAGCAAAAACACACCAAAGTTGTTTTAAATAAAGAGTAACGACTCGAAATACAGAACTCGACAACTATGACAAACAAGACTTGATAACCAAAACAGCTCGACAAACAAAGTGACAACTCGATAAGCAAAACAACAACTCGATAATCATGACAACAACTCGATAAGCAAGACTTAACAACAACTCTGTAAACAAAGTGTACTTCGGATGATCTGGGTGACGGAACGCATCCGAGACTGAGGGAAATGGAGGCCTTTGACACTCCCGATACATGGAAATGCTAGGAACTTCCTTCCAGAGGATAAAACAGGGCCAAAGACCCACTTTGCAGCATGGCCAGCCACCTTTGGGAACTGGCCGGCCAGCTTTTTGTATTGGAGAGGAAAGGGGTGGCCGGCTTGCCAGAAAAGGTGGCAAGCCGGCCACCTAGCCCAGCAACCACCAAATTTTTGACACGTGTCCCCCGAACAGTGTCTTCTCCTCTTTAAAAGCTCTAGCCTCGTGGTTGATTCATTTTATCTCAGTTTTGCACCAAAATTGAGGCGTTTTTCGTTGAAAATCTCACAGCTTGGATCGTTTCTCTAGATGGCTCGGAAAAGTTGAACTTCCGGGGTTTCGGCTTGAATGCACTATTCACGCTGAGCCGTACCCCGCTGCACCTTCCCTTCCTTCATACCGCAGCAAGGTTTTGGAACCTGATAACACATGTTTTTAGCTTCGGCGGGCAAGAGGTATGTCCAACTTTCGAAGATTTTCAAGTTTTGATGGAATTTGAACGTCCTAAAGAAATTTTGCCTCAGTTTCGCTTCGGCCATGCCCAAGCTTTAAGGCGGATGTGTGGACTCACCATGCATGATGCTCGATCTCTGATCTGCAATGAGGAACTGGACATCCTCGGCTTGATTCATCGCTTTTCTGACGCCGGTGACAGCGGCAACCATCATTGGCAAGGTTTTCGGCAACATGCCGTTTGTTTATGCATGCTATCTCACTTTCTGGTTGCCCCAGGCTTCAGTGGATCTAACATCCGTCTGATTGAAGTTGCTCAAGGCCTGAAGGAGGGAAAGAGCTGCATTGCTATGGCATTGGCCGAGACACTGATGGGCTTAGATGCTTTCTATCGTCGAGAGACGACCAGATTCGCAGGGAGCCCACTACTGCTGCAGGTAATGTTTCCCACCCAATCTCACATATGTATTGCTCACATCACTCGGCCCTCGGGCTCGGTTTTTCTCACAAAACCCTTTTCTTACTTTTCTCTCATCGTACATCTTTCTATTCTTTATTCTCTCATTTTTTATTCCTCCCCAGGTATGGTTGATGGATAAATTGTAGGTTGTGGACTCTACTCAAATTTACTCGCGACTACTTCTTTTGACAACACCTAGTCGATGCCGCTGATGAGGAGTGGTGGTTTGACTGGATGTGCAATCTGTCTGCAAATCGCATTGCTTGGCGCTTTCCTTGGCTTAATCTCCCGACAATGAGCTATAGTATGTCCCAGTAGACCGGGATCCAGTTGATTGGTCTGACTCACTGTGTGTTCTACTTTCCAATCTGGTTTCAACGCCAGTTCAGTCATGATCAAACTTGCTCGCCAGAGGGGATAGAGTATCCTGCCACATTCCCAGTTCGAGGCGCACAGCTTGCCCGGTATGCCACTGCATGGAGGACTAGAGAGCTCCTGGCCCCTGCTCCTACTTTCAGTTGCACTTTGTCTGACGAGTGCTTGGATTGGCTCAATGAAGAGGCACAGATTGGGCCTAGCTTGGCATCAAAGGCTTCGACTAGCTCTAGAAGGGGGCGCAGGGACACCTGACTCATCTATGCCCCGGATTTATTGCTTTACTAGTACTTTCAAGTTTTCTTTATGTATGTAATAAAAAGCAACTTCAATTTGTATGCAAGAGCAGGAGAACTCTATTTTGAAATCAATGAAATTAAAGGTTGTGGGTACTGAAAATTTTTCGCTTTGGTCCAAAAATGGTCTTAGTTGTAAAAAGATTAATTTGAACAAAGTCAACTTTTATTAAAACTTTTCAAAACCATTTTCGATATGGATCAGAACTCGACACGCCTGAGATCTGTCACTGAGATGCACAACTCCGGATTCCTGCAACTAGAAAGTTGCCCCTAGTCTGAATAGTACCGCGACACTACACAACAACAGAAAGTTGCCCCTAGTCTGAAAAGTACCGCAACACTGCATAGCAACGGAAAGTTGCCCCTAGTCTGAATAGCATTGCACCGGAGACCACAATGAATGCTGATAGACAAAGATGACCGAGATGATCAAAATGGACAAAGTTGATCGGGGAAAAATTTATGGCTAAACTTCAGGATGAAGTTGCCTACGTATCCCAAAGATGGGAATCAAGCTTTACGTAGTTCAAGCTCGGGTTCACTCGGGTATTTTCACTCTCCTTTTATACTCTAACTTTTGCCAAGGTCACCTTTTGCGGGTTTTCAACCTTGCGAGCTCAATTTTTATAATTTCAAATTTTTTTTTGTGCTCTGAGTTTTGCCTAGGTCGCCTTTTCGGGTTTTCGGCCTAGCAAGCCTCTCAAGGGTAATATTTCTTCAATTTGTCTATATTGATCGGTTGTGAGAACTCTCAGCCATCTAGGTCCATCAGAACCACAGCTTCACCTGACCAGATAGACTTAATGATGTAGGGACTAGTCCAATTGGGTCCGAACTTGCCCCTTGGGTCGTGGATAGGAGCTCGGTTGTCTTTGAGCACCAAATCTCCTTCTTTTAGATTCCTGGACTTAACTTTCTTGTTGAAAGCCCGAGCAATTCTGCGTTGATAACCTTGGACATGGTATAGTGCTTTCAGTCTTCTCTCATCAAAGAGCACGAGTTCCTCAAACCTGCTCTGCTGCCAATCTACTTCGGCTATCTGACACTCAGCCAGTACTCGTAATGACGGAACCTCAATCTCGATAGGTAGAACGGCCTCCATCCCATAAACCAACGAATGTGGAGTCGCCCAAAGAAAGTTCTCGATTGAAGTCCCAGAGCTCACGCATCAAACGGCAAATTATCCGCCATCCCGTGAGGTTTCCACCATCTTTTGCAATATGTGTTTGATATTCTTGTTGGCGGCGTCAACCACTCCATTGGTTTGCGGCCGATAGGTAAATGACTTATGAAAAGCCACATTGTATTTTTCCAACAAGTCAATCACTTCCTTCTTGAAGTGGGAACCGTTATCTGAAATTATCTCGTTTGGGACTCCGTAACGACAGATGATGTTGTTTTTGATAAACTTCGCAACATGTGAAGCCTTCAACACCGCATAGGATTGGGCCTTGACCCACTTCGTGAAATAATCTATCGCAACCAGGATGAACTCATGCCCATTCGACCCCTTCGGAGTGACAACCCCGATCACATCAATTCTCCAGACTGAAAATGGCCATGGCGAAGTCATATTGTACAGCTTCAACGACGGAATGTTCATGCGATTTGCATGAATTTGACACTTGTGGCATCGCCAGACAAAACCGATACAGTCCTCCTCCATGGTGGACCAGTAGTAACCCTGTCTGAGGATCTTCCGTGCTAGCATTACTCCGTTCATATGCGCACCGCATTCTCCTCCATAGATGGCTTTCATCAGACGCTTTGATTCTTCGGTATTGACACACAGCTTATGCATTCCCAGATGACCTCTCTTATACAGCTTACCCCCACAAATGATGAACTGAAGGGTCATTCTTTTGATTGCCCTTTTATCCTTGGCATTTACCCTTGGCGGGTATTCTTCTTTCTCCAAGAAATTCCAAATGTCGTGGTACCAGGGGTTTTCGTCCTGAACTTCATCTATAGCAGCAATCGACTCATAGGCTAGCGCAAATTTCTGATCAATGATGACTGGACACATCCGGACTCCGAACGGGATGTCTATCATGGAAGATAGAGTTGCTAAAGAATCTGCAAACCTGTTGTTCTCTCTTAGTAGATGAGCAAAGTTTAGCTTCTCAAATCGAGGAATTAACAAATCCAAGGTCTGGTGATACATTATCATCTTTTCTTCTTTGACTTTCCAGCCTCCTTTTGCTTGAGACACAACAAGGTTCGAGTCCCTAATGACGTCCAACCGTCTTGCCCCTAGTTCCAAGGCTGCTTCTAGACCGGCAATGCATGCCTCATGTTCTGCTTCGTTGTTCGAGACTTTGAACCGGAGTTTAAAGGCTAGAGGGATGCGGGACTTGTCAGGTGCTATCAGCAACACTCCTATCCCATGCCCGTACTGATTTGACACTCCGTCAAAGTACATCGTCCAAAATTCGTCATCGATGTGCAAAATGGCTTCATCTGGGAATAAGTACTCGACTGCTTCACCTCCTTCCACTGGATGATCGGCTAAGAATTCTGCTACTGCTCTTCCCTTGACTGACTTGCGCGTTACATACTTTAGATCGAATTCGGAGAGCAACAGCAACCAGCGAGCTAGCTTACCCGTAAGTGCTAGTTTCTCGAAAAGATATTTGATGGGATCGAGTCGTGAAACCAACATTACAAAGTGAGCTAACAGGTAGTGCCGCAGCTTCCTGGTAGCCCATACCAAAGCTAAGCAAGCTTTCTCCAATGGTGTGTAGCGAGTCTCATACTCTAGCATCTTCTTGCTCAAATAGTAGATGGCTTTCTCCACCTTATCCTTCGATTCTTGTGCGAGCATACAACCCATCGTAGTCTCAGTTACTGATAGGTACAATATCAATGGTTTCTCCGGCTTTGGCGGTGACAACACAGGCGGGTTCTGTAAGTATTCCTTGATTTGTTCAAAAGCAACTTGGTATCGGCCGTCCCATTGGAATTTCTTTCCTTTCTTCAAGAGACCAAAAAGTGGTTCACAAGTCAAGGTTAATTTTGAGATAAATCGTCTTATGAATTGCACTTTACCCAGAAAGCCTCGCACCTCCTTTTCAGTCCTTGGTGGGGGCATTTCTAGGATGGCCTTAATTTTGGAAGGGTCGACTTCGATACCTCTTTGTGTAATCAGAAACCCCAGCATTTTTTCCGTTGTAATACCGAATGTACATTTTTGAGGATTCAGCTGCAACCAGAATTCTTTGATCCTTTGAAAAAACTTTTGCAAGGCGGTGTAGTGGCCCTCTCTTTCTTTGGACTTGACAATCATGTCGTCCACGTACACCTCAACCTCTTTGTGGATCATGTCGTGCAATATTGTGGTTGCGGCCTGTTGATAAGTAGCTCCAGCATTCTTCAATCCAAACGACATCACTCTGTAGCAGTATGTCCCCCATGGGGTGGTGAATGCAGTCTTTTCCCGGTCTTCAGGTGCCATCACTATCTGATTATACCTTGAGAAGCCATCCATGAATGAGAGCAAAGCATGCCCTGTTGTGAAGTCCACTAACTCGTCAATATGCGGCAAGGGAAAGTCGTCCTTCGGACTAGCTCTGTTCAAATCCCTAAAATCCACGCATACCCGGATCCTGCCATCTTTCTTCGGCACTAAAACGATGTTGGCCAACCAAGTCGGGTATTCGGATACCAGCAGGAAGCCTGCATCGATTTGCTTGGTGACCTCCTCCTTAATCTTGAGGGCCCAATCTGGGCGGATCCTTCTGAGTTTCTGCTTGATGGGTCGGGTCTCGGGGTCAAGAGGGATCCGGTGCTGTACAATCTCAAGATTGATCCCAGGCATGTCTTCATAGGACCACATGAAAACATCTTTGAAATCTTTTAATAAAGCGACTAAGTGCTCGCATTCCTCCGAAGACAACGTGGACCCGATCTAGACTAGCCGCGGGTCCTCCTCAGTACCAATATTCACAGTAGTGATTTCATCCATTAGGGGTTTAACAAATCTCTCCTGCTCTTGTTCAATTAGACGTTGCAAAACCAGAGAAATTTCTTCCTCGTCGTTTTCATCAAAATTTTGAAAGTGTGAGTTTATGCAATAAATTAAGGGCACAGAAAAGTATTCAGAAACCACAGCTACTTGATTCTCATTAAGCACATTCAAATCGTCTGATTCCTCGGTTACAACAGACTCAAATGAGAAAGAAAAAGACGACCTGGACATAACTGTGGCATCCGGGTTATCATCCCCAGGATTACCAGACTCAGACTTAGTCGAGCTGGAACCTGATTCCGACTCACAAGATTCGGTAGAATCAGATTCCGGCTCACTACTTGACCCGGTGCTACTGGACAAAAATTCCTCTTCGTATTGCCAAGTGAGAGAGGGTGCGATAGATGCATCCAAAATAGTCGCTGGTAGGCTCGCAGCCGTTTCATTCCCAATCATGGAAACCGAGAAGTTATCCCCCAAGAACTTTTGGTCGATCGGAGGATCTGAAAGTAGACATGCCAGTGCTACTCCCATTTCAATTTCAGCGCCCTCAGAGTCCATTGCCTTACACTGCTCAACCTCAGCTGATGGGTCTGTCTGCTCTTCGGCAACGTCATCCCCGAGTAATTGTAGGTCAAAGAAAATCTCGAAACCTGGCACACGCTTCTTCTCCGCATTCAGCCACGGCTCGAGGAAGCCACAAAAGGGAAAGTCTTCCCCCTCCCGGACAAAGCGTCCGTTTAGGGTACCCTGAATGGGCCTATGCATCAACTCAAATGGCTTCCCAGCCTTCTTTGCTCTGGCTCTTCCAGCCATTTCTTTTTCCTTCCTTAACCAATCCTCTTTGGTGGTCTAATAACCCAATCCAAAGGTATGAGGGTTGTGTGGCACTTCGGCCAATGCTACGACGCCCTTCCGGCCGCTCCTTCCTAATCCCATCCTGGGGATGTGTTGTAGCTTGTTCATGAGGTATACAGATTGAGCACTGACATACATTCCCTCATTAACAGCCATGATGTTTTGCACCACCCGAGCCTCGGCTAAGGTAAAACCTGACAGAAACACGTCTTCCATGTCGTGCTCAATTTCTAGGACAAGTGTAGATATCTCCTAAGGTGGATGGATTGATGAATTCCCAAAAACAATGGCCACCCCCTTCCTGTGAGGGTACTTCAACATCTGATGCAAAGTGGAAGAGACTGCCTTTACTTGGTGCAACCACGGCCGCCCCAAGAGTAGATTAAAGGTTGCAGGAACGTCCAAGACATGGAATTCAATGTTGTGTTGTCTCGGACCAACCTGAGTTTGAATTTTGACAGTCCCCATCACCTCCCTGCTGGTGTTATCATAGGCTCTAATCACTTGAGTAGTCGGCACGAAGTCCGCGGGCTTTAACCCGATTGTATATGCTGTCCTTGACGGGCACACATTAATGGCGGATCCCGTGTCGACAAGAACCACTAGCACCCACTTGTCTCCACATTCCACAGAGATGTAGAGGGGTTTGTTATGATTTGCACCCTCAGGCGGCAGTTCTTTGTCCGAAAAGGTCATCGTCGGGGAACCTCCTCCCGGAAAGACCATTCAAACTAGCTGCTCTGGTGTGGTATCTATAGAGAGTTTAGCCTTGTCCATAGTAGATAGAACAGTTTGTCTGTGCACTCGTGATGCCATAAGCAGTCCCCAAATGGAGATGTTTGCTTGTATCTTCTTTAACTGCCTCAACACAGCTTCTTCTTCAATCTGTTTCTCCTTCTGTTTCTCAGCTTCTTTATCCTTCCCAGATGCTTCTGGCTGGTCTAGGTGTGGGGGCTTGAAGTACCGCCCACTTCTTGTCATATGATCAACTTCATCGAGATACCAGGTGTCCTCTGGTTGATTGCTTCCCCAATCATCGTCTGTGTGGGCAAGACATAAATCATCGTCTTCCCACCACATCCCGTTGGCATTCGAAAGGCATCTGTCTGCTCGCATGATTGTACTTGCAACACTTTCAAATTCTATGTTCACAAAGATCTTCGCCTTCGCGTCCCACAAAGACTTTTAATTCCTTCATGGGTTTTGGCTTTTCGGATTCTCTCAGAATCCCAAATCTTTTCTTGTTCCACCTGCGTTAGTGCAGTTTGTTGTTCAGCTTTTCCTGCATTCACAATGCTCCCGTTCTAAGAGAAATTCTTTGTACCAACGCTCTCCGGCAATGTACTCTGACTTTCGGCCCTTCCAACCACCACTAATACCCTCGCCCCTGCCGGGCCCTGTTCTGGTTGGAACTCTTCCACCACATCCGGTTGATCATCCAGCCATCCGGTGGCCTCTGCTAATTCCTCATACTTAAACTAGTTGATCGTCATACCGATTCTTGGTCATCGAAGAATCAGAGGTTGGCAAAGCCCTCTTCTACGGCTGCCGATCATCCGCCCTCGCCAAATCATTCCCCCGAATCACACACGCTCGCTTCTCCGCAATTCTATACTTGGCTCAGCCTCGCTGACGAATGTACTCACTTTCGGATCGTAGGCTTCTCAAAGAAAATTCCCAGATCGCTCAAACCCCGACTCAACCATTCCATCTTCCTCTCAGAATCTCTCCTGCACCGTCTTCAACAGCCACCACCATTGGCCCAGGTTAGGTTGTAGAGATGTCCAACATGCACAAAAAGTCAGTGCAGTCGGGAAGGAGCACCTCCGGCTTAGGTAGATGGGTAGGAGTGATATAGATGCTAGGATCGTAAGACACGACCCCAGTCTAGATAAAATTGACTCTTTTAGGAGGTGGAGCTTGGTTGTATGTAGGGAGTGGGTTGGTTGTAACATTGGGTCTTTCGGGTGGCAAAATCACCTATTTGTCAACGAGATCTTAAATCTCGTGACGCAGTTTGAAGCATTGGTCGGTGTTATGACCGTGTTGTTGGTGATATGCACAATATTTGGCTGGGTTGTGAGTAGGGGGTAGTGGATTTGGTAACGGCCTCGGCTCTAGGGGTTTTAGATGCCCTTTTTTGATTAAGACCCCTAGAGCTTTGGACAGGGACATGTACAATGGGGTGAAGGTTCTTTGGCCTCTGGGTTGGTATTTAGTGGTCTGGGTACTGCTTCCGGATGCACTGGAGAAGGGTGTGGCTGCCATGGGCCTTAGAAGGGGAAGGGGAATGGTAGCGACCATGCTAACCTCCGAAGTTTTTGCAATTGCAACGCCACTCGGGTCTGCATTGTTGTTGCGGTTAAAAGTTCTCCGGGGTTGCTCCCTGTCTTGATCAATCAGACCCTGTTTTATCGCATCTTCAATTTGTACCCCCATCTCGTGCAGATCCGAAAAGGTGGGGAAGGGTAGTACAATCATCTTTTGCATCAGTTTTGGTTGGAGATTACGCACAATCATCCTGATCTGGTCCTTATCGGTGGGCCTTAAAGTCATCATCGAGGCCTTCGCCCTCCACCGGGTCACGAAATCCGAGAAACCCTCTTTGGGCTCCTGCCTTGTTGTTTCGAGATCACGAGTTGTAATCTCAATTTGGGTGTTGTAAGAGTATTGCGCAAGAAAGGCCTCGGCCATTTCGTCCCAACTCCGTTTGACATCATCCTCCAATTTTGCATACCAGATAGTGCCCACTCCCGACAGGGTCCGGCCAAATAGCGAAAGCTTTTGGGGTCTAGTGAGGCCCATTAACCGTAATATATCTAAGAATAGTCGGAGGTGGACCATGGGATCACCAGATCCGTCGAAGCGATCAATCTGCGGCATCTTGAATATATCCGGCAACGTCACAGCCACATCGGTATATCCGTCCTCGACATCCGGAATAGCCTTTACCCCCTGGGATTTTTTGAATAGCTTCTCGAGCTTGCTCAACTTCAGTGCTGTAGGGTCTACTTCGAACTTGAAGAGAGAGTCCGGGTGGTTGACGGGTGTATGTACCTTGGACAGTTGAGGTAGAAGCGGGGGTGGAGCCAGCCCCGTTGGAAAGTCTGTGTCCTCCTGGATGTTCTGGACATTAGGCAAGGTGTTTTGGATGTTTGGCTGGACATTCTGGGTAGTTGGTGTCTGCTCAAGTATTGGGACCCCTGGTGGGGGAGGATTTGGATGTGAGGCTGATACTCCGGCTTGCTACTGGAGTTGGGTAATTAACTCTGCCTGTTGGGCCATGATTGTGGCCTACTGTTTAGCGAACTCCGCTTGGCGGACAGCGTCCTCCTGCATCTGCCTCATGCTCTCTTAGAGCTGTTGCATCATTTCTTCCATCCCGGCCATATTCTGTTGATCTTGCTGACTGACTGGTATGTGTATCTCTATGGCAGAAATTGAAATCTCAGCCCGACTGTTCACTACTAGGGTAGGCCACTGCTCTGGTAACCTCTGCTCAGACACACTGCGTTGTCTCGGTCTTCGTCTGACAATCGGGGGTAAAGAATGGAACACTGGCTGTCCGTCAACCAGATCCTCAGATCGATTGAGCCGACGACCTCTTGTCCAAAGTGCTTGGGGAATATCTGTTGGGTTTGAAGCAATTGTGCTAAAACTGTCCTAGCAAAAAGATAAATAAAGCAATAAGGAAATAAACAACCAGATAAATGAACAACATAACAGCTTAAAATAAATACACAACACACGACTGGGCATAACAACACACGGTCGATAAGCAGAATACACACTGTCCTCAAACACTGATCATTATCCCTGAATCACTGTTCCCCAAGACTAAATCTGATACCCGCAGATAACTGATTCTCAAACACTAACTGATGCCCGCAGGCCTGATGCCCAAACTCATAAACTGATACATGCATTCCCTGTAGAGACGCACTCTAAAAGCACATAGCAGATAAGTGAGAGCCAAAACACCGCTATGTTGGGGTAGGGTTTCCCTGTCCTATTTTGTCAGGAGCTAGGGTTTCACTACGCACACAGTGGTTTCAAACAACCTATCGGGTAAGCAACCTATCCTAATTTGGAATGGTCACTACAGATCCGAATATGCACTAGGTCGAATGGTCAAAAGGGTGCCCCGGTAAAACTAGGGTTTGCGTTCCCATACTGGCAGAGCCCGTAACCGATAAGCCTTATGGCACACAACCTCTGGCAAACCGCTCAGGAATAGCAGATGGCAAACATGGTGTCCTAGGCGCACCAATGCACATGCAATGCAAAGAAACACATAAGTGTAATCAAAACAAGATATCATGAGTTCGAGTCAAGCTCTCTATATCCCCAGCGAAGTCGCTAGAAACTGTAGACGTCCCCGAACGCCCCGGGAGGGAAGAGTCCCCCGTTCCATTCATTTTGGACTCACTACAGTTCGAACTCAAATTGTCACGGTTCTTAATCTGAACCAAAGACTCCAAATCCGGCAAATCGTTTTGAGAAAACAGATTTTTTTGAAAGAAGTGCCAAACATGGACTGCTTTGCCAGATACAGAGTCGCCACCTAAATATTTTATTTTGAGAAATTTAGGAAACCTTGCCTCATGCCTAAGGCTACGTGTCCGTCATCACCAAAGTTGCGTTGGCTCAGGAACTTGGGTACGATTGGGAAAGGTCACTTCGTGAGCACCCCCGCTCGCCCGATCAAAGATCGGCCTCTACTAACCATGATATCTAGTTTTGAAAACATTATGTGTTCTTATTTCGGTTATTAGCCTAGATTTACTGTGTGATGCGCACAGCATACAAGTATAGACTGGATCGCCTGAATTGGAACAAAACATTTCATGTTTGTTTTTGAAAGATGGTTTGCTACCCGCAGGTAGGCTTAAAATGCAAATTTTGCCACCCTCGGGTAGGTTTAGAAAAGATGGTTTTGCCACTATCTAGTGGGCTTAAAACTCACAGTCAATGCATTGTTCCAATCCAAATAACCCAACCTTCACCCACAGGCATTCAGGCAGATATATCACATAAGCATATAGCCTCATGGTAAGCATGCTATCATGGCAGTCACTGACACGCATGCAAGGATGCTAAAGCGTAAAACTTACCGAGTACTCCAAGCCAAAACAAAAGCTAATTAGAAATCATGCATGATCCTAATTATACAGAAATTCCTAATGCAACACATGCAAAAATGTAACTATAGCAAGCTCGGCTATTCTAAACATGGCATATGGAATGCTACAGCTAACAAGTATTCAACTTGGAATTGAAATACAATGCAGTGAGTTATGATGTACGGAGCCCGGTGCATGCAAAATAGATGAATCAATGCAAACATGCTATCATGCTGTATGCTAATTGAAACATGCCCTAATCTAACCATCATAAGCTGGTAAATAAAAGGGAGAGAAAGACGTGGGGTTGGAAGACATACATCTCACGCATGCACACTTATTACAACATTGCCCTCGCTCAGGGGGTCCGAATAAATAATATACAGTCCCAAATAAATAACACAGTCCCAATAAATACAAAAGTCCTAATTAATTAACAAATTAACTAAGGAAAGTGGTAATTAAGCATGCAGGCTAGGGACTGCCTCAACTCTGCTCCGGATGATGAATGATGCATGTTCGGGTTGCTTGGCACGAAAATCCACTGCGATGCCCCAATTAGCCTCTGTTTACAATTAAGCTCGGAATACTGCACGAAGCTCCAAAGAATGACGGCTTCTGATTTGCTGCAACAAGAGCAAGAAAGGGGCATGGCAATGTATTTTCACATATGTATGCATTCCTCGATCCTCGTGCCACCAATCATGCATCTCGATACATGATAGCCGAGGAGTCGAATTGCACGACTCAATATGAAATGAATGCACGTATAAACACAACAATACCGAGACTCCATCATGGATAATCTGGAGTGTCGGTGACTGGGAATTGAGACACGTTCCGTCACTCGGAGTACGAAACGTTTCTCATTTCCCGTGCTCAGGCTAACTCCTATCCCAAACACAATGCAATATGTATGACATGCATGAATGCAATCCTAACATGCAACCTAGCATACACAATGTTATGAAATGGCATACACGATGCATGATGCGACATGGCATACACGATGCTCTAACATGCAATCTAGCATACACAATGCTATGAATCGAAATGGCATATGCAATGCATGATGGACTTACACCAACATGAGTGGACCTCAGCCACACTCATATCAGTAGCCATTAGATGAAAATGAGATGCTCGAGATACGTGCACACATACACGCAAACCGAGGATCGACCCTAAGGCACGAATGCCACTCTACCAAAGCATGGCAAGGCATGGAATATGGCATACAAACATGCGAATTTCAGCGCTAAAATATGATGCTAAACAGACCCAAAACATGGGATTATGGCACCCGATGTATGGAATGGTCCCCGAAACTCAAAACTAGGCATACGCAATGACCTATAGCTATACAAAGCATGCATTTTTTTGATCATGAAGCATGAAGACAGAGTCAAGGAAGTCCTAAAACATGAACTTTTCTAGTTTAAAGCATGGCCAAAAAGTGCTAGCAAGATGGACTAAAATAGCATGCGATTTTGACTATCAAACATGATTTACATGGAAAGTATATGAAGCACATGGAATCTCACCATACCAGAAAAAATCAATGAACTAAACATGCCAAAATATGCCCAAATACACATGGAAAGGCAGCCAACACATGCACAAATGAGGGGCTCCTTTGGAAGGGCATACAAGGGGTTATTAAGCACATGCAAGATAGACATGAAGCATGACCAAAAGAACTCTGGAAATCAAATATGGTAGTCCCAAAACTCACCAAATTGACCCTGAAATATGACTTCAAAGCATGCAAGATAGGGTCTCTTTGGAAGACCAAAATGACCACCAGACAAGTCAAGGTGAGAGGGGGTCACCCCCCTCTGATTTGGAGGCTCAAGACAGCATCAAAGCCACTGGAAATCCACTGGATTCCAGTGGCTAGAAGGTCAAACAAGGCATGCAACAAGGGCTAGGGTGTAAGGCTCAAAATAAGAGGGAATCAAGCACACAAGGGAGCATTTGACCTCAAATAAAAAAATTCCCTTAATCAAACATGAGGATGATGCCAAAAAAAAGCCTACTTCCAGTTTATAACAAGTCTCAAAAATGAACATAAATAGGACTAGTCTATCATGCAAAAATGACCCTAAAAGAGAGGATAGAGACAAGGGACAGAAGCTGACCTCAAATGGAAAAAATCCCTTTAACAAAGTTTAATAAGGGCTCAAAACATGGCACTTTACAATTTACATCAAGCCTCAAAAATGAACAAAAGTGAGGCTAAATCAACATGCAAGAAAAAGGCCCAAAAGAGGGATAAAGACACAAGTGGTAGCATCTGACCTCAAATAGAGGAGAGCCCTTCAACAAAGTTGAAGAGGGGCTCAAAACAAGACATTTTATTGTTTATGACCAAGTCCAAAACAACTCACAAATAAGCCTAAAATATCATGCAAAAATAGGCCTAAAAGAGAGTTTAAACACAAAGGGTGAGGAGGAGACCTCAAACAGAGTAAGACCCTTGATCAAACATGGAGATGAGATCAAAATATGACTATTTATAGTTTGGGTTGGAGCCCAAAAATTCTTTCAAGCAAGGCTTATAAATGAACCAAGAAAAGACAAAAATAGGGGAAGAAGACTCACCCTTGTAGAGCAGCGACACAGCAGCTTTTGGACCAAGAAATGGTGCTCCTAACCTCTGAAAAATAGCCTCAAGTTTCTGGAATGGAGTGTGGAGGTGTTGTGCTATGGCTTGTAGTGTAAATGATGCAAGACTTTTAGGGTTTTGAGGCTTGGAAGAGAGGGAGAGGGAGAGATGCAAGCAAGGCTCTAAACAAAATTTTGTAACCCTTTAAAATGGAGCTGGGGGGGTCTGGTTTTATAGAGGGAGGAGTGGACGAAAGGGGGGGAAAATCAAATTCAAATTTTCCCTCCAAAAGACCCCCCTCGGATACAGGATCTGAGGGAAAAAGGAGAGTGCAGCTGTAAGGAACCAAGTGAGGGGGTCATGGCCGGCCAGGTTCAGAGGGTTCGAGTGGCCGGCCGGCCACCTCCCTGGCCGGCCGGCCAGGGTCAATGAGAATTAGTGGCCGGCCACCCTAGAAAAGTGGCCTCCCATGTGTGCACAACACAGCCATGTGGAGAAAAACCAGGAAATGTGACCCAAGAGAGAGAAAAACCCACTTTTTAGAGGGATTCAAAAGGGTCAGGAACAATTGTTGGCCGGTCATGTCATATTGGTGGCCTCCCAGGTGTGTACAACACAATGTGGTTGAAGGCTAAAGAAAGTGGCCCGAGAATGGTCAACACCAGCTTTCTAGCGAGGAAAACGGGCGACGGAGAGCGACAAAAGAATAAAGCTGGTCTTCAGAACAATTGCTGGCCTCCCACCTTTCTACAACCTTCATAACGATGAAAATAGGGTCCCTGCCAAAAATAGACTCAAACCGATGCAAAACGAAGGTTCGAAGGCCGAAACACGCAGCCGGGGGCCCCGAAAACAAGCTGTTAAGCACCGGAGGTGGCGTTTGACCACGAAGTCGGTCTCTCGAGACACAGTGTCCCTCAAAAGGGAGCAAATAAGATGTGTGCCAAAAATCGGAGCAAACGGAGGTGGTTAACCGGTCCCGAACCGAGGCACACGGCCGACAACTCCGAAAATCGGGAACCGGGCTCCAAAACAGGAAAAATGGCCTATGACCACGAAACGTAGCCTATGGCCACTGAGAGATGGTCTATGAGACCTCTCCCTCCCTTTGGGAAGAGAAAACAGAGAAGACGGGACCTGGTTCGCAAACCGAGGCAAGACACAAAAGAGTCCGGAAGTTCGGAGGCAAGGCTCGCAGCCGAGACTCCGCGACCTCCTAACGAGCACAAAATGCAACATCACCGAGCGCTCAGTTGGTGACGTCTGAGTCCTAAGGTCGGTCAAAAATATGGTGTCTACACCCTCCTTGAAGCATCCATAACTTCTTTCCTTCAAAAAATTTAGATGCCCTAAAGGGCTCACACCCTTAGGCAAAAGATGGGATTTAAATAGCATTGCTCTCCTCTATAATCAATGTGGGACAGAAAGTTATATACTCCAACACCTCTTTAATTAGGCCAACTTAATGAGTCAATTTCTCATTCAAATCTTAATAGTTTTTGGTCATTCTTTTTGTGGTGTAAAGATGTCATTACAAAAAATCTAAACCCACTTTAATCCACCTCAATTAAAAATTGGCACTCACTTTAATATCACATCAATGACCAAAAATCATTATTTTCCAATAATCCTCCACATGAATAAAAATTGGTCAAATAATAACAAACGAACAATGCTTAACAACAGAGACTTAGAGAGAGTGTGCAACGGAATAATCCCTGCATCGAAAAAGGTAGCTTTTGGCTTTAAACCCCTCCTAGTGAAGTCTATCGGATTTACTAGCTACTCAGTGAACACAAAGTCTTGAACTATTCTGTCGTTTATGTAAAGCAAGACAACAGACCTCACACATGTATTACTCTAACCATCATTTTATTTTTACTATTGTGTCCAGTTTGGCCCTAGAACACTAGCATGGTTCAGTGACTGGTTTAAAGAATTCAGCCTTGTCAATTCTTATAGAAATGGCCTCATTTCACACTCACATAGGTGACTCTACTTGAGTATTCTGCTATACTCAGCTTAAAAGCTCAACACACCAGAGTCATTAAAAGCTCAACTTAACCTCTGCACTTGCAGGTATCACTGATGAAAAGAATGGCTGGAGATTTAACCTCCTCAGTGACATACCACCATTACACACAATTAGGTTGTCCCATTGAACCTACATCTTGGGATCTTCAGTCAACTAGGTTGGGTTTCCATTCCGGTAACACCTTACACTAAAGGACTTAAACACATTCCTTCTGACGATTTCTCTACTAACAATCGATTTAACCCTTTGGTTGGTGAATCTGCAATGTTGTCCTTAGATGTCACATAGTCTAAAGTGACAATTCCGTTAGAGAATAACTATCATATGGAATTATGTCTACGACGGATATGTCTAGACTTTCCATTATACATATTACTCTATGCCCGTTCGATAGTTGATTGGCTGTCACGATAATTACAGATGGCTGGCACAAGTTTCGACCAACGTAGAATATCTTTAACAAAATGGCAAAGCTGTTTTGCCTCTTCTGTTGTTTTATCCAACGCTATAAACTCTGATTTCATCGTTGATTATGAGATACACATCTGCTTGGAAGATTTCCACAACATGGCTGTCCCTCCAAAGGTGAACACATAACCACTAGTGGATTTCAAATCCCTAACATCAGATATCCAATTCACATCGATGTAGCCTTCTATTACTGCTAGATATCTAGTGTAATGTAGCCCATAATCCCGAGTGAAACGAATATACCTTAACACCCAAACAATACCCTTCTAGTGAGTAGCATTAGACTTGCTTCTGTATCTACTAAGTCTGTTAACAAAGTAGGCTATATCCGGCCTTATACAACTCATCAAATACATCAAACTCGTAATGACCTGAGAATATTCTAGCTGAGAGACATTCTCACCATTATTCGTGGTCAAGTGTAGACTGAAATCTACCGGTGTCCTAGATACACTTGTATCTGATTTACTAAACTTCTCAAGTATCTTCTTAACATAGTGAGATTGAGAAAGTACAATACCATCAGATGTTCTAGTAATATTAACACCTAGAATTACATCTGCAAAGCCCATATCTTTCATGTCAAACTTAGAGTTTAACAATCTCTTGGTAGTTCTAATCATCTCATTATTACTACCAACAATGAGTAGGTCATCAACGTATAGACATAAAATGACATAACCTCTATCAGTGTCTTTGACATGTAGGAATTTGTCACACATTGATTTTGAACCCATTTGACAATATAGCGTTGTTAAACTTCTCATGCCATTGTTTAGGAGCTTGCTTCAAACCACACAATGATTTGACAAGCTTACAGACTTTTTTATTTTGTATTGGGGCTGAAAACCCCTCGGGTTGCTCCATGTAGATTTCTTCATCTAAATCTCCATTTAAGAAAGTTGTCTTTACATCCATCTAATATATCTCTAGACCACGTAAAGTTGCTGTCGCAATCACCATGGGAATGGATGTAATCCTTGTCACAGGTGAATACATATCAAAGTAATCCAGGCTTTTTCACTGCCTATATCCTTTAATAACTAGCTTAGCTTTATACTTATTAATTGATCCATCCGCTTTTATCTTTATTCTAAAGATCTACTTACTCCCCAAGGCCTTACTACCTAGGGGCAGATCAACCAACTCCCAAGTATAGTTCTGTAAGATGGAGTCAATCTCACTCTTAATTAATCCTTTCCACAAAAGACTTTCAGGTGAAGTCACAACTTCATGAAAAGTTCGAGGTTCTCCCTCTAACATATACGTTAAGAAGTTTGAACCAAAGGATTTCGCAATCCTAACTCTTTTACTCCTTCTTGGCTCATCTACTTCCTCAACTTGATCATCTATGTGATCATCTACGTGATCATCTATGTGATCATTGTCACCTTCAACGTCTTTTATGGAACTCGAAACCCTTTCTTGGAGATGACAAGGAAACACATCTTCAAAGAAAAATGCATTTCTTGATTTCATAATAGTATTCTTGTGTATATCTGGAATAGTATACCTATGCACAAGAAATCGATATGCACTGCTATTATGTGCATAGCCAATGAATACACAATCCACTAACTTCGGGCCCATTCGAACCCACTTGGGTGTAGGGACCACCACTTTCACAAGATACCCCCACATTCGTAGGTATTTATATGAAGGCTTGTGACTTTTCCACAACTCATATGGAGTCTTGTCTACATTATTCCGTGGTATTTTATTAAGAATGTAATTCACAGAGAGAATTACTTCCCCCCACAAGTTCTGTGATAACCTAGAACTTATTAACATTGCGTTCATCGTTTCTTTTAACGTCCTACTTTTATGCTCTGTAACACCATTTGATTGAGGGGAATAAGATGCTGTAGTTTAGTGGATAATCCCAAATTGAGCATAAATCTCAGTAAACAGGGATTCATACTCACCACCATGATCACTTCTTAAAGCATTGATCTTATGGCTTAGTTGATTCTCAAATTCATTCTTGAAAAGAATAAATTTATCAATTTGCTCATCTTTGCTTTTAAGCAAATACACATAACAGTATTTAGTGCAATCATTAACAAAAGTGATGAAGTACTTGTTGCCACCACGTGATTGTACGACTTTCAAGCCACATACATCACTATACACTAAATCTAAAGGCTCGATACTTCTTTTAACAGAATGAAAAGAAGTCTTTGTCAATTTTGCTTCTACACAAGTTTCAGACTTGTGATTTGGTTTAATCTTGAAAGATGGTATGTGATCTAACTTGATTAATCTATGCAAAGAGTCAAAATTTACATGACCCAGTTTACCATGCCATAAATTAGGGGACTCAAGCATATAAGTAGAAGAATAAGCTTTCTAATTAATTTCAGGAATAAGAGTTATTACATTGAGCTTAAATATACCGTCTGACATTTACCCCGTTCTTGGTCAACACGACCTTATTAGACTCAAACACCATGCAAAAGCCATGCTTACTTCAGAGCAACCCCGAGACAAGGTTCTTACGAATGTCTAGCACATATAAGACATCGTTCAAAATCAGCTTTTTTCCGAAAGTCATCTTCAGGACCACATTGCCTTTACTGTCAACAATTGAGGTTGCAAAATTTCCCATAAACAACTTCTCACCGTTTGAAACTGGTTCAAAACTTGTGAACATCTTCTTCTAAGTACAGATGTAGCGAATGGCCCCAGTGTCCACCCATCACTCCTTCGGGTTGGACCTCACCATATTCACTTTAGAGACGACAGCTAACAGATGCATGTAGTCCACATCTTGTGATAAATATTCCATCTCAGCCATATGAGCCCAACTTTTGTTTTGTGGAGGGTTCTTCTTGTAGGGTTTCTTCTTCTTGCGTCAATTAACCGCCCGATACCCATCGCTTCCACAATTGAAGCACTTTCCATTGAACCTAAAAGTAGGTTCCTGCAGCTTGTAGGCTGGCCTTTTGGAGACACCGCTTCTAGCCCCTGACTTCGAGCTTTTGCCTGTCGATGGCTTCTTCTTCACCCCCGAAGACTAGCCATGCTCAACTACATTTGCTTTCACAGTGCATGTACTCCCTCATTTTTTCCTGTTGTCTTCCTCAATACGAAGTTTAACAACGAGCTCTTCGACTGTCATCTCCTTTCGCTTGTGTTTCAAGTAGTTCTTGAAGTCTTTCCAGCCGTTAGGAAACTTCTCAATCAGAGCAACGGCACGCAACGATTCACTCAGAAACATTCCCTCTGCATGAATCTTGTGCAAAATTACTTGAAACTCTTGGACTTGACTAATGACGATATTTGAGTCCATCATTTTGAAGTCCAAAAATCAGCCAATGAAAATTTTCTTTGCCCCAACATCCTCAGTATTGTACTTCTTGCCCAAAGCATCCCACAACTCATTTGCCAACTTCTTGGCATAAAACACATTGAATAGTGGGTCTGCCAAGCCATTCAGAACATAGTTCCGGTAAAGGAAGTTTGACTGCTTCCAAGCATCTAGAGTCATGAGTTTATGCTTGTCTTGCTCATTCTTTTCCACCATAAGTGGATCCTCACTCAAAAACCTCGCAAGGCTAAAAGTAGTCAGATAGAACAACATCTTATGTTGCCATCTCATGATGATTGAACAGTCCTCCTGAAATAGCCAAAGTAACAACAAAATTGACCACAGAGGTCACAGCAGTAGGGGTTGGCAAGCTAATTGCCCTAGGGTTCTAATCCCCACCAATGTTAGAAACAACAGTAACAACATCGGTAACAGTTGCCATTTCTGAAAAATACAATAGAATTTCACTATTCTGTGTTTCCAGAAATTAAACTTAACACTAGAAAATCCCAAAATTAGAAATTTAATTCAAAACTAGTCTCATTACTTCCCTAGAATCAAATATGGTCAGGAATGTTTCCAAAAAGACTGGAGGGGTCACATCGGTCCCACTTAAAACCTAGTTAACCTTAGATAAAACTTTCAAGAACATGTTGACTCTTAATCCATGAGAAACAATTTTTAGAATTAAATTTTCCAGGAAATGAACTAGGTTAACACAAACCAAGTTCCAAACTCACATGCAATTTAAAAATTGCTAATCAAATTACAATCGAGTAAAACATTGCTACAACACATTGGTAAATAACCACAATTAAAACTCTTCAATTATAACATAAGGATTTTATTTGGTCCAAAATCCTTTCCACGCTTAGGTATTCCTGTTCAACAAAGAGATTAGTAGTCCAAATTTTTATATAGCAATCCCAAATACTATACATTTGGTGTTTTTTTTTTTTTTTCCAATCCTTTTTCGCATAGGTACTCCTGTAAAAAAAGTTAGTAGAAAACGCAGGAAAATACACACCAAATAATCTAAAGAAACTGTCAATATAATAAGCTAATTGAAACCATCTAGCCAACTATTTAATTTCAAAATTAACTATTGAATCAAAATGCTAGATGAGTTACAAAAATACACTTATAACTCCAAATAAATAAATTAAATTAATAGGAAAGAGTTACATATGAATTTAATTCACAATAAACATGTAAATAATTCTAACAATTAAAATCATGCAAATATTCTAAAAAATTATAAGCATGTAACAAACTAAAATCTAGAAAACAGGGAACATGCAAATTTCCTACAAATCTAGGATCTAAGAAACATGTGAATTAATCTAGTATATAGGAAAAAGGAACATGTATATAATACTAGAAAAGTAGAAACCAGTTAACATGTTATCTTTATGTAAACATTCATGAGCATGCAAAATATAGTATAAAATTATAAAATAAAAGGACATGCAAATCATGGTAGAAAATTAGGAATCATGCTCATAAAATAAAAATATACTAAAAATAAATATGTGTGCACATTATGTTGGAGACTAGAAATAAAACTTGTTTGTTAGATTGCACATGAGAAATAATTTTTTTTTTCCTTCTTCTTCTTCTTTTTCTTCTTTTTTTTTTTATTTTTTTATTATTTTTGAATGGATTGAATTCCTGATTATGAACTTTCAGAAACAGTGGCCTACGTATATCTATTAAACTAAATTTCTAATCAAGAATAATATGCAAACGAATTGAAACAGTGGCTAACAAAACACAAGCAATAACATATTGTAATCTACCTTGAATTAGAATTTCTTATTATGAACCCATGTAACAGTGGGTTGCTCGTAAACAATTTCAAGCATACAATTCTAAGTGAATAAAACGGAGTACTGTTTTTCCATTTTTCCTAACATAAACAAAGCAAAGAACTACAATTTGTAATCACTACCCCATGCAGTAAACAATGTACATTCTGAAAAAATAAAAAAATAAAAAATGATAAAATAAAGCACTAATTGAAATATGAATCTATTTGTCCAATTTCATGGAAAACATATAATCTATTTTAAGATTGTTGTTAATATTATATAATTAAATAAAAAATAAATTTATATTTACAATTTAAATTTCAAAACAAGAAACATACTTGAAAATTACTAGATTGAATAGAAATACATAATAAAATAAAAGAGTAAAAGAAAGCAAACCGAAACACTCACTAGGCATTCCTTAAAAGCATTTCTTTGCCTCAGGTTGGGTGTTAGATCTGACGGTTGAACCACTCTGACAAGAAGACACCTATTGAGTAGTTTCGGCTAACAGAACTAAGACAACACTCTCTCACTAGGAAGAAAAACTGAAGGAAATGGGCCTTCTTTTATACAGATGGAGAGAGAGGAAGAGACTCATGCTATCAAGGCCCATCACAAATGCAGAATTAAATCTGCAAAAATGATAGATTTAATCCATCATGAATAGAGGAGTTACCAGCTATTATACACATGTGTAATGTATATGGTCATGTAGCCCATAGATCGGGCTTGGCCAAAAAAGATTAAGATGGGTGGGCCAATAAACTCAGCCCAACCCCCACACTTAATTCAGTCCCTCAAGCCGAAGTCCCAAGATCCACGAACCTAGCCCGAGCAGGAGGGCGACACGCGCGCGTGACAATTTTTGCATAACTAACTTGGTCCATAGTCTTGGCCCAAGTCCATCCTTGAAACATCCATGACTCCCATTTTTTCGAAAAATTTAGATGTCCCAAAGGGCTCACACCCTTAGGCAAATTTTGGGATTTAAATTCCCATCAATACTCTTCTCTGTAATCAATGTGGAATAGAATGTTACACACCTCACTCAACACTTCTTTTATGAGGCTAACTAAATAAGTCAATTTCTCATTCAAATCTTAATGGTTTTTTATCATTCTTTTTGTGTTGTAAAGATCTCATTACAAAGAATCTAAACCCATTTTAATCCACCTCAATTGAAGATTGCCACTCACTTTAATATTACATTAAAGTCATCAATGTTAGGTTTTTGTTATTAGCAATCTCGTTTGACAAAACTCTTTTCAGTTGTAATTTTATTTGATCTTTTATTTAAGTGAGGCTATGAGTATTTAGATGCGAATTCAACCCGAATTGTGCCTATACATAGGAGTTTGTGATCGTAATCCTATCAAACGTACCACTCCAATGTAACACTTTAATGTAACCAAAAAAAAAAAAAAAAAAAAACTTGTTAGTATATTTTTCCTAAACGTAATAATGTAACACCCAAAAAATATTATTTAGTGTATTTTTCCGAAATAACACTTCAATGTAACACACTATAATGTCATATGCAAAAAAAAACTCATTACTATATTTTTTTTAAACGTAACAACGTAAGATTTCAAAAAAAATTCTTTAGTATACTTTTTCGAAACATAGTACTCTAATGTAACCCAGTCTAATATAACATGCAAAAAAAACTATTTAATGTACTTTTTCCAAACGTAACACTCCAATGTAAAACACACCAAAACACTAAACAAACTCATTGCTATATTTTTTTCCAAATGTAACACTCTGATATAATATACTCCAATGTAACACATACAAAATTTCCTTAGTACTTTTACCAAATATAATAACGTAACACTCCAAAAAAAAACTCCATAGTATACTTTTCCCAAACGTAACACTCTAATGTAACATACGCTAATGTAACATACAAAAAAAACCCCTTAATATACTTTTCTCAAACATAACACTCCAATGTAACACACTTTAATGTAGCACTCCAAAAAAACTCTTTAGTATATTTTTCTTAAACGTAACAGTATAACATTCCAAAAAAAACTCCTTAATTTACTTTTTTCAAACGTAACACTCCAATGTAATACACTTTAATGTAACACACAAAAACACTAAAAAAAACTATTTAGTATATTTTTCCAAACGTAACACTCACAGTTTGAAATTATACATTTGTCCAAAACTTACTAACGAGTTTTTGTATTCATTTTGGAATGATTTGAAAATTTTCACATCTTTTTGAAATGGTTTGAAGAATCCCATATCTTTTTTTGGAGTGTTACATTAGAGTATTGCGTTTAGAAAAAGTACACTTAGAAATTTTTATATGTTATATTGGAGTGTTATAATAAGAAATTTTTTGAAGTGTTACGTTTAAAAAAAATATTCCTCTTGCAATGTTACATTTCAAGTCATTCCAAATAAAAAAGATTCACACGTAAAAATTCATTCCAAATTTAATTATCATAGATTGTGTACCTTACCTTTCTCGCACAAAAGAGAAAAAAAATTATATATATATATATATATAATAGAAATAAGGATATAGTCGTAAACTCAATTTTCAAATAATATATTAAATCTATCTTTTTAAAATTAATGATACTAATTGGTATATAAAAAAATTATTAGAACTAAATGAATCATTATTTCTCAATAAGTAATTTTTCAAAAAAAATGAGAAAATTAATTTAACAAAAATGTATTAATGTTTAAAAAGAATACAATAATGGTACACTTTTAACCATTTATCAATATATATGAATAATGATTATGATGATGATATGCTACGATATTGCAGTTTCGAATTTCTCCATCTATTACAAGCAGCTTACCTCCGGTCTGAGATCGAATTGGAGGGTACTGTTCGGTTCGTGAGGATTTACCACGGATTCTGTTTTAATAATCCGAACCGTTCAATGTATGGAACTCGTCGAGTACTATATATCTGTAAAAAATCATATTGATCGAATATTGATAGCTATCTCATCGAAACAGTTTTTTGTCAACCGTTAATTTATTCACTATCTATATTTTTATACAAAATTGATTTAATCATATAGCTATCGATATCCGATCAACGTGATTTTTTTTAGACATATAGTATTCGACGAGTTCTACACATTGGCAATTCAGATTATTAAAACGAGACCCGCGGTAGGCCCCCACAAGCCGAACAACACCTTCCAATCCGATCTTGGACCGGAGGCAAGCGGCTCCCTTTACGAAATTATACTATCCTCCTATAATTTTATTTACGTATTCAAATAAATTCAAATTATAAATAATAATGTTATATGTTTCAAAAAAATTAAATAAAAAATTGATTAAACAAACAATGCGTAAAGAAGCCTTAAAATTGTGTCTCCTTATTCTATATTTGTTTTTAGTAGTTCCAGAAAATTATTTTTTCACAATTTTCTTTCTTACAATCCCTACAAATGAAGTGGCAAGATATAATACAAGTTCTATTTCAATTAGAGTGTGGGTTAACTTTTAAAATTTTGTTACTACCTCATTTGTAGGGATTGTGAGAAAAAATTATGTAAATGTAACACTATTGTAAAAATAAATCCAAAGATAAATTTATTGGAGAATTACACATCGGCGTATTTTTTTTAAACAAAATTCAAAATAATGGTAAAATTTATAAATAATAATAATTAAATTCATACACTTTTTTATTAATTTGTAAATATTTTTTCAAAACCCCACTTATGTGTAGTTTTTCCTAAATTTATTTGTTATATTTAGAAATTTTGCAAAAGAAAAACAGAGAGAACTACTACTGAAAATATGTGATAAATTCGGCATCCTTTCGTTATAGTGAAAAGTAATAAGATAAATTCGAAAGATTTTAAAAACAAAAGTCAAAGGAATTTGAAATTCTGCCTATTTGTAAGGAGGACGTGGACTAGCATAAGGAATCATCAATTTTATACTTCGGCCAAATTGACTTTTTATTTTTTATTTTTTATTTTTTTATTAGTAGGAAAAAAGAAAGGTAAATCAATTTAATAACCTAAATAGACAAAAGATCAGATCATCAGATATAAAACAACATATTTGGGATCCAAATTACAAATTGTGTGAGTCTAAATAAAACTCTATGTACCAAAAAAAAAAAAAAAAAGGTAGAACTAACAGGAAGTTCTACTATGGCCAAGTTTGAGAAGACTGAATGAGTGTACTTTTTAACTTTTTATAAAATATGAGTTGGGTTTGAAGTGATATTTTAGAGAGGTGATATGACTTAAATAAGATGATGTGACTTAAATAAGATAATAACTTTTTGACTTTTTAAATTTTTTTGAGGATGCCAAACTTGGCCGTATTATATGCGTCTTTAATTATATTATTTTATTTTTTTAATTACGATCAATTTTCTTCTTTAATTACAATTCATGATATCTTTGATTATATCTCATATAGTGTTTACTTATAACTTTTTTTTCTTTTTTTTTTATGACTCAAAAAAAAATAAAATTATGTTATTTTTTTCTTTAATTATAAAATACATATGATACACACCTTTTGAAAAGTCTTTCCCATAAGTATATTATTAGGATTAATTTTTACAGAATCGTACTCTCATTTTCAATTCCATCTGCTCCATCAATCATCGACTTCAAGCTGATGCTAAAATCCAAATCAGATTACCTCCATAAGTCAAACCAACCACAAAAAGAAAGAATGAAGAAGAAAGAAGCAAAATAAAAATCAAATAGCACAAAATGGTCCTCAATAAATATAACAAATATTCCAGGAAAAAAAAAAAAAGAAAAAAAACCCCCCACAATTTCGGTTTTCACAAGTAAGATAATTGTTTGAAGTTGTTATACAAGTTTTCAAAAACAAAATTCATCTGCAATTCATGTTTACATGATTAAAAACTAAGGAGCTAGCTCCTGAGAGGTTCTAACATCTACTAGTAACATAATTTTAAAATTAAATTTAAACCCTTAGGGGAAGAGAATCACCACCACCACTATCTTCTGCGATGTCATCTATATACTAATAAAACTTTAATTTTCCTTTGGCCATTGTTGCTTTTGCTTGCTCCACGCGACACAACGCTTTCTCAGCTCCTGTCAACCCAGAACATGATTCACCAGCCCCTAAAGTTATGGCAAAGTAGAGATAAATAGTACAGAGACACGCCAGGAGAACAAGAGCCGTGAGGAGAAACCGATGCCGCTGGACAAGCCCCGAACAGCTTTCCAATTCATCCCCCTTTGAGTACTGCTTTTTTATTGGTGGTGCAGATGCAGAAAACGCATTTTGCGCATTCTGTGTCCTTCTATGCGGAGAGGATACTATGCCTTCAAGGGCCATAGCTTATGCACTCACTTCAGCCAGAGTAGAATATATGTACCTGTTTGAATCAAATATGGCAGGTACAAAATTGGTCAAAGTTTCAAAACCCCAAGAATATTGTTTGGAATAGTTCTAGAAAATAATTGATCTTCTGTCGAAGAAGCACAATACAGCACAGCTACTATAATATAAGCATTATCTTAGAACTACAAAAAAGGAAGCAAAGCACTACGTTTAATTTTTACAAGCCTAACTGGCACCAGCTCCATGGTAGTTCCAAGCTACAAGTAGGCTGAGGACATCAATTTAGAGAGGAAAAAAATATGTATTACTCACCACAAAAATTCAAAGGGTTTATTTCACTTTTATCCCTTGAAGTATTATCATTTTTTCTTTCATCCATAAAGTATCAATTTCATCTATTTAGTCCCTAACGCTGTGTTTGGTTCATGATTTTAGGGAAGGATTTGGAAAAGGAAAAGAAAAAAATGTGTGAAACGCAGATGAAATGCAGATATATTTCATTCATATTTCATCTACCTTTTTCCTTTCCTTTTTGCAAATCTCTCCTCAAATCTATGAACCAAATACAACCTAAAGTGTTTTTTATTTCAATTCATATGGTCAAATTGGAGACAATCCGTCCAAATAAATAAGGGTAAATTACACTGACACCCCTGAGGTTTAGTCCTATTACATCCCACCCTCTGACGCTATAAAAAATACATTTCCACCCTTGTGGTTACTAGTCTTATTTTACAAACCTCCTACTTATATAAAAGGCAACAACTCCTAATAAAAATACAGAAAAAATTACATTGAAAAATAAATAAAGCAGAAAAGAGTACATGAATTCAATATCTTTTTGATACCAACATTAATTCCATCTAAATAATTATAATGACAAGGGGTCAGTGTAATTTCACAAATGTCAAAAGATGATATGTATTAAATCCAAACTTCAGAAGGTGTAAGTGTAATTTACCCAATAAATAATGACAGAAACCTAATCTAATGGGCAAAAAAGTAGTTTTTACAATTTTACAACCTAAATCATACAACACCTATTTTCTTGCTCACAATATATTGGACAACTTACACATACAATCAAACACTCATCTTCTCCGGTCCTCATTTCAAAATAGTGAATAAAAAAAATGAGAGTTTGGTTGGATGGTTTAATTTGTTCAAAACTTAAAATGACATTTTTGCCCATCAAATTAGTCTTTTAATTGTCAAAGACTTGGACAACCATCTCCAATTGAACCACGTTATCTGAAATTAGAAATTTTAGGAACTAAACAAATGAAATTAGTAGTTTAAGAATGAAATAGAAAAAATGGCGATACTTTAAGACATAAAAGTGAAATTAACCCAAATTGAAATGGCAAAGGTTTTACTCATTTAACATGACAAAGAGGCAACAGCATGGTGGGGGCACTTACAAGTTACAGCTGTGATAGATAATAAAACTACATTTTTTTGAAAGAACCAAAAAAATTAATTAAATTAAATCATAGACAAGCCATATGTCAAATTTGCTTGACCAGACAGAAGTATCAAATAAAGGTAACAGATGACAAAACCCCATGTGCAGCTAGCTTCCTCACATGAGTCACCACATGAGACACTGTTGTCATACACTTAACTGTCTGGTCTCGTTGGTAACACATCCAAACATTAGGACAAAAGGATTCATGCACCAGACGCCGGCAAAAGAATTATAATAGCCCAAGTTATTAATGAACAATGAAATGAACAAGCTTATAAGAACTCATAGTCAAGAACAACTGCGACAGACCTTCCTAAGAATGAGAATAGAACTCCACTAAAAAACAAGAAAAATTCTTTTTTCATTTTGAGTGGGGACATTTCTAGTTGTTAATTCAGGCGTTTTATAAATTGGGAATACTGATAACAGAGTCAATCATCTCTACATGTTCTCTTGTATTTTTCAGGACACAACTGTTCATGCAAGATTTCTATTCATAAATTTCAAAGTTTTGCAGCTTTTTATTACACAATAAACATCCATCAAAAGCTACTTGAGATCCTCAATTTCTCTTCCCAGTACATGTTTTGGTGTGCTCAAGCCAATGAATTACACCTATAGTTTATTTTTACAATTTGAATCAAGTGTAATAGTCTGTGGATTAACTTCATCAAACTGCTTTAACTTAAATCATGCCATATTATTATAACTTCCATGCTGATGCCAAATCCAACACGCATTCCAGTGGAAGTTGTCAAACAATAAAAATGGAAAGCCAAAAATGCCCTAAGCTAGATGTAATTAACACAAAATAACAGCCTGATCTTAGCAATAAACTAGGAGATCATATACTTGCTTGTCAATTCTCAATAAATACCAAGCCTTTATAGTCCAAAGATCAGAAAATCCAGTCTATTGCATAGGACCAAAATGAACAACTGGACCATGATTTAAAGTAACTACTGTACAGCTTTAACAGCTATCCTCCTACTCATTGAGAAAGTCAACAAGTACAGATAATTTCACCCACTTTGGACCAAATTTAAGACCATGGACCAAGATAGCACACAGAACTTCAATAGAAGTTTATTATTTCACAAGATCTACCTAAGGCGATCACATAATTGACATACAAAATTGTTGAACAAATCCAACGAGTTAATGATTCTTTTGAGATATCATACAGCCGCATAATATCTATATTATATTGCATAGAGGAGTGTTATGCCCTATTTGAATGCCACATGGCAAGGCAAACTCCTCCCCACTCTCCAAGCCGCTATTCCTGTTCATGGATTTTTTGTAATGAATATATATATATATTATACAAAACCATGTGTTCTACTATCATTGCTACAAATGCAAGGCCATAAATATAATTAAAATAATAAAGTTTAAATAATTAGTGAAGTTTGCTAATTAAACTGATTGATAAGTTTCCTATATGAATTGTATTTCTACTTAAAGCTTCTCCCTAATTGGTAAAATACAAAAAACAATACATAAATTTTCTTGATTAGTAAAAATTTAAAATATGCATAAAGTTTTCTTAAATAAAGCATAAGATTTTGTGATTAAACCAAATGGTCAATTTTCTAATTAAACTGATTGTTTAAAACCATCAAGTGTCCATTCCTTTCATATATATATATATGTGTGTGTGTGCATTTTTCTAACAAGGACTAGTGTTAGGAAATGACCTTTGGGTGGATATACCCCCACATCGTGTGTGGGCATAAAACCTTTTATAGCGAATTGTAGAACTTCTTTTGAACTAGTTGCACAAACGTAGTAATATAATTCAGAAGTGAATAAAAGAGAAACACATACTGCCTATTATCCATATCCTACACAGAGTATTTTGTGAACATAATTCAACCATCATGACCGATAAAACTACCAAAATAATTAAAAGTTCACCCCCCTGGTCAAAAAGAATTAACAAAACCTCCATTATATGAGAGACTAAGGGCAGATTCCTAAACACAATTACTCTATCCAACCATTTTGACAATTACTTTAGCCATAAATCTATAGTCTCCCCAGGAATACATTTTCTGTTAAATCTGATCCTTTTCTTCAAGGTACACACCATCATTACATTTAAAAACCCTTTACATTGGTTACATGGGAAGAGGATTGGGCTAAAATAGCCCACTAAAAGACAATAAACTAAAATAGTCAATAAAACAAAGGGAGTGTTTGGGAAGAGGGTTGGGTTAAAATAGCTCACTAAAAGACAAAATAGACTAAAATAGCCAATAAGAAAAAATGTTACATCCAACTCAAAATCATCTCACTTTTTCTCTCACAACCATCACATCAATTACCAAAAAAAAAAAAACCCGTCCCAAACAAGGCCAAAATGTCACATCCAACACATAATCATTTTATTTTTTTTCTCACAACCATCAAATCAACTACAAAATAAAAAAAAAAAAAAACCAACTTTCCAAACATAACTTTTTTAACCGGTCTAAAATAGTCAAAAAGCTAAATAGCCAACTTCCCAAATAAGACCAATATATGAATTCTGCATCTTGTGCCCCCATGCTTAGAGCATCTCCAATGGCAAATGCTATAATAGCATTGCCATTGCTAAAATTTGGAAATAAATAGCAGAATTATAGCAATGGTGCTCCAATGATCCGATATCATTTGCAAAAATTTATCTATTTTGCTAGGAGGAAGGTTTTGCCTAAGTTGAAACATATGGCAGCTACCAAAGCTTTTGTCAAATTTGGCACAAGCTTTAGCATTTGACAAATTTGGCAGCTGCCATATCTAACCATTGGAGCACCACTTTTCTTCTCCAGCTGCCAAATTATAGGAATAGCAGCACCAATGGCAAACCATTGGAGATGCTCTTATAGAGGAATTATCCTATCTTCCAGGAATTCCAACTAGCCTGTGTGTCATTCCAATTCTATTGGTTGCTTTATGAGAAAAAATAACAAATAATGGGTATATAAGCAATAGAATTGCAAGGCATACCACGTATCAAAAGAGTTACATTCCAAACTTCCTTTTAATGATGCAAATTCAATATACATGCAATCGTAATCAAATCTTTACATTTAACTTGAGAGATTCATGTTCGCAGCGGAATCTACTGTTGTGTCGATCTCGATCGTTTGGTTCATTTTCAAAACAAATTATTTCTACAAATTTGAGAGCCATCTAATTCGAATCAATCAGCGATCTATTGAATGATACAAGCGCACATCACAATCAAAATTTCCATTTACGAAAACGATTGAAATTACCCCTAGAAACCCAAAAAAAAAAAAAACCATGGATCTGCATCATAAGAAAAAAAAAATCAGAAAATAGGACCAACTTACAGGTGAAGATAACCTCAAAGACGATCGCGATAGAAGAACGCAGAGCTGGTGGTGGTGTTGAATTGGTTTTTACCAATGAAATGAATTAAAACTAATCAATTAATTGGAATCAATAATGTTTTTGGTGTGATTTGCCAAAATTAGAGAGAGAGAAGGTAGAGAGAGAGAGAGACAGAGGGGAGCTAGAAGTGGTAAGTAACTGGAGGTACGGTAGCCGCAGTATGCGGTATGATTGTGGGGAAAGTACCAAATTTATTGTAGAGTTTGACGCTAATTCCGCGTTTTGATTTTTTTTTTTTTTTTTTCTGGAAAATTTTATTATACACCCCCTTATTTATGAATAATTTTTATATACGACTATGCCACATATTTTATTATTGTAATTGATTTTGATAGTAGGATTTATTATATTTATATTAATATTCAGATAATAATAAAAGTTATATATATTTGTGATTAGTAAAAGATTGTACCAGATGCTATCTTATTGATATATAAATATTTCTCTTTATCTATTCAACTTTAGCCTCCGTTTGGGAAGTAGGTTGGCTTTTTGGCTTTTTTGACTATTTTAGCCTGGGCTTAAAAGTTTGGTTTGGGAAGGGTTTTTTGGATTTTTGGCTTTTTTGATTTTTTTTGTGAGAGATGAGTGTAATAATTATGGGTTGGATGTGATGTTTTGTTTTTTGTGGCTAAAAAAGCCTATTTTGTCTTTTGTGGCTAAAATAGCCAAAAAACCTGACTTTTTGACTTCCCAAACGGCACCTTACTCACATACTTTTCTTCTTTATTTGTAATCAATTTTTTTCTTTAGTTATGATAATATTTTGAGATCTTTAATTATATCTCATTTGTGATTGGTTATGAGTTTTTTTTTTATTATTATTAAGTTATGGCTCTCACAAAGTATAAAATTATGTTATTTTCTTCTGTGATTATAAGATGTATATATACCATATTCTTTCCTTTTTTTTAATAATGTATAAGAGTAAATTACCAATAAGTTATGCTTTTTGGACTTATTACTTATTAGTCCTATGAATAAATTTATCAGACTCTCTTATTTTTATAAATAAATTTATAGTAATAAATTTATCAGTCAAGATATATATATATATATATATAAATAAATCTAATTAATAGAATTGATTGACAAGTGATTCTATTGTATTAATCTTGGTAAAATTTATTCCACTTGAGAAAATTACACTAATTTGTCCTACAATTTATATTAGCATGCAATTCCTCTATTTTGTTATCGAAAGAAATTGATCCAAGAAAAAGCTTCCATCTATCTTGTGATACACAGATATGAAGGCTGCAAACTAAGTGCTCGTTTGGGATGCTCAATTAGAGTTAAAATAATTATATAAAATAAAATAAGTTATTTTAATCAAGTATAATAAAATGTCATATTTAACCTATTATTATTTTATTTTTTTTTTATAAAAATAAAAAAAAAAACCTATCATAAAAAGGCTTTTTAACTCAAAATTAAAATAGTCAAAAAACGAATCAACATTCCAAACGAACCCTAAGTTGCACCAAAACTAAAGCCTTGAACTAGATTTGAGGTCCCTTTTTTTTTTTCGAAGTAAATCAGAGGACTCAAATCCAACAATCGAAGCTCAAATGGATCTGAAGTGAATCTAGGCCTGAATCAAGTTGTATTTAAAGATATGGTGTTAAATCATTTTCTCTATTTTTTATATTTTTTTAATAAGAAAATTAAAATCTCTAATTCTCAAACACCCCTAAAATTTATTGATTATACACCCTTACCAAACTTTTTTGGGTAAATTACAATGACAACTCCAAAGTTTCTATTTAATACAGATTTTTCCCTCGCATTTAAAAAATTACATTCCCCTCCTTGAATTTATAATCTCATTACAAATTGTCTCCTGAATTGTTGATGTCATGTCATAAAATTTTTTAAATGACAATTTTGCTCTTTTTTTTATCATTTCTTTTTCTTTTTATCATAATTACATTCTACAACTTTTCATCATTAAATTCTACCTAAACATATTCTTATTGAGTGATGATAAAAAATAAAAAAATTTCCAAAATATTATACTTTTTAAGTATATCTAGATTAGGTGTATCTAAAAAATAAAAAAATAAAAAATTGCTTAAAATATTTAAAAAATTCAATAAAAATAAAAAAGTAAAAAAAGAACTCAATTTTTTGTGTGGATTAAACCAAAGAAAATGATTGTTATTTCCTTTAAAATGACATAAATAAAATATCTATATTATTTTATTATTTTATATATATAAAGACTAAAGGAAAAATATGTCATTTTAATCTGACAATGGGATAAGTGTAATTTTTTAAATATAAAAAAGATTTGTGTTAAACAAAAACCTGAAGGGGTGTCAGTGTAATTTACCCAACCTTTTTAGGACCTCATCTCTCAATATTTGTTTTATTATAATGTAAAGTCTTAATCTTATTCTTATTCATAACCTTAAAATCTAACCTTTGAAATCATAAACTAGCACCACCTCTACCTCCGACCATCACCACCACTATCTTTGTTGCCACTTACAACACTACCAGCTCAGCACCATTTTCAACTTCTCCCATCACCCGTCTTTCTCTACCACAACAACTCTTACCCTCTATAGCCCTTACCCCCGTGACCTCCACTCCTACAACCTCTACAGTCTCTTACTTTTTGCGCACCACCATAGCTCTCACCACTATTTGGCGGTCTTACTTTAACTGAGAAAGATAAAGAGATCAATGAGGAGAAAGTGAGAGAGATCAAAAGATCCACAAGGCATGGGTAATGGCAACAAGGTGGCAATAGACTGGAAATAGGTAGACTCGGGGCAAGAAAGGGTTGCAGATGAGCGAAGAAAAGTCACTGGAGCTATGGGGTGATAGGGGTAGGTAGGAAAAGGGTTGTGGGGGTGGCAGGAGTGTGGTGGAGAGAATTAGGGAAGGGTGGCGAGAGGTTGGGTTGCAACAAAGTGATTGGGTGGTAGATAAAGTGGAGGTATAGGTTAAGGTTTAAGAGGATTGAAAATAATTTTGGGATTAAGTGGAATATTAAAAAAAAAATTATAAAATTTGAATTTTCCAAGTGGGGTCCAAAGAAGAAAGGTTGCTACTATTAGTGAAACCCTTACTAATGTCATGATGTAAATTATAACTAATTTTCCCTTGCATTATAATTTTACCACAATAATTGTATATTTAATCATAACTAAAATTATGAGAATTTTTATAACTCTCATTATAAGACCTATACACCCTTTTGAAAATTCCCTAAATCCCTCACTCTCTCTGCAAACTCCTACACATAGAGGAAGCGGTGTTGTGGCATTGGGATGACAATGGGTTGATTGGGTTCAATCACCATGGAGAAGTAGCTAGAGGCGAGCTAAGAGATGAAAAGCAAAGAAATTGAGAGACATGAAATGGGAGAAGACATGGGTATTATGGTGTTACAGCAACAAAGGATAATAGAGGAGAGTGTCATGTTGTGGTAAAAGTAAAGTTGTCAATCCGATGTCAATCCGATATCAATATCGATTTTTAAATTAGTACTGTTATGTTTTCAAAATTATCATTGTCATTCACCATGTTATTACCATAAATATTTGACAAAAACCAAATAAGGAAATTTTTTCTTATGTTTGTTTAGAGCATCATCAAATCATATAAGATAGTACTAGGATCTTTGGTCTAATCACTATGTAACATCAGTTTATAGTGTAAGATTGCAAGTTTAAAATATATTGGACGAATTTCATACTTTTTATGTTTTTCTCTTCTTCTACTAATAATTAACCCCTAACCCTTACTGATGTAAATTGTGTGAATAAAAAAATAAAAAAAAACATCATGCAAGATAGAACAAAAATACATAATAATGACCCTTTTATTGAGCTATCTCAAATTGGTTACTCCTATCAGGTGAGTAAATATTAGATATAACGATAATATATTTACCACAATAATATTAAATTAGTAGAAGGCAAGAGTTGTTAACTTAAACTTTTTATAATTTTTTATTAATTGATAACACCATATAAGATAATCACTGTCATATTTTTTTCTATCTAACAACCTTTTAGATTTTCCCGTAATCTCTTTCGCACTAGTTTTGTGGGTAGGTACTTTCGCGGTGACCAGACTTTTTTCTAATTCACCAACACCTCTCTGACTTCCAACACCAACCCAAATTCTTCTTGCCGCCTAACCCTAATTATTCTCCACTTTTTGTAGCCATTACACATTCATTTCTTAATCCATTCATCTCATAAACAATTTGACTTCTTTTTTTTTTTTTTTTGAGTAATGTTAGGAATCATGAAATATATCATGAAGATTTTTCATCCCTTGATTAGTCTTGATTAGTGTGTGGTGTTTTATTGTATGGGTAATCCAAATGTTGAAAATCTTTCATGATAATATTCATGATGTATTTTTCATGATCCCTAACATTACTGTTTTTTTTTTTCTCTCACATGTCCATCTTTATATTCCCTGGTTAAGCTTCTTTTAAATAATTCATTACAAATACTTAAACATGATAGAAAAATAGAATATGAGAGAGAGAGAGAGAGAGAGAGAGAGAGAGATACTAAAATCTTAAAAAATGTTTGCAATTTTGGTTGTGGTTAGGATTTGACATGCTTTGTGGTATTACATTTAGCTATATAGGAGTTTTGCCTATGGAAAAAATAAATACAAATATTTAATCCAATTTTTATATTATTTTTAGTATTAATAATATAAAAAAAAACGTAAGTAACACAGCAAATATTAATTATATTAGTAAATTTTTGTTGGTCAATTAAAAGAACATCATTATTGTTGACATTGAAGTTAGTATTAATAATAATAAAAATGTAAGTATAATATAGAAAATATTAATTATATTAGTAAATTTTTGTTGGTCAATTAAAAGAGCATCATTATTGTTGACATTGAAGTTAATGGAGGTTTATATGGTTTCGAAAACACCTACTGGTGGGTCAACTTAAGGTCAGTTCAACCGTCGAAAAATACAAACCGAAAGTTAATTCAGGTTTGAGATGGGTTAGCCTCTCATTTGTGCAACTTCTCAATGTACCTAACCTTTCTGGCCTAATTCCTAGCTCAAGATTGTCAAAAATGCTAGAAGTCTTAAAAATTCTACCAAATGTCTCACATGGGTATGGGACTCACATGGGTCCCACATTGTGTGGGTCTCACATCCATGTAAAACATTTGATAGAACTTTTGGTAAAATTTTTAGGATCTCTAACATTACTAAAAAATTGTATCATCCCATTATTTTTGTAGGCCTAGTATGGGGTTGTTTGGGATGATCTAAATAAGTATACTTTTTGTCTTTTTACGAAAAGATATGCAAAAAAGTAGAGAGGTGATGTGATGGAAAAAAGATAAAAAGATGAATTATTTAGGGGATGCCAAACCACCCCATATAATATTATTTGTACCTTATTTGGCACAGTTAATAAGAGGCTGCCATGTTTGGGGTTGGAGCTTAAGTTCAAATCAAGTCAACCCGTAATGTTTACATCTTGATATATCCATAGTGTGGGTGTTCATTTCCGACCACACAACCAAACAGGAAACTCAGCTGGAGAGCACCAGCAGAATAGATTAAGCCCAAACACTTGCCAACAAGAATATGAGAATACCGCGATGGTTCGTTCACCCGGGGGCACTCCGACGATCAAGTCAGTAATCTTATCTCTCTCAGATATCAATACAAGTACTTAAACTTCAACAATGAAAGCATAAAAGTATCTCAAATAAAGCATACCTTAGACCCACGAGGGTGCCTTACTTTTATAATGATCAATATCCAACTTCCCCTAAAAGTCTTACTTCATGGGACTCTATCCTTTACAAGGATAACATTTATCACAATTTACACTATTCAGATTAAGATGAACTCCCTCAAGAGTCACATCTCTATCCAAATAGGTAGCTTGATATCATCTAGGACTCTAGTCCTCTATCTAAATATCTCGAATTTCGATATTATCGCACCATATCTTGGCACCATGGTCTGCCTATATGGCACCTCGGCTAACAACCTCAACCACATGGACTACCTAAAATATATGTCCCCACAACTGCCCTCTAGGTTCTATTACCTCGGCAAACTGAAATGATGGAACCTATACATGTACTTCCCCGACCGAGATCGTGAATCATTGGCACCAAGAAACAAGGACTCAAATATCCACTCATCAAGAATCAAAAATCAAGAACCAAGAACCATGAACCATCATGTTCTATTTCATCTAGGTCCAATATCTCGACAGAGATCGCACTGCTAGCAGAGATCATGACTTCCTAGTTCAAGAATATCAAGATCCTAGTATCAACTCATTAGAAACCAAGAATAAACAAGTTCTTCCCCCATTCAAATTTAACATCTCAACCAAGATCAGCATCTCAACTGAAATCATCATGTTAACCAAGATCACCATCTCAACCGAGATCGTTATCTCAGCCGAGATCGTCATCTCAACCGAGATCATCATGAGATTGAAGCGTACCAATCACGTCCCCATCATGTTGCATTAGTTTTGGCCCCCGCCATCTAACGTCAATATGGGCACGTCAGGACTCAAAATCATAACTTTTTGCCATATTTTTCTAATTCCAGCAAAACCATTTCATTTTCCTATTTCATCTCTATCTGTGTCCCTAGATTCTCTTTCTCTTGGCCTCTACAAACCATCATTGCTGTTCTTGAAGCATTCATTACTATAAAGACTCCCTTTGTGCCCAAGGTTCATACTCTACCAGCTGAACCAGACTAACAGCCAAACAATTCATCAGCTGCTCCACACATCAACCCACCATCTCAATGGCAGTGAAAACACCGACATAACGACAATCTTGCAGCTAGAACTAGGAACAGGAAACACCGAGGTTCTAAGCTCCCAGCCTTAAACCTTGATAATTTTCCAATCGCCTTATCTGTGAGTAACCATCGCCGTAACCAATGACGACATGTCTCGCCGAACTCTTGTCGTAGAAGACTTTCTTGTTGACGTCCCTGATATCATAACTGTGCAATCCACTCCATCTCCTTATAGTCAATCCAACATGCTCATGCCTCCAACAACTTAATATCTCAAAAGAGAAGCACATGAAACAAGTGGACCAAGTTACTGTTGCCAAAGTCGAGGCCATTGCTAAGGCCAAAAAAACAAGTCAACATGGCCTACAACAAAGGCTACTATCTTGACTGGATGATAGCCCTCAAAAAGATGTCTGTCTTCGAGGACTCAACCTTCATGATATGGGTCAACTCAATGTCTCTTTCCCTCCCTTTCCCAATCAATCTGAGGATGAGGCCGAGGAAGTAAAAAAGGCTGACGACAATGAGGCCAGAGACAAAGAAGAGGAAGAGGCTGAGGCCGAGGTTGCCGAGAAAGAATCTGAAGCTGCTGCTGGAGCCAAGTCCCCAACTCTAAATGAGCAAGTTCTTGACTTGACTCAAGATGAGGAAGATGAGGTTCAAAAGACCACTTCTGAGGCCGAGATCGAGACTGCCAACAAGAGCCTAGATGACACACTGCGTGAGATCGATGCTAAGGTCCAAGATGAAAAATCTGCCCAGCTATCTGCCGAGGCTGACACAACACCAATTGTCAAGGCAAGACAGACTGTGGAAAATGCATGAACTTTGGTTTTTCCTCATTTTTGTACTTTTCTTTCTTACTTTTGGAAAGCTGTAATCTTTTGTTTGAAAAATGTTAGCTTTATATTTGGCCGATGTGCCCCTTTTGTCTTTGTAGATGAACAAGTAATCTCTTATGCCAGGCTGAAATGCCTTTTTGTATCTGAACAAGTTTTTTTTCTGAATGTAAGTCTTATATTTTCTTCCAAGTGTTGATGTATGCCTTCTTTTCTTCTATGCATGTTTGCTGCTTTCTTTCATGCTTTTCATGCTTCCAAACTTAGAATATTGTTACATTTCTTCAAAGTATACCTTAACTGTATAATAACTCCAGGATACAATACCTCGGATAAACCTTGACTGTTTTCCTCGGCTAACCATTTTCATACCTCGGCTAACATTCTACGCCAAAAAATATTTTTATAAGTGTTATTGCTTTTTTACCTCCATACACTATCTTCTATTAAAACTTCACCCTTTCCAAGTTTTAACAACCTGGTTGGTCACCTCGGGTAACATGTACCTCGGATACTTTATTCATCATTGCATCGGCTAACTCCAACTTGTAAATTTCTTCAAAATTTCAACAAGTGTTAAGCCCATTTCTGAAAATTTCAACAAGTGTCAAACTCTTAAGTTTGTTCATCACTCCAGCTCCTTGCCCCCTAATTTGAACCTAAGTTCCACTTAAGTTCACATTAAGCATGTGACTATGGTCTTTTGTTGAAGTTAGATTCAAACAAAGGCTTCCCAAGGTGTTTCAACCTTGGTTTCTCTGTTAATGAACTTAGTTCCATTCTGAGTTTGACTCTGCCGATATGGCAAGTCCAGGTTAATTCAACTTAGTTCAACTCTATTATCTGCAAGTATAATTCAACTCTATCATATAATGAGTCTAAGTTATTCATCATGTTTCATTCAGAAACATCGTCAACTTAGTTTAACTCTATTACATGCAAGTATAATTCGACTCTGCTATATAATAAGTTTAAGTTATTCGTCATGCTTCATTCAGAAACATCACCAACTTAGTTCAACTCTATTATATGCAAGTATAAATCAACTATGCCATATAATAAGTCTAAGTTATTCGTTATGTTTCATTCAGAAATATCGCCAACTTAGTTCAACTCTATCATATGCAAGTATAATTCGACTCTGCCATATAATAAGTCTAAGTTATTCGTCATGTTTCATTCAGAAACATCGCCAACTTAGTTCAACTCTATCATATGCAAGTATAATTCGACTCTGCCATATAATAAATCTAAGTTATTCGTCATGTTTCATTCAGAAACATCGCCAACTTAGTTCAACTCTATCATATACAAGTATAATTCAACTCTGTCATATAATAAGTCTAACTTATTTTTCATGTTCACCATGGGAACATCGCCATATGATATTTCAGTCTTATCACACAATCATGGATTCCAATAACATTTTCACACTTTTTTGCATAAACTTTGGCATCCTTTTGTATGTAGGGTCATCAGAATCCCTATAACATAGCTTTGTGGGCAAGGGATTTGTCCCCTATATGGATCCCGTGTAAAAAGTCCTCAACCTGGGAAGGATGTACACATCGCAATAGAGGTCCACTAAAAGTCCTTCTATATAAATGGCATTTTGCCAACAAGAAGAACCTGGCCGACTTTAGTCTGATCTTGTGTGCTTTTTGTCTTCTGGGTTCTGGGATCTGCTCATTTAAGCTGAGTTCTTATCTTCTCGAACCTACTCATCTAGGCGGAGATCTTGTCTTCTGGGATCCGAGATCTGCTCACTTAGGCTGAGCTCTTGTCTTCTCGGACCTAATCATCTAGGCCGAGATCTTGTCTTCTAGGATCTGGGATCCAGAATCTGGAATCCGAGATCTGCTCACTTAGGCTGAGCTCTTGTCTTCTTGGACCTAATCATCTAGGAATAGATCTTATCTTCTAGGATCTGGAATCCAGGATCTGCTTGCTTGGGCTGAGCTTTTGTCTTCTCGAACCTAATCATCTAGGCCGAGATCTTGTCTTTTAGGATCTAGGATCTGGGATCAGGGATTCAGGATCAGGAATCTGGGATCTGCTCACTTAGGCTGAGTTCTTGTCTTCTCGGACCTAATTATCTAGGTCAAGATCTTGTCTTCTAAGATCTGGGATCCAGGATCTAGAATCCGGGATCTACTCACTTAGGTTGAGCTCTTGTCTTCTCAGACCTACTTATCTAGGCCGAGATCTTGTCTTCTAGGATCTGGGATCTGGGATTCGGGATCTAAAATCTGAGATCTACTCACTTAGGCTGAGCTCTTGTCTTCTGAGACCTAATCATCTAGGTTGAGATCTTGTCTTCTAGGATCTGGAATCCGAGATTCAAGATCTGGAATCTGGGATCTGCTCACTTAGGCTGAGCTCTTGTCTTTTCGGACCTACTAATTTAGGCCGAGATCTTGTCTTCTAGGATTTGGGATCCGGGATTCGGGATCTGGAATCCAGGATCTGCTCATTTAGGCTCAGCTTTTGTCTTATCGAACCTAATCATCTAGGTCGAGATCTTGTCTTCTAAGATCTGGGATCCGAGATTTGGAATTCGGGATCTGCTCACTTAGGCTGAGCTCTTGTCTTCTCGGACCTACTCATCTAGGCCGAGATCTTGTCTTTTGGGATCTGGGATCCGGGATCTGGAATCCGAGATCTGCTCACTTAGGTTGAGCTCTTGTCTTCTCAAACCTACTCATCTAGGCCGAGATCTTGTCTTCTAGGATCTGGGATCCGGGATCTAGGATCCAGGATCTACTCACTTAGGCTGAGCTCTTGTCTTCTCGAATCTACTCATCTAGGCTGAGATCTTATCTTCTAGGATCTGGGATCCAGGATCTGGAATCCGGGATCTACTCACTTAGGCTGAGCTCTCGTCTTCTCAGACCTACTCATCTAGACCGAGATCTTGTCTTCTAGGATCTGGGATCCGGGATTCGGTATCTAGAATCCGGGATCTGGTCACTTAGGCTGAGCTCTTGTCTTCTCGAACCTAATCATCTAGGCCGAGATCTTGTCTTCTAAGATCTGGGATCCAGGATCTGGAATTCGAGATCTGCTCACTCAAGCTAAGCTCTTGTCTTCTCAGACCTACTTATCTAGGCCGAGATCTTGTCTTTTGGGATCTGGGATTCGGGATCTAGAATCCAGGATCTGCTCACTTAGGTTGATCCTTTTATACTTGAAAGTCATCTCATTGGGAGCGCTCATGCCCCCTATCTTTGCATCCCTTCTGAAAGGGTCTTCATTCCGTTATTGTCGACACATTCTCCATCTTCGTTAAACTAGTCGTTGCCAACATGTTGATCTTGTACAATGATGGCCATCTATTTTAACTAAGTTTCCACAGACGGCGCCAAATTGTGGGTGTTGATTTCTAACCACACAACCAAACGAGAAACTCAGTTGGAGAGCACCGGCAGAATAAACTAAGCCCAAACACCTGCCAACAAGAATATGAGAATACCGCGATGGTTCGTCCACCCAGGGGCACTCCGACGATCAAGTCAGTAATCTTATCTCTCACAGATATCAATACAAGTACTTAAACTTCAATAATGAAAGCATAAAAGCATCTCAAATAAAGCATACCTTAGACCCACGAGGGTACCTTACTTTTATAAAGATCAGTGTCCAACTTCCCCTAGAAGTCTTACTTCATGGGACTCTATCTTTTACAATGATAACATTTATCACGAACTCCCTCAAGAGTCCCATCTCTATCAAAATAGGTAGCTTGATGTCATCTAGGACTCTAGTCATCTATCTAAATATCTCGAATTCCGGTATTATCACACCATATCTTTGCACCATGGTCCGCCCACATGGCACCTCGGCTAACAACCTCAGCCACATGGACTACCTAAAAATATGTCCCCACACATAGCAACAAATAAGGAGTTGACTTGATCAAGAACAGTAGTTATGATTTCTTAATTTCCCAAAAGTAGTTTGAGATCCTGTCTTTATTTTCTCTTAGCATAATTGTCAGGCAAATATAAATGTACAAAGAGGATCCAACCATGATACACACCACATGTTCTGTAGAAAAAATAAAAAATAATACATAATAGAAATAAACAGATTCGGATATACCTTTTACGCTTAAACTGATTCACAAATCATGTAAGTGAATCACGTGCCTACATCGATGTCCTCAAATAATTCCAACAGTGGGGTAGAACTACTAGAGAATTACCCACACTATTCACAATACAAAAACATGCTTGTTCTCCCATAGCAGAGAACTAGAGAGAGAGAGTCTTTTTTCATAAATATTATTCAGTTAAAACCCATATCACATTATACGTAATATGTATAGACGTAAGAGATGTAACCAACCACAATTTTATCTCTCCAGGAGATGAGATTGTGGGTTATTTACCTTTATCACCAGGATAAGGTGGTTTGATATTCAAACTGATAAGGTCATTACATGGGTCATGAGTCATGCCACCATGAGCGTCCAAACTCGGATTCGAAATCCGACCCGATTTCTAACATGTCCATATTCTAGGATATCTTGATGATTACTCACATGATCTCAACTAATACAATATCCTACATTAGTGGGACAACTCCTAAAAGGATAGAAAAAGACACATGACAATGTTTTAAAACCTTTCAAGACACATGGTAATGTTTTAAGGCATTTCAAAACCATAGGCGGTATCTCAGGTTATGGATGGTTGTTTATGGTACAAAATCACCAGAACTTGTAAGAAATTGGGTTAATAATGGCAAGAGATCATGGGACATGTGGCAGGCTACTATAAAGACACAACAAGTGAGTCAGGGACGAATTAATAGAGTTTATGAGTTAGTAGTGAGATGAAAGAGAGAATACAAGATAACCTGCCACAATTCATCACCAACTATCCATAAATGCAGCAAATGGTCAGTTTTAAGTGAAAGATCATGAGCCATGTGATAGGTCATCATAGAATGTCATAAAAGAATGCAAGACTAAGGTCAAGTTTGGGAAGTCCCAAATAATCCATCTTTTTATCTTTTTATCTTTTTTTCATTACATCACCTCTCTACTTTTCTGCACATCTTTTCGTAAAAAGACAAAAAGTGCATTTATTTATGTCATCCCAAATAATCCCTAAATAATTGTCAGTAGCAACAACTTTAAATACCCAATGAAAGGAGCATGGCAAAGGGTCCAGCACTAATCAAACAAACCTCATTCTTCAATTTGACCTAGCGTCTTTATCTTTTACATTCCTAAGTTTCAATAACTTAGAATGTATTAGTTTACATTATCTTATACATTTCCTAGATGTCGTAACTCAAAATGTTTTTCTTTTCCTTAGCATAACTGCAGTTTTTATAAAGTTATATATGTTTATCAATAAAATAGTTTATTAGAATGTCTTTCATTTATTTAGCGCATTTATCTTTTAATTCTAGTTTATCCATGGCCCAACACCTTTATCCAGATATGTGTTCTTTACTTTTTCTACAATAATAAAGTTTACTCATTTTTCCATCTCCACACCTGAGAAAATTGTGAAGTCCATTGAGGCAAAAGAGAATCAGTAGTTGTCCAATCAACTATACACAGTTTGCTTAATAGAATTCAGATCTGAGCGCATCGTTCAACTACAGCTTGGACTATGTCACAAATCCTAGCACACTCGCGCACCAATCAATAATCACCAACCACATTCAGCACCAAAACTCACAGTGTTTTTCTTTTCCAAAAGAAAGAAAAATAAATAAATATATATATACACTAGTAGTTGGGCATCGTGCCCATGGTAGAAGAATAGTTTACTTGTTGAAGTTCTACAAATTTTAATTGCAATTTGCTTAATTTTTATTGCTGAAGTTATCACCTACCCATTTTTCTTTTTGCTGATAAAAAAAAAAAAAAATTAATGATAACTATACAAAATTATTCCTAAATATAGTGCATGTATAAATGGATGAAAAAATGTAATAACCATATTTACACAACATTCACATGAAATAATTTTAATAAAATTCTAAACATTTGAAATAAAGAAATTTGCAAAGAAAATGGGTAGGTGATAAGATTATCCTTATCATATATATATAACCATCTTTATCTTCAATTTGGCAACAAACAAAAATGTGCTTGTATTGAAAAATGATCAATTCTTAACTCGCTAACTTCGTGTACAGTTTAAATCATATTATTGTATCGTGTTAAAAAATTTCACCTTTAATGTTAGGTATATCAAATTAAACTATAAAAGATGCACATAAACATTAGTATGATCAAAATTTATTTTGATTGTGATGTGGGCCACTCATAAAATTAACCTGAATGGCATAATATTATTTTTTTGCTCCTTTTGTGTTTTAATTATGTGCACTTAACATGATTAACAATATAAAAAGTGATGCTATATTGCACTCAAAATGAATTTCAGGTACAAAATAGTTCATTTTGGTACTTTCGTATTTAATTTTGTACACTTAGCATTATTAAAAACAAAACAGAGAATAATAATGTCTTAGGAGTAGGCTAAATATATAAAACCTTTAAACCACCTTTTGACCCAACTACTGAGGTAAGAAGCAAAGGATCTACTTGATGAATAACCATCCAATAGATAATCCCACCTGGCCTAGCTATCGTAATGCGTCCCCAATAAAAAAAAAAAAAGAAAAAAAAAGAAGACATAAATATAATGAAAAATTATACAAAATTTCTCTACACAATATATATGGTTGAATATTAATTTTTACCTTAAAAGCAATATACACTTCAAAATCATTTTTATTTGAAACATTAATATTACCACATTAATGTTATAATATTTGTTTTGTATATTCAAGGGGGAATTACTACCCAGTGGGGGCAGTAGACTAAAGTTACAAATCAGGGGGGGATTTCTGCAAATGACAATAACATTAGACAGTTGAAAATTTATTACCAACTCATGAGAGTGTAATTTTACTACCAAAACGACATTGTTTTCTCTATTTCTCTTTCCCAAACCTAGCCACCCATTTCACTATTTCCAGCTCTTTCTCATTCCCTCTGCTCTATAACTCTCTTTCACTCTACTCACCCAAAAAAAACTCTCTTTCACTCTCTGGCGCATCCCTCTTACTTTCTGACAACATCCCTCTCCTTCGATGCTTTGCAAATCTCTCTCACTCTCCCACGCATCCCTTTCAAATGTCTCCTCCAGATTGTGAGTTTCAAATTTTGAAACTATATATTATCTTCTCTCTCTCTCTTCATCTCATTTCAGGTTCATCTCCCTCCCTCTCTCCATCTTCCTCTCAGTCCCTCCTTTTTCTTCACCAAACAACCACCATTGCGCGGAATCAGGAGCTTCTTCCGTCTCAGTCACCGCCGCAACCTTTCCATCTCAGTTACTTCTTGATCTAGGCTTCGATTAATTTCGATCACAGATTTTAATCAAGTACCATTAAACTCTCTCTTGTATAGATTTCATTCTACATTGATTAAGCATGGTAATCTTACAATTTCAGAGTGATTTGAGTTTTTATGACCTGGGTTTAGTATATTTCTTTTTATTTTTTGGCTGATTGTTGTTTTTGGGATTTTGTTAGGTTACTGTGGCACAAACAATGAGTATGTCAAACGTTGCAAAGGTTTGGTTTGGCCCCTCTTCCATCTCCTCATCTCTCTCTAAACTTGAGAATTTCATTTTGGGTATTTTGCCTATTTTGGTACTGTCAAGCTCTTTCTTTTTTTTTTTTTTTTTTTTTTTTTTTGTGTGTGTGCATACAACATGTTCTATAAAATGCCTCAATTAAAATGGTTTATTTTCTTTTGGTTAAACCAACTGCTTATATAATTCTACTTTTTTGTTGTTCAAATAGTGAGTAAATCTATCATAACAGGCCAAGTAAATGACAACACAACCTTTTCTGTAGAGAATTTGACTGACAGTGCTTGAATGCTCTTAGTCTTAGTGTTGGTAATATGATAGACTAAAAGGTGATAATATTTTCCTTCCTTTATTTTTTTTTTTAAACTGTTATTTTATTTATCTCTTGATGGAGAGATGATGATCTTTTACCTTTAATATAAGTTGCTTGCATTCATTCTGTATTGTATGTGGTTATTACAGATACAAAAATTATCAGAGAGTACATATTGTCATTGTCATGTCTATGCATAACCAAGATGTGGAAATTTGCAAATCATTGGGTCTTTCAACACTTGCATCCCCCACACACTACATTTGCACCCCACACAGAATTCACTTGCACCCCCTCAATCTTTTCTATTCTCACTTTCCATCCAATCATTTCATTCAACCAACCATATATATATATATATTTTTAAATTTCCATGTTGTCAATGTTTCACTTGCACTTTACCCAGTCATCCTTAATTGTGCAATTGCATATTCAGTGTTTATTGAATATTTTCATTTCACTAGGACTACCATGTATTTGTTCATTTATTGTCATTGTCATGTCTATGCATAACCAAGACATGGACATTTCCAAGTAATTGGGTCCTCTAACACTTGCACCCCACACAGACTACATTTGCACCCCACACTAAATTCACTTGCACCGACTCAATCTTTTCCATTTGCACTTTCGATCCAATCATTTTATTGAAACAACTAATTTTTTTTTCAAAAATTTCATATCGATTACTATCATGTCAGTGTTTAACTTGTACTTTACCCATTCATTCTTACTTAAGCACTTGCCTATTCAATGTTTATGGCATGTTTTCATTTCACTAGGACAACTGTGACGACCCAAACACGTCCCTATAGGTTTAGCGTCGTAATCGGCCAGTAATCCTAGGATTACCAAAGGCCTCTGAACAAACTGTCACATATTAAGGGGCTTCAGAAGCAAAAATAGAAACATACATAGTCCATAGAGCTGTACAGACATACATGGGACAAATAACTTAAAACCTTGTGTATATATATATACATATATGACGTCATATACATCCATCCAACCTTGTCATTATATACAAAATAGAACAAAAGAACTGATCACAAAACAACAGCGTCTTAAGCTTATGTCTTGGTTTACAAAACTCGATCACTAAACTCTTTTTGGAACCTCCTCGAGAGGCACAATGGTTGGGCGACAAAACAGAGACTCCAGGTCATCAACTCTGAGCCTAGTCACCCACCTAGTCACCTACATACATAATATATATAGTGAGCGAAATTTCAGTGAATAATAACAGAGTAAAGATTTTAATGAATGATGTCCAGTTTCATACCATCTCAATCAGAGAGATAAGCATAGTCGTATCAAAAACAGAGTCATGTTCACATTCACATTCAAATTATGTGTGGTACTTCCATTATCATTAACATATCACTTTGGTCAAGCATATCAAGTTCTATAATGGAAACTCCGGTACCGGGTAACATATTTCATACGTAGGCCATGGTATTGTTTTTCCCGGGCGAGGGCCTGGGCCATGGTATTGTTTCCCTCGGGCGAGGGCCTCATGACCATATGCCACAGTATTATTTCCGTTAGGCGAGGGCCTCTGCTAAGGATACCACAAAGATATTTCAAAGAATTGGATCATCATTCATGTAATCACAAAATAGCCTTTTGTATCATTCAGATACAGTTCATATCATAACATAATGGTCAGAAAGTATTTCGTATCAAACATAGTAAATTACTCACATATATCTGCACAGATAGCTTTGATAGCAACCAATGCATTAACAGCTCACTGCGCGTGACCTACACAAACATAACAGATACATATACTGAAACACACGCTTGGATCGTAATTAACTTATTTCATTTTATTCTTAGTGTGTTTCTAAGTCTTATCCTTATTATTATGTCTTAATCATGGCCTAAGAATGCCTAGGATGCAATGAGGATACCAAAACATGTTGTTCAACACTTAGGTAAATTTGTTGAAAATAGGATCCTCGCTCGAGCGAAGATTTCTTCGCTCAAACGGATGTGCAAAATAGGCGTGGTCGCTCAAGCACAACTTCAGTAGCTCGAGCAGTCTATAAACCTCTACAAAGGTACTAGTTGTGTGATTTCTTCACTCTACGGTCGCTCGATGGTCGCTAAAGCGTGAGATTGAGGTCTTTGCTTGAACGCAACTCTTGTCGCTCGAGCGGTCTGCAAAACATGTAAACTTTTGGGAGCATGCATTTTATACTCGAGCCAACTTTTACTTGCTTAAGCAAAAGTGCCAAATAAAGAGTGGTCGCTTGAGCACAGGTTCTGTCGCTCGAGTTGAGAAACCAAATTATGAAATTTCTAGATTTGTTTCCAAGCTTCAAAACTCAACTCAAAGCTGCAATTCATGTTCTTTTGGGCCAAAAACATAAGAAACTTGTGTAAACTTGTAAAACATTGTGAATTCAAAATCATTTTGCAAAATCAAAGCCCAAAAGCAAGTCAATTGTTCAAACCAACTTTGAAACTTATATGTATATAACATGTATGCAATGCTATGAACTCAAACTTGTCCAAAACATGATTAATTTAGATAAAATGGTGAGAAACTTGATCAATTCTCAGAACAAAGCCAAGATAGACACATGCATGTAAGGTTTGTTTGAAATTCAAACTCAAAATTTGATGAGAATGCATGCATGCATGGTATGGTTTAAATTCATTCATTTCTGGCTTAATTCTTACATTACTCAACTTAATTCTCTAGAATCCATGTCCTAGATATCATATTGATCAAGTCTAAGGGTTGAAGTCTTATCTTAAATGTTCAACAATGCTCTAGATGGTGAATACACTAAGATTCCAAGCACAAATCCTTGAGTTCCAAGCTAATTTCTTCCAAATTCTGGCAATTCCCTTGATGATCTCAATTCTCTCTTGGTCTCTCTCACTCTCACACGTTTTTGAGCTCAAAATATGAGAATGAGAGTGTAAGTAATGGCCCTTAATTCATCAAGTTGCCTTATATAAGCTTAATTAGGAAACTGCATTAGTGACTAATTAATTAACATTATTTATTCTAATTATTTTGGTTTCAAATCGACTTCCAATTAAACCTACCATAATTTCCTAAAAATTCCAAATTACATATATACCAAGTCAATTTCGTGATCGGATACCGATAAGGCCTTCAATTCATAGAACAAAATAGAAACACAAACAGATCTTTTCTACGATAGACAAATAGAAACACAAATAATGCAATATACATGCAATTAATTCAAAATTTCATCTTAATTACTTATTAGGCATCCTTAATCATGGTTTAACAGTTAATCATAGGTCGAGGTTGTTACAGTCTTCCCCCCTTAAAGAGTTTGGTCCCTCAAACTTGAATTACCTTCGTTTTGGAAGAATATCGGTTCCAGAGGAAATAAATCAAGATATCTCTTCATCATATCTTCTTCAGTCTCCCAAGTTGCATAAGTCCCTCCGTGGTTTTGCCAATCAACTTTCACTAATGGTATTTCTTTGTTCTTCAATCTTTTGATGCTATGATTCATAATCTGAATTGACCTCTCTTCGTACGTATAATCATCTTTCAGAAGTACATGGGTCGGCTCAATCACATGGAGTGGATCTCGTAAATAGTCCCGAAGCATTAAAATATGAAAAACATTATGCATATGTTCCATAACCAGCGGTAAAGCTACCAGATATGTCGCCGAGTTGATTTTCTCTAAAATCTCGTATGGTCCAACATATCTCGGTGCTAACTTGCCCTTCACACCAAACTGACCTTTTCATTGGAGTCACTTGATAAATACGTGATCCCCAACTTCATATTCTCTATCTCTTCTTCTGACATCTACATAACTCTTTTGGCGACTTTGTACAGTTTTCAATCTTTGTTGAATCAATTTCACATTTTCCATTGTTTCTTGCACAAGTTCCAGTCTCAACATTATTAAGCCAAAATTCACATTTGAAAATTTTTGCGTACAACTTCTTTTCCCGTAAAATCTATAAAGCAATTCTCAGATGATTTTCATGTTCTTCCCTTCTTTTAGAGTAAATCAGTATATCATCAATAAATACAACTATAAATTCATCAAGAAATTTTTTGAAAACCCTATTCATTAGGTCCATAAATGCTGTAGGTGCTTTTGTTACCTCAAATGGCTTTACCAAAAATTCGTAGTGCCCCTATCTAGTTCTGAATGCAGTTTTCTCTATGACTTCTGCTTTAACATTTAGCTGGTTATCCCCAGATCTAAGGTCTATATTGGAGAACACTTGTGCCCCTTGGAGTTAGTCAAATAGGTCATCTATTCGAGGTGATGGGTATTTGTTCTTAATAGTCACTTTGTTCAATTCCCGATAGTCTATACACAGCCTTAAAGATCCGTCTTTCTTCTTGACAAACAAAACTAGAGCACCCCAAGGTGACTTGTTCTTGCAGATAAACTTATTGTCTAACAATTCCTAAAGTTGAGTTTTCAATTCTTTCAATTCAGAAGTTGACATTTTGTATGGGGTTTTGGAAATTGGTTGTGTTCCAAGTAGTACATCGATAATTAATTCAATTTCTCTATCAATTAAGTCTCCAGGCAATTCTTTCGGAAACACGTTGGGAAATTCACAAGTAACAGGAATAGTTTTCACATTAGAACTATCAGAAGTCTTAGTCAAAACATAACACATATAACCCCCACATCCCTTCCTAAGCAGTTTAACAACTTTCATGGCAAAAATCAAATATGGGGGAGGAACTAGCCCATTCCTAGCAAACACAAATTCAGGTAATCCAGGTGGATGAAACACAACAGATTTATTCACATAGTCAATAGTTGCACAGCACTTCGTTAACCAATCTATACCCAATATGTAGTCAAAATGATCAATGCTCAAAGGCAGTAAACCAACATACAATGTCATATCACCAATCATTATATCACATGCCGAATAAACATAAGCACATATTATAGAACCTCCAGACGCTGTAGACACAGATAGTAAACAGTTCATAGGTTCTAAAGGTCTACTTAATTTTCGAGAAAAAAGCATACGATACAAATGAATACGTGGAACCAGAATCTATCAACACATAGGCATTCTAAGCACAAATACAGATTATACTTGACACCATTGATTCAATATTCTGTACATCGCCAAACACAAGTGTGAACACCCTACCTTGTCTCAAAAGTTCTCTCCCCGCATTAGTTTTCACATTTGTTCTTGATCCAAAAGCAGACCCTGCTGAACTTGCTACAGGATGGTTGGCATTTTTAGACCCAAGTGGACAATCTTTCATCATATAGCCAACTTTGTCACACCGGTAACAGGCTCCAGATGCACGATAACACACTCATCTATGCTTTCTTCCACAATCGAAGCAAACTGGAATAGACCCACTATTCGGACTTGAGCTACTTGTAGACCCTGTGTTTTGCTTTTTGCTTCCAAAGGAGCTGCCATTTCTAAACTTATTCCCCGACCTTTTACATTTCTATTCTGTTGTTGTTGGGGCCTTACTTTGTTTCATAGCTGCTAAGCTAGCTTCTGCCATTAAGGTTCAGTCAAGCACATCTACATACATAGGCAACTTCAAGACACCGACTCGGTCAAACACTTCTCAAGTCAAACCTCCTTCAAATTTTTGTGCCTTTTTGTAATCGGTATCTACCATGTGTAAAGCAAACTAGGCCAATTCAGTGAACTTGGCTTCATATTCAGCAATTGACATATTGCCTTACTTGAGTTCTTGAAATTCAGAAACTTTTCGGTCCCAAAAGCACTGAGGGAAATATTTGTTGTAGAAGATTTCCTTGAATTGATCCCATATCATATTTCCATTATCATTTCAGATTAGCAACCACCACCTTCGAGCTTCATCCTTTAAAGTGTAGGTGGCCAAGAGCACCTTCCGAGTCTCGGAGCAGGGAAATACTTCATATAGTTTTTCCATTTCAAGTAACCATGTTTCTGCCTTTAGTGGTTCACTACCACCCAAGAAAGTTGGCGGTTTCATCTTCATAAACTTCTAAGTCAGGTTGATTATATCATTGTTATCCAGCTCATTTTATACTAGCGAATGTGGAGGGGACAAGAGTTGTTGCCTCAAAGATTCTGTTAAGGCTATAAGCATTTGTTCCATGCAACTCATGCAACCCTCAGAGGGTTCAGCTGTACCGTCACTTCTTGAATTTTCCATTTGCTATAGGTAAACAGAGCACTTATAAACATAGGCAAATAATTCGTTTCACAATGTTTGGAACATTCACTTCCAGTTCATTCGTTTCAATTTCATGTGTTCATGATTAGATTCCGATTTCTCATTGAAAGAAATTAACAAACACACTCTCACATGCAAATGAAATATAGGACATCCTATAGCTCATGTGGACTTGTGTGTATGATATAACACGTGCTCTGATACCACTCTGTCACGACCCAAATCCGCCCTAACCGGCCAGTAATCCTGGGATTACAAAAACCTTTAAACAAACACATATTAAGAGGTTGCGGAAGCAAAAATAGAAACTTACATAGTACATAGAGCTGTGTAGACATACATGGGACAGATAACTTAAAACCTTGTGTATATATATATATACATATATGACGTCATATACACCCATCCAACCTTGTCATTATACACAAAATAGAACAAAAGAACTGGTAACAAAAAAACGTCTTAAGCTTATGTCTTGGTTTACAAAATCGACCACTGAACTCTTTCCAGAACCTCTTCGAGAGGCACAATGGTTGGCCGAAAAAATAGAGACTCCAGGTCATTAACTCTAAGCCTAGTCACACGTCTAGTCACCTACATACATAATATATAGTGAGCGAAAGCTCAGTGAATAATAACAGAGTAAAGATTTTAATGAATGATGTCCAGTTTCTTATCATATCAATCAGAGAGATAAACATAGTCATATCAAAAACAAAGTCATGTTCATATTCACATTCATATTATATGTGGTACTTCCATTAGCATTAACATATCACTTTGGTCAAGTATATCAAGTTCCATAATGCAACCTCCGGTATCGGGTAATATATCTCATACGTGGGCCACAGTATTGTTGCCTTCGGACGAGGGCCTGTGCCACAATATTGTTTTCCCTAGGCGACGACCTCGTGACCATAAGCCACAATATTATTTCCCTGGGCGAAGGCCTTTGCTAAGAATACCACAAAGACATTTCAAAGAATTGAATCATCATTCATATAATCACAAAATAGCCTTTTGTATCACTCAGAAACAGTTCATGTCATAACATAATGGTCAGAAAGTATTTCATATCAAACATAGTTTTACTAAGTTATTACTCACAGATATCTGCACAGATAGCTTTGATAGCAACCAATGGATCAATAGCTCACGACGTATGACTTACACAAACATAACAGATACATATATTGAAACACGCGCTTGGATCGTACTTAACTTATTTCGTTTCATTCTTAGTGTGTTTCTAAGTCTTATCCTCATTATTGTGTCTTAATCATGGCCTAGAAATGCCTAGGATGCAATAAGGATACCAAAACATGTTGTTCAACACTTAGATAAATTTGCTAAAAATAGGGTTCTCGCTCGAGTGTAGATTCATTCGCTCAAGCAGTTGTGCAAAATAGGCGTAGTCGCTCAAGCACAACTTCGGTCGCTCGAGCAGTCTGTAAACCTCTGCAAAAGTACTGGTTGTGTGATTTCTCCGCTCGATGGTCACTAGAGCATGAGACTAAGGTCTTCGCTCGAGTGCAACTCTTGTCGCTTGAGCAGTCTACAAAACATGTAAACTTTTGGGAGCATGTATTTTATGCTTGAGCTAACTTTTGATCACTCGAGCGGAAGTGCCAAATAAAGAGTGGTCGCTTGAGCGCAGGTTCTGTCGCTCGAGCAGAGAAACAAAATTCTGGAATTTCCAGATTTGCTTCCAAGCTTCAAAACTCAACTCAAAGCTGCAATTCATGTTCTTTTGGGCCAAAAACTTACGGAAACTTGTGTAAACTTTTAAAACATTGTGAATTTAAAATCATTTCACAAAATCAAAGCCCAAAAGAAAGACAATTGTTCAAACCAACTTTGAAACTTATATGTATATAACATGCATGCAATGCTATGAACTCAAACTTGCCCAAAACATGATCAATTTAGATAAAATGGTGAGAAACTTGATAAATTCTCAAAACAAAGCCAAGATAGACACATGCATGTGAGGTTTGTTTGAAATTCAAACTCAAAATTTGATGAGAATGCATGCATGCATGGTATGGCTTTAATTCATTCATTTCTAGCTCAATTCTTACAGTACTCAACTTAATTCTCTAGAATCCATGTCCTAGATATCATATTGATCAAGTCTAAGGGTTGAAGTCTTACCTTAAAAGTTCAACAATGCTTTAGATGGTGAATACACTAAGATTCCAAACACAAATCCTTGAGTTCCAAGCTAATTTCTTCCAAATTCTAGCAATTCCCTTGATGATCTCAATTCTCTCTTGGTCTCTCTCACTCTCACACGTTTTTGAGCTCAAAACATGAGAATGAGAGTGTAAGTGATGACCCTTAATTCATCAAATTGCCTTATATAAGCTTAATTAGAAAACTTAATTAGTGACTAATTAATTAACATTATTTATTCTAATTATTTTGATTCCGAATCGACTTCCAATTAAACCTACCATAATTTCCTAAACTTTCCAAATTACACATATACCAAATCAATTTCGTGATCGGATGGCTATCAGGCCTTCAATTCACAAAACAAAACAGAAACACAAACATATTTTTCTATGATAGACATATAGAAACATAAATAATGCAACACACATGCAATTAATTCAGAATTTCATCTTAATTACTTATTAGGCATCCTTAATCATGGTTTAACAGTTAATCATAGGTCGGGGTTGTTACAACTACCATGTATTTGTTCATTTATTATCATTATTATGTCTATGTGTTCAAAAAATAAGAAATAATACACAGCAAAACAAAAAAAAAAAAAAAGGATTCGGGCATACCTTTTACGCTTAAATCGAATCCATGGATTATGTGGGTGAATCACGTGCCTCAATTGATGTCTTCAAATAATTCCCAGCAGTGGAGTAGAACTACTAGAGAACTACCACACTATTCATAGTACAAAGGCTATTTTGTGTTTCTATGAAGGGAAAAAAAAATAGAGAAGACTACAGGAGATTGATCTGATACAAAAATTAACTCTCACCATATAATACATATATTATATGGGAGTGTTATAACCACCCACAACTCTATCTCCACAACAGATGAGATAGTGGGTTAATTACACTTATCCTTAGGATAAGTTAATCTAAGTCCACTTTGACTGGGTCTTTCGTTATGGGCTCGGATCATGCCACCATAGGCGACCTAATCAAATATGGGTTCTAAACCCAACCCAATGTCCAACACTATGCATAACCAAGATGTGAAAATCTTCAAATCATTGGGTCCTCCAACACTTGCGCCCTACATACACTATATTTGTACCCCACACAGACTACACTTGCACCCCATACAAACTTCACTTGCACCCCCTCAATCTTTTCCATTTTCACTTTCCGTCCAATCATTTCATTCACCTAATCTTTTTTTTTTTTTTTTTAAAATTTTCATGTCAGCTACTATCATGTCAATGTTTGACTTGCACTTTACCCATTTATTGTTATTGTCATTCTTAATTGTGCACTTGTCTATTCAATGTTTATCTGATATTTTTATTTCACTTGGACTACTATGTATTTGTTTCTTTATTGTCATTGTAATGTCTATGAATAACCAAGATGTGGAAATCCTCCAATCCTTGGTTCCTCCCACACTTCCACCCCACACAGACTGTATTTGCACCCCCACACAAACTATATTTGCACCCCACATAGATTACACTTGTACTCCATACGATTTTTACCAATTTCTATCCCATTGACTTTCTATCAAATCATTTCATTGAAAAAAAACTTAGCACAATTGTGCCTCCCCGTGTCTTCATATTTTTCATGTCCCTTATTATCATGTCAATGTTGGACTTGTATGTTTCATTCCTCGTATATATATATATATATCACTCAAAATGGGATATTTGTTTTTAAAATTGGTTGTTTTATATGTGCATGGTTAGTAGTCATTGGATGTGCATACCAAAAGGAGCCTGTGGAAACATAAAATAATCTTGTTAGTCCTAAGTCTTGGTTTTTATGATGTCTATTAACTGTGTTTTATTATTATATTTGCCTGACATTATTTGACACAAAATGATTTGAATGTTTCCAAGAACTATTTTTCCACTCCAACGGCTGTTTTTGCCCTCCAACGGTCATACGAAGATGAGGGATTATAAATACAAGATCTACAGTCATTTACAAAGAGAGGGGACAAGAGGAGATCAAAAGAGAAGAAATAATACAAGAAATTTGTGCTTAAACTTTCATATTTTGTTCGTGAGCTTTATTGTTTTAAGTCCAACTTTTTAGGAGTTTAATGCACTAAATGCTTTAAGCATTTTTCTCCACAAATCATCTATAAAGGGTTGTTATACTCGTAGGCTTGATTGTGAGTGTTTGAGAGAGAAACACTTCAGAATTTTTGTAACACCAAAACAGGGGCTGTTTTGGTGGGTTTGTTTTTGGAAATTTTTTGAACAAAATCCTTATTGTAAAGGTCTTGCAAGTACCCGATAAACTTGTTGGTGTGAAGTTATTTGAAGAATAATGAAAATATTTGAAGTGGAGCCTCGAAGAGTGAATGTAGGCTTGGGTTAAAGCCGAACCACTATAAATCTTGAGTGTGCTTTCTATTTCTCTATCTCACTTATATTGCTTTATTATATCTCTCTTACTTGATTTCTCACACACACATTAGTGATTATTTTGTATATCTTTCAATATCTTGTTTGTGTTGTGCATATTATTTTTATTGGATTAATTGTTTTAGTTTTTATTTATCGACCCAATTCATCCCTCTTTTGGGTTGCCCACCTGGAGCAACAAATCTCATGAGAGCAATGATATTTATGCTTCACTTTTTCCTAATTTCATTTGAATTTGGGTAATCCAGTTGACTCATGTGTCATTTTGATTTTGAAAATTAAAGTTAAAGACAGATGGTGGTCATTTTATTTAGCAAAAAGTTATATAGAAAGTTATCATTTTTTTCTTTTCTTCTTCTTCTTCTTCTTCTTCTTCATAACAACAATGCCATCTTATTATTGAGATAGAATCATCTAATGCTATTCAAAACTAATAGAATCACACTAATTTCTCCACAATCCATTTGGATTGGGTGATTTGAAAAGAAAATAAAACATAAAAAATGCATTTCTTATAGTTCACATCACTTGTTGGGGAAAATATGAAGAAATGGAAAGAAATTAAAAGAAACCAATTTTTCTTAAAATTTTCGTTTTAAATCTCTAAAAATGAAGATTATGGGAGAGGGGGAGGGAGAGAGAGAGAGAATCAATAGATTACTATTTTTTATAATACCAACACCACTTTTTTAGATATAAAAGAAATAAAAATAAAAAGACACCTTATTTGGATAATATAATATAAACCACTTTTTTTTTTCCTTATTTATTTGAATAACAAGAATAGAAAACACCACCTTTCACTTTTTTTCTTTTCTCTCCTCAGTTCCTTAATGAAGATACTGACTTTGTTTTATGATACAATCAACGAATAGAAATCAAAATCATCACAAACAAAACATTGAAGAAGATAGATTCAATTATCAATAATTCATTGATTCCAATTATAAAATTTTAACAACAATCAGTTCATCCCAAATTGGAGAAAGAATGACAATTAAACTCGAAAAATTAAATGATATCACCCTCTTTTAATGTTACACAATAACAAACTCAACAAATACACAAAGCCTTCTTTACTGACAGACCAAGAATCTTTATTTGCTAAATGCATATGGAGATTTAATAAGACTACAATAAAGACAGAAAATTCAATATGATTAGAAACATGTTGATTATTTGGTGAGATTAGAGCCAAACAATCACAAACTGGGTAGATTTTCCATCAACAATAGAAAGTTGCATATGGAAACTGTAGCTGCCCTAATAGCTAATTCCCTTTCTGAGTTTTCCACTTCTACTAATCTACATAACAAAGAAAATAGTCAAAGTTTAACACAATTCAAGTGGACTAATAACTTTCATAGTAAATCGAGGATATAATAACAAAGTTAGGTACTCTAGAAAGAAAATAATTATAAGGAAATAAGAAAAAAAATAATGAAGTTCACAAACCTTTCCTTAGAAGAAATGAGAAATAAGGTGTCAAACAAAAGAAATTGGTTCTAAGGATTGGTGAATTGTATTTGGGTACTTCAAAAAGTCAATGATAATATCTTTTCTTCCTTTAAAATGGAAAAGTCCTTATGTTCTGAAGAAATATTATAACAGGAAGCCAATTTCTCCAATTTACGTGACACCTATACACGTGAAGTCTTGATGAAATAATTGCTAATTAAATCAGCTTAAAGATCCTTACATAAATATTATACTCCATTTAAGTTACGAAATTGGAAAAAACTAAGTTGAGCAACAAATGCCTTAGAATTACTTCCCAATCATCTTACCTAATTTCTTCATTGCAACCATTCAAATTTTAGATTGTATTATTTTGTGTTCCCATAGGCTCCTTTTGGTTTGCACACCCAATGACCACTAACCATGCACATATAAAACAACTAATTTAAAAATAAAAAATAAAAAATAAAAATCTCATTTTGAGTTATGGATGGAATGAAACATACAAGTCCGACATTGACATGATGATAGAGGACATGAAAAACATGAAAACATAGGGAGCCACAATTGTGCTAAGTTGTTTTGAATGAAATGATTTGATGGAAAGTCCAGGGGATAGATATTGGTAAAAATCTTACGGGTTCAAGTATAATTTGTGTGGGGTGCAAATGCATGCTGTGTGGGTGCAAATGCATGCTGTGTAGGGTGCGAGTGCTGGAGAAACCAATGATTTGAGAATTTCCACATCTTGGTTATGCATAGACATGATAATGACAATAAATGAACAAATACATGGTAGTCCAAGTGAAATAAAAACATTAGATAAACACTGAATAGGTAAGTGTACAATGACAATAAATGGGTAAAGTGCACAAGTAAGAATGAATGGGTAAAATGCAAGTCAAACATTGACGTGATAATAGCTGACACTAAAATTAAAAAATAAATAAAAAAATTGATTGGTTGAATGAAATGATTGAACGGAAAGTAAGGATGGAAAAGATTGAAGGGGTGCAAGTGAAGTCTGTATGGAGTGCAAGTGTAGTTTGGGTGGGGTGTAAGTGTTGGAGGACCCAATGATTCGCAAATTTTCATATCTTGGTTATGCGTAGACATAACAATGACAATAAATGAACAAATACATGGTAGTCCTAGTGAAATAAAAGCATTCGATAAACATTGAATATGCAAGTGCACAAGTAAAAATGAATGGGTAGAGTATAAGTCAAACACTGACATGATAGTAGTCGATATGAAATTTTTGAAAAAAGTTAGTTGTTTCAATGAAATGATTGGATGGAAAGTGCAAATGGGAAAGATTGAAGGTGTGCAAGTGAATTCTGTGTGGGGTGCAAGTGTTGGAGAACCCAATAATTTGGAAATTTTCACATCTTGGTTATGCATGGACATGACAATGATAATAAAGGAACAAATACATGGTAGTCCTAGTGAAATGAAAATATTCGATAAACATTGAATAGGCAAGTGCACAATTAAGAGTGAATGAGTAAAGTGCAAGTCAAACATTGACAACATGAAAATTTTAAAAAATAATAATAATAATGGTTGGTTGAATGAAATTATTGGACAGAAAGTGAGAATGAAAAAGATTATATTAATACTTATAAAGTTTATCACTAATTTATAATTTTTTTCAAAAGTACATTGAATTGTAATTTTCCCTAGTTTTTTTAAGGAAAATATGCTGATAAATTCACAAAGATGAGTATCTAGGACATTAAGGATAAAGGTAAATCTTTTGAGGTTAAAAGGGCAATTTTTTTTTTTTTTTTGGTACTTATTTTTGTTGTGATAGTTTTACCTGTGCACTTTTTCTATTTATAATTTTTCTCTATTCTCGAACACTATTACAAAAAAAGTCGTCAATGACAACCAACAACAATAAACAGATAAGTAATACGTAGATAGATAAATAGACAATAGACATATAAAAAGAGATAATATAATCTTTAAAATTATTTATTCTTATGACCCGAAAAGAATAAAATTGAAGCTATTGCTCCAAAAAAAAATTAAAATTAAACATTTAGCCTGAGTGTCCTATTTTTTTATATGTTTTTGGATCACTTGGCTTAGGCAGACCACCACTAGATTCATGGTTAGCATTAGGGGATGTATAGCATGTATGATAATTTATTGGGCTACTCGTGTTGCTCACATATGTAATTTTCGAGGTTGATAGATATGCTTTTTCCATCAACTTATCTAATTGTAGCTAACAAGTTGTGAGACAAAGGAATAGTCCAACTGGTAATTGTCTTTTTATCAGACCTTAGGTTTTGAGTCTCATCCTTCTTTTTTCTAGGTGTTTTTTTAAGATGGATCCCTTTCTCTAGATTAAAATATATATTTGTGTTGTAAATAATATAACATTATTAAAAAATAAATAAATAAATCTAACAAGAGGTTGAAATTGCAATTTGATCCTAAGAATATGATATTAATTGCTATAATAAGAGATAGCATACTGTTTTTAGGTCTAAACCACCGGTATTCGGAAGTTCACAAGACCCCGATTAATCCGATTCGAGCTGGGTAGGACCACAAGGGCGGGAAAGCTCTTCCAACAAGTTTTTAACACAGCTGCGTTTCCAAGTCTTAAACCTGAGATCTTGGTTAAACTAGTATAGCCCTTTACCAGCTAAGCTACATGCTTGTTGGTAAGAGATAGCATACTGTGATACACTATCAATTGATTTATTTTCATAAATAAATAAAACAATATATATGCAGATGGTTTGGCAAACATAGGTGTCAATAAAAAATAAAAATAATAAAAAAAAGTGGGTATGAATCAACATGAACCCCTAGTAATCCTTGATGATCCTCCAAGTGAGATTGCAGACCTGCTTGTTGCAGATATAATTAGATCATCTTTTTAAGGCTTTATGCTTTGTAATGGTTTGTATGACGTTGTTCTGCTTGTTATTTCTTTCCTTTGCATTAAAAAAAAAAAAAAAAGATTTTTATTTATTTATTTGATTCTCCATAAATTACTCTTGTTACTCTCATTGACTAATTATTTTTCTATTTAATTATTCCACTGATTTAATCCCTCAAAAAGTGACATATTATCAAAATCTGTACTTTATTCCTTCTTGGTTGAACAATGTGAAATCAAAATATATAAGTAACTGATTTTTTTAGAAAAATTAATACTTGACCAACTTAGAAAAAAAACAACAAATTGGGGTATTTGGGGTGTTTCATTTGTATAATAATAATAATATATACATATATCATTTTTGCTTTATAAGTATAGAATACAAAACATAAAGGAACGGATGATTTCTTTGACAAATTATTTATTTATTTGTATTTTTCTAAAAACACCACATTTTATAGGAAAAATTTTAAACTTTCAAATCTCAAAACAATTTTTCATACAGAAACCAAAATAATATAAAAGAAATGAGTATTTAAATTTTTTTTATTTTCGAAACATAAAAAACTGAAAACATGGAAAATGAAAATATATTCCCCCCTCCCAAAAAAAAAAAAAAAAGTTAATCATCTTATTTGGTTTCAGAAAATTGAACCAACTTTTCAAAAAGTTAAATTTTTTATTTTTAGTAAAAAAAATTGAATATCCTAAAAACTAACCTAGATTCACTTAACAAATATAATATTTATAGAAAAAAAAAGATTCAAAATCATCAAATATAAAAAAAAATACAAAAGTTCATTATATTTTTATGTATTTATTAAAAAATTTAAATATTTTTTATAAATATTTTACTTAAATATCTAAATTGTACATCTAAAAATTAAAAAACTTATTAAAAATATTAAAAAATTCACTAAAAACACACACACACAAAAAAAAATTTAAAATCACTGTATTTGATTTCAATTTTTTAAAAATTGAGTTTTTTATTTTTTGTGAATATTTTAAAAATTATAAAGGGTAAATTACAAATACATCCCTTGAGGTTTATTTAAAATACAAATTACCCCCTGTGGTTTGAAAAATTATAAATATCCTCTTATTAGAATTTTTTATTTAACAGAATTAACTAAAAAATGAAATTCATAATTATTTTCCTACACAATAATAAAATTATCCAAATTATTAATTGAAACATATTTTTAACATCATTAAAAAAATTTAATTGACTTGATGATTTATTAATAAAATGATTTATTAATAAAATGGGCGATTTGTTATGAAATTAAAAATCTTAGGGGATGGAATATAATTTTTCAAACTACATGAGACAATCTGTGTTTTAAGCAAACCTCATGAGATGTATTTATAATTTACCCAATTGTAAACAATTTTTTTATTTTTTTATGAAAAAATATTTTAAAAAATCAATAAATACGCAATAATATAAAAATATATTGAACTTTTCAAACCAAACATACTCTTCAAACAAAATCAATCAAAACCAAAGGGAATCAATCTCTATAACTTGGCTTTGTTAAAATAAAAATAAAAAATAAAAAAATTTCTCCATAACTTGGCTGAGTCGTTCTATTATTAACTCACTGAGTTGAACTCTTCAATCGGCGAACCAGTCTCACGAAGATATAAGACAATCGGGTGTTCGACGCTTGACTGCAAAGCTATTCTCTCTCTCTCTCTCTCTCTCTCTCTCTCTCTCTCTCTCTGATATTCTTTGTTCAACTCTCCATCGATCATCGTGTGTTTTCTTCTACATCAATCGCTTCAGGTACACTATATATATATATATATAGCAACTCTCTGTTTTCTTTAATGCTCTAATTCTTTCACAATTAGGGTTTTCCAAAGCATAATCGAATAAATTATCAATTTAATTACGATTTGATGATGAAATTCATCGCAATTCAAGGTGATGATCATGATGTTTAATTATCCGATTTAGGGTTTCACAAAAAAAGTGTCATTTTGGGTAATTGATTGTTGAAGAACATGTTTGCGGCCTCTTGCCTCGCATCGTGCTGCGCGGCATGCGCGTGCGATGCTTGCCGGACGGTGGTCTCGGGGATTAGCCGGCGGTCCGCTCGGATTGCGTATTGCGGTCTCTTTGCACTTTCTCTGATCGTATCGTGGATTCTTAGGGAGGTTGCTGCACCTCTGATGGAGAAGATTCCCTGTAAGCAGCTTCGAATTTCTTGTTTTCACTAATTCTGTGTAATTGTTTGTGTATGTGTAGCTGTGATTCTCAAAAATTATGGGTTTTTTTTTTGAAAAAGAAAAAGAAGTTATCTTTAGTCGTCACAATTTGATATAAATATGACCCAAAGTTTGATTAATAGGTAGTATTAACTGTGTATAACAATGTCTTATGATAATCACATGTTTGGTTTTGCTGCTCTTCCTCTAATAAATCTGGGGAAAATTACAAATGGTGCCTTCACCAAATATTTACAAATTCATGAAAAATTTATAACTAAGTTGAGAAAGTTTAATACTGATTTGAAATTTTTATTTATTTTTGGATATATGCACTGAATTGCAATTTTTCCACAAAATCTATGATGGTTCTATGACCAATCACTTACGCTGTGCTTGTTTGAGGGATTTGGGAAGGGAAAGAGAAAGAGAAACGGAAAAGGTGCATAAAATATATCTTTTTCCTTTCCCTTTTTAAATCCCTTCCCAAATCCCCCAATCAAACACAGCATTAATGATTTGTGCAAAGAAAATGCACATATTGCTGCAAAATAGGGGTGTTCTTTTATGCTTCCAATCATTGTTGGGGTATTTCTTAAACAAGATTATGTTTTTCCAAAAGTGGAAAGTGTTTTTCATTAATGTATCACATTGATGTTTTTTAGACCTGGACTTGAGCTGTCCTCTCCTACAATGAAGTCTTTGTTCGACATATTTTTTTAATCAACAACAAATGATATTATTAAAGAAAATGAAAAAAGTACAACTCTTTATTAGTCATATGGGCTAGATATATTGTAATTTTTGTGGTTCCCAAGTGTTAATGTAATCCAAATATATTTTTTTTTAACCCTTTTGAAGTTTTGATAAACTTATGTGTTGTTGTATGTGAATTGATTATAAGTGGTTAATGATAAAGCTGATATCATATTTGATTAATTATCCAGGGATTAACCATTTTAGCCAAACACCAGATAGGGAGTGGTTTGAAACAGATGCAGTGCTGCGGGTTAGCTTGGGGAACTTCCTATTTTTCACTATCCTAGCTCTTCTAATGGTTGGTGTAAAAAGCCAGAAGGATCCTCGTGATGGTTTGCACCATGGTGGATGGATGATGAAAATTATTTGCTGGTGCCTTTTAGTAATATTTATGTTTTTCCTACCAAATGACATTATCAGCTTCTACGGTAAGCCATTTTCTTGATTAGAGGATCCATAGATTACTTCTGATTGGCTTCTTCTATTCTTGTTATTGCTTCTCTGATGACAATAGTTTTCTTTTGAGATCTTATTCTTTTTATTAATCTCATAGTCATAGTGTTATGCGCTCTTTTGCATATCATGAATATTTGATGAATTGTAGATACTCACTCCATCCCATTTTGCAGCATGTTTTGCCATCCACACATTCAAGGAAAGCATTTTTAGATAAAAGATTATTAAAAAAAAAAATAAAAAAAAAAAACGCCCTATTCTTGTATTTGAATATTTTTTGGGGTATAAAATGGAAGATGGGTAATAGTAATACTCAAGTGATGTTTAAACACTTTGAATTTTGCAATTTCGACACAGAAATGTGACTACAAAATGTGAAAAATAAGACTTATAAAATTAGACCGAGTATCCGCAAGTGATGATTAAACCTGTTGAATTTTTGGAATTTCGACACATAAATGCGACTTCAAAATGTGAAAAATAAGACTTATAAAATTAAACTGAGGGAGTATCTTTCTTATTTGGGTTGAAATTAGTCTTCTAGCACAGTACAATCTTCAAGTGAGAAATTCTAATATAGTGGCTGCTGTTCGTTCCAATTTGGGGTGAAATTTGGGAGGCTTCAGGGTTGCACCGCTTCTCTGTTTCTTTTTCTTTTTCTTTTTCTTTTTTAGTGGATTTTTATTACTCTTTTTTTTTAAAAAAAGAAAAAAGAAAAAGAGGACTTTGTAAAGGAGAACAATCAAATATATGAAATGGAAACTTGTTTTTTAAAATACAAGTGGCAAATAAGTGTATAGAATCCTAGGTTGTGTTTGGATAGATTTTCAAACTATAATTCCACCCCTACATTCCAATGCCATGTTTGAATACATCTTTCAAATTATATTTCCACAACAAAAAGAAAACCCTACAGAAAATTTTGTGTCAAGTGGGATTTTTTTTTTTTTTGAAATTTGGCTTAACCGGTCAACCGGAACAGTCCAAATTTTTTTTTATTTATATTTTTTTTGGCAATTGGCACTTGTTTTTTTTTAATAATATTTTTAATAAAACAATATTTTCATAATTTTTTAAAATTTTTTATGAGCTTTAATAGATTTTTGAGTTGTATGTTTGGTTATGAGTTGTAAATTTTTGTATCAGATATCATATATCACATAAAAAATTCCCCACTCAATTTAAAATTCTTTTCAAAACTCTTTTCAAACTCATAACCAAACAAATTTCTACACTCAAATCATAATTCCAAAACACACAAACTCAACTCTATTCTCAAATCATATTTCCAAAACTCTTCCAAACACTACCCTCGTTTTTGTGCAGTTACGAAAGTTTGACAAGATTGATGTAGGTAAAATGATCACGTTTTCTATTAAATTCCTATTTTATATCTCAAAATTGAATCCCTTTGAAGAGATTATTGATTCAAAAAAATTCAATAATAATTCATTCACTTTATTGTTAGATTAGTTAAGGTTTGTGAAGAGATGCAAGGAAGAAAAATAATTGAAAAAGAAAGTTGTTGCAACACATCAAGCTATGTATATCTTGATGAGGAGAAACTCTAATTCAACCATCTAATTGGACAAAGAGGAAAAGAGTAATATCTGATGAAAGGAGATGCATGAGGGATATGGTGCATCAACTCCCAACCTCGTCCCACTTGGAAGAAACTGACCCCTAACCCAACTGTGACCCCAACTACGACTCTGAACTAGTAACAGGTTCACACATGTAATCCCACGCCCAAAACCAAAAATCTCTTTACAAACCCAATTTTTGCAGCAACATCATAATAGGGAAGATGAACGAGATCTGATGTTAAAATCAGCTTAATCACATTATAGATGCATACATATCATTATATTTATATTTGTAAGGTCAAATCAGATCTTTGGAAATATATATATATATATATATAGAGAGAGAGAGAGAGAGAGAGAGAGAGAGAATAAAGAGGTTTCTTTTTAAAAAGAAAATAAGCGGTTGTGTAAGATCTTTATAAATAGATTACATATACATGCATTGTTGTCAAATCACGAATCAAATCGTAAATCGTTTTGCTAAAATAGTGAATCGTGAACTGTAAGATTCATTTTATTTAATATAATATATAATTTTATATATTTATATGTATATTTTTACAGTGTTTAAAATAAAAGTAAATTAGTAATATGACTAAATTATATATATATATATACATATAAAATCACGTAGATCAATAAAGGTAATTAATCCCTTCTATATATCTTCATAGTGTGATGAAAACGACGATGTTTCATGCATCATGTAACAAAAATAGAAATAGAACTGAATCGCTGTGAATCATGTGAATTGTAAATTGAATCGTACGATTCACTCAATTTGCAAACGATTCAAATCTTTTTTGTTGAAACTCGTATCAAATCGTGTTGAAACTCATTTCATGTTGCTTTTTGAAAAAAATATATATGTAGGACCAGCAAGAGTATTTGTATTATTTTAGATCCGTCAGCAGGATTCATCCCCAAGTTGCGTGGGCATTGCTCAATCAGAGTATATTCTGTCTGCTAGCATTCATAATGAAGAAGAGTATTGACTCTTGGAGATCAATAACAGAACTAGATGGAAATCAGTTGAGAGCCAAGACTAGGAATGATTTAGAAGGTGTTTGTTTTGGATTTCCTTTGCTATGAGAATAAATTAGATTTGGCCCCAACATTCCCCAATTCATATAAAGCTGTTCACCTTGTAGAAAATTTTGGCAATTTATCCCCTGCAGAAAAGATTTGATTATGAAATGTTTTCCTACCTCTTTTTAAAAGCGTTTATTTGAAGTTTTCTTTCTTTGTCAGTGGAATTAAGCTTACTGTTCTGTTTGTAAATGCAGAGACATCATCAAAGTTCGGCTCAGGAATGTTTCTTCTTGTTCAAGTCGTGCTTTTGTTGGATTTTGTTCATGGATGGAATGACAAATGGGTTAAATACGATGAACAATTCTGGTTAGTTATAGCTATTGTCACTCCCTGCAATGACCCTCAAATGTTCAAAAAAGGCCTTGCAATGGACTTTAGCTTGTTACCTTTTTGACATTTTTTATCTTCTAGCACTAACTTTTTTTTCATATATTCTCCTTTGACACTGCAGGTACATTGCTCTGTTTGTTGTTTCACTTGTTTGTTATATAGCAACATTTTGCTTTTCTGGAGTTCTCTTCTACTTGTTTACCCCATCTGGGCAGGACTGTGGGCTCAACACCTTCTTCATTGTTATGACTCTGCTTTTGGTGGTTGTTTTTTCCATTATCACATTGCACCCTGTAGTAAGTTCCTAATCCTCTGTTCCTATGTTTATAGCCAGCTACTAACAGTTTTATCTATTTGTTTGTTTTGCCACATTTGCATAAATTCAGTAGTCATGGACTAAAATATCTGATGGGATGATGTTGAGTGGATTCTGAGAACAGGATCCATTATGCCAACTATGTAACAGTTTAGAGTTTGATGGGATGATGTTCATGATTATGGAAAATGAACACCCTATTTGGTTGAGTTTTCAAAATCTGTTTTCTGTTTGTCTTTTATTTTTTCAAAACTAAAAACTAGTTTGGTAAAAAAATTAGAAAAATAAAAAGTACTCCTAATCTTCATATGGTTTATCTTCTTTGGAGCAAAAATAAGTTTGGAATTTTATTTATTTATTTATTTATATATATATTTTTTGGTGTTTATTTTTGTCAAACTAGTTTCTGAAAACTCAACCAAACTGTCTGGAAGTGGTTCTGAAATACATTTTCCCCATCATTTGTCACGTAAGGCTGAAATGATAGTATATCTATGCTGTCTTTGGGTTGTCACTGATCTGATTGTTAAGAATTGCTGATGACATTTCTTTTGCTTATGAATCAACAAATGCTCATATAATAGGTTTTTATTTTATTTTTAGCCAGGAATAATATTTGCCTGTATTGTTTCACTTTGTGTAATGAAGGCTTAGAAAATGGAAATGGTTAAAGCTAATAAAATTTGGCTAAAGTTGTATTCTAAACCACACATCCTCAAATTCATGCATGCACAACCCTTTCTGATGTGAACATTCCAAACAGAAGTGGCAGGAATTTTTCAATAAAAACACACAATAGAGAGAGTGGTAAGAGTTTGATGGAGGAGGTGTTCTTTTATCAGAAGCATTTTTCTGTATCTCTTGCATCCAAATGCATAATGTTATGGACAAATGGAAGAACTGTTGAAAAGAGGAAGAGGTTCAATTAGTGCTCAGATCTTGGTTCAATTGATGGAATTAGAGCACAGGCCTTTCACCTTAATTTTAGCTCAACTGTTCGAAGTAGACAAACCTTGCTAATCTAGAAATGTTAAAAGGCTCAACCTACATAATATTTGCTCATGCATTGACATATGCAATATCATCTGTTAATTCTGCTCCATGGAATTAGTTTGGGCATATGGTTACCTGAGCAACTTGGGTGTGGGAAATTTTTGTCAAGGCTGTTTTGGTACATCTTAAGCTCACCTACCTCCTCTTCTCATCATGACAACTCTACGGTATTCCATCAGTCAAAGTAGAGCAGTTGTCTAGTTTTCCCCACTTAGATTAACACAATCCTTCCAGTTAGCTTCATATTTCATTTATTATTTTCTTTGTTTATTTATGCTTATTACTTGGTTGTAGTACATAATATGCCCGTATATATATAGATACTTACAGTTTTCATGGATGTAAAACAGGTAAGTGGCAGCATTTTGCCAGCTTCAGTTATATCTTTATACTGCATGTACCTCACCTACTCTGGACTTGCCAGTGAACCAAGGGAGTACAAGTGCAATGGACTTCACAATCATTCTAAAGCTGTTTCCACTGGCACACTCACTGTCGGACTGCTTACAACTGTTCTATCAGTTGTCTACTCTGCTGTCCGTGCTGGTTCTTCTACTACCTTACTTTCACCACCAAGTTCACCTCGTGAGTGTCTCTACCTTGATTGATTAACCTGTCTTCTGTGTTTTGCTGTGCATTTCTTTTTCATGGTGTTTAATATGTTATATGTGTTTTGAAATATATTAAGAAATTAAGTATTTTACTTCGAAAATATGTTATGAGAATTGTTGTTTAATGTTAAGATGAAGTATGAAATCTTTTTGAGGTATTCTTTGATTTGAGCTGACAAAATTAACGATTCACCAGTCTTTTTCGAAATTACTGTTTCCTAGTTCTTTGGAAATCCCTTCTCAATTTCTCGGTTTCTTTGGGACTTTTTTAGTGTTCAAATATTTGACAATACATCCAGCACTGAAGTCTATCCAGAGGTGAACCCACTAGAGGACGACAACTATCACATTAATGTCCCATTTGTTGACAAAAAGCAAATTTCATTTTTTACTGACAAATCCCGTTTGAATGACATCGTGTTTGTGTTTTCCTGGTGAAGGTGCTGGGAAGCCTTTACTTCCCTTGGACAAGGCAGACGAGGTGGAAGAGAAAGAAAAGGCTAAGCCCGTCTCATATTCATATGCATTCTTCCACATCATCTTCTCCCTTGCTAGCATGTACTCTGCAATGCTTCTCACAGGGTGGTCAACCTCTGTGGGAACAAGTGGGCGGTTGGTTGATGTGGGGTGGCCATCTGTCTGGGTCCGAATCATTACGGGATGGGCTACCGCAGGTTTGTTCATCTGGTCCCTCGTTGCGCCTCATCTTTTCCCAGATAGGGAGTTCTGAGAAATGCTTAAGCGGCCATTCTAGAAACTTCTAAATATGCCTACGTGGATAAAGTAGGCTTGTATATTTTGTGCTGAAATTTCTAGACAGTTGGATCTTGGTGTGTTATGTATGATGGTTATTTCGCTATTTCGCGCGTGTGAAAAGTTCTCAAGACCAATTTCATTTCAAAATAAAAACAAGCCAGTTCGCCCACTTTTTTATATGATATACTTCTATTTATTTATTTTTTTCTGTTGTTTTTATTTTTATTTGTCTTTCCCCTGATATGGTAATGGGATTTCTTATGCTTCATTGATGCTTGGTGGAAAATTGTTTTTAACAGAAAATAAAAGATCAGATTTTATAGTAGTTACGTCTCTCCTAATGCTATTCGTTGCCTTTTTTCTGGAATCATATAATGTTATGGATTGGCAAGCTATGACTAGCCTAGGGTTGAAAATGAGCTGAGCTGTTGGCGAGGTCGGCTCGTGGCTTTAATTCGGTTCAATTTGTTGTTTACAAATGAGGTTGATCTAGACTTTTTGGCTCATTTTAATGAATGAACGAGCCAAGCTCAAGCTCAAGCTCAAATAAGATAAGCTTGTGATGCTTAGCTCGTTTTATCATGTATTTAAATGAAATGAAATAGAATAAATATATTTATTTATGTTTTTGGCTTGTTAATATATTATTTATTAACGAGTCAAGTTTGAGTTTGATTAGTATTAATAACCTAAGCCAAACTAGATTAATTATTGAGCCAAGGTTAAGTTAGATTTTCAAGTTCGATAAACAATGAGCCAGGCTCGGTTTGTTTGCAAGAAAGAATATTAAGTGTTACAGTGACAAGTTTTAAAAATCAACCAATAAAAATCAAAATCGAAGGAGCATATTATCTTGCCTAGGAGCCCTAAATAATTTTCCAGCAGCCAGGCGTTTATTAGAATTCACAAGGAAAGGAGCAATGTACTGGTCGTCACCCTTTAAAAAAATGGTGACTACTAACCTATATCTGAATCTTATTGCTAACCAAACTCAAATCATTGAACCCAAAAGAAACAGCGAAATTTGTTCCCAACGCATGTTAAATAAAATGTTGTTTTACTTCAAAATGCTCGAGATTTCTTTACGTACGGTGTAATTGATTTGATTTGAACGGATTGAGAGAATAAAAAATTTGACCATATCAAATTATTTGATTTTGTTAGTTAAGAAATCAAAATTAATCACATGTTTACCCAATCCTTCGATTTAATGTTCAGAAAGGATTCCGAGGAAACCTTAAAGTGGTTTGTAGAAATATATAAAATATCACATCAAGAATAATTTGACAAAATAGGATGCAAAACAAATTGCTCTATAAATGTCCTCCCTTAGCTATTATTACAAAATATATTAGATCACTTGTAATGCTAAAACAAGACATAAAAAATGTGGAAAACCTTTATTTAAAATATAAAAAAAAAAAAAAAAAAATTAGGGTTTGATCAAATATTGGTGTAAAATTTTTAAAAATCAAAACAAACCTTACCTTATGAAGAACCAACCGAAAACCAAAATTTCCATTGATCTCAAACAATCAATTTGATTTCATCAATTTTCTTCCTCTCCTAATTTCAGTAAAGAAACTGGTAAAAACAAAGATAGATACTTTAAAATGATTTAACTTTTTGAATGTAACATACCCCTTGCAAGAATCCCATAGATCTTTCAATCTCAAACGACAACTAGCATTGCAGTGACCCCAGAAGGTGAAAATCAATCAAGAGATGTACTTTTTAGCTTTCAACCCACAAGTTTTACGGCCATTTATGGCCTTGTGCATTTATGTACGGGAACAAAAAATATAGATAAAAATGGTTAGAAAATACAAATGCATAATGCTACAAGTTCAAACGACACAAACATCGCCAAACTTTGGACACGAAGGACTGAAGAGAGCAAAGAATTGTCACAAAAACAAAATCAACCGCACCACACAATCCCAACCTAGCTTTCTTGGATAAGTCAAGAATACTTCCCCATTGACAACCATCCAATCATATGCGAAAGCTATATTGAATTTCTCAAGATGTTGTGCCACTTTCACAAAAACTCTGGACAACAACATCGACATCCATTTCGTTACCTGGATATATCAATAATAATAATAAATTAATAAATAAACAAAAATGAAAATAAGAAATGGGCGCAAAAGTATTTAAAAATAAAAAAGACTAAACATACAAGATGGTGAAAAAGGTTGTAGGCATAAGCCTCACATGTCACAAGCTATGAAGCATGGGTACTTCGAAAATGTTGCTGTACTCGTACCGGGTACTTATCAGGTACTCGAAATACATACCGGATACTTTTTATACATTCTTTGGCAGTTGGGTACTCCAAGAGCACTTCATAGGTATACCAAGTTATGGGACATTGGTGGGGATACGTTTAATTTATTAAAGAGCTCTTATTTACTCAAGATTGCAAATCCTTTATTTGATGTGCCAGAGATGAAAGATGTATTACTCAATGATGAAATTGATGGAAGTGAAAACTAAAACTTCAAATTTTTAAATTTTGCTTAGCTTGCTTTTGGAATGAAATTTTGTTTTGTAATTTCTCCTATTTAGGCCTCGTTTGGGAACAGGCTAATTTAGTAACTTTTTTGCTATTTGGCTAAAATATGAGCTAAAAAAAACTAGTTTGTTTGGGATGATTTTTTGACTTTTTACGAAAAGATGTGCAAAAAGTAGAGAAAAGAGAATCTTTGACTTTTTGGTATGGGTTGTTGGCTTTTTGACTAATTTAGTAACTTTTTAACTTTTTGGCTAAAAGAGATGGTTCCCAAACAAGGCCTTAATGGCATTAAAATAGCTTATCGACTTTGCTTTGGTATTGGTATTGTTAAACTATGATTTCTCTTTTGATTTTGTAATTTCTCTTTTTAGCTTTGGTATTGAACTTTGATTTGTAGATTGAATCTCAAACTATGAATTATAAAAAAATTATTGACGTACCCCAGCCATACCGATATTCTATTTTTTTTCGGTCTTGCCGTATCGGCATACCCATACCAGTATCCGTACCCACACCCGTGCTTCATAGGTCACAAGAAACCTAACGAGCAATTGCAATTGAATCATACCAAGATAAAAATGAGTACAATGAAGTCAGCTAAGCCGAGTACACTTAACAAAAAAGCTAAGGTGAGCATGTATCTGTGATTACATATAAAATTTGAGAAATCCATTGTCCACAGGACTCACAAGAAAAAGTACTATGGGCTTGTTTGGTTTGTTTTTGTAAAAAAAATTTGGAAAAAATTCTCTACAAACAAATTTTCAAGAGTAATCAAACCAAACAAATTTTTTTTTAAAAATCTCAAAATTTTGTTTGGTTACCTACTTTCCAAAATCACTCTCTCTCATACACATCAAATCAATCGCTTTTTTTAAAACTCTCCCCAAAACAATTTTCCAAAACCATTTATGAAAAAAGGCAAACCAAACAAGTTTTCGTACTTTTTATCTCAAAAACTACTCTACAAATACAAACCAAACAAGCCCTATATCTTCTGCACATTTACTGTTGAATAACTAGATGAATGTAAGTTCCCTCTAAAACATTCCAAGTGAAGCTTCTCATGAATCTTGAGTTTCCAACATAGCCTCAAAAGATCTACACATGGACTAATTTCCTTGTGCACGTTGCAAGGTGGATTTACAACCCATTTTCCCAAATTAATATTAGTACTGGAGTTATCCAGTTCTCTAAAGGTTGTTATAACTGGGATCTTATACTGGATCGTTTTGGGGGTCCACCAAATCAAATCGAGGATTGTAAGATCCTACCAAAAGGAAGAATAAGTCTAATAATTTTTATATGATTAATGAATACTTCAAAATACATAGAGAATGGAATCAAATTATACAAAAATTGAATTAAAAATATCATGAAAAACGAAATGAAATTATAGACATTCACACATTGGTCCAAATAAACTTGAGGACTCAAATGATAGAGCTCTCATACCAACCTTGTAATCGGAGAATTATAAAGCTTAAGAGTGGGAAAGTATGTTGAGAAACTCTTTGGTTATATGCTCTATTTCAATTGCCATCAAAGCCATAAATCAGAATAATGTAAATAGAATTCAATAATAAATCTTAAAACATAGAAGACACCTTGTTGGACCACTCAACACAAATTTGTCCTTAAAAGTCACCTTCTCAACTATAAAGGATTTTGAGCAAAATCTACATGAAAACCAAAAGCTAGTTGACTGATTCAGGACATTTACTAATTTTATTTATTATTGATATTTGAGCTAAAGGTGTTACAAATTGGAAAGATCAATAAAAAATTACAACAATTTGAAAAGGAGGAACGTACAATTGTACAACTCTATTAATGATCCTATGATTCTAACAATACTACTTTGCCATGATTTTTAATGCGATATATAGATCAATTTTGAAATTTTTGTTTGTAGGATCATATAATCCTACAATCCGGATCATTGATTCTATGAGTTCTCCTAAACTCGAGTTTCTTGAGTGTCTTTCATTAAATAACCTTTTTAAAAATACTCGTCCACCATTCCTTGATCTCATCTTCTTCAACTAGCCCTCTTTCATGTTGCCCATTTCTACACTATATGTAGTTTAGGTACTTTATATTTTCCAAAATTTTTATTATTCCTACATATATAGAAAGTTCCGTAACAATCTCTTTTTGTTTTGATTACTTTCTGAATCTTTTCGTCCGACCACCAAGTTTCTTTATGCGGTTACTCACTTCCCTTACTTTCACAAAGAACCTATTTTGCTACTTTCTTGATACAACTGATCATCTCAAACCATATACAATTAGTTCCCTCATTTGAGTCTATTTTCCTTTCATAATCATTTTATTTCTAAAGAGAGCAAAATTTTCACCTTCTATATTTCTCCATCGAATTAATGAGTGCTTACTTCCCCTACTCTTCCTCTTTTATCTCATAATGCAAACATCTAATACCATTAATCTCTGTTGTGGCTCTCTCTAACCATTACTTTACAGTCCTTGCACGTACCTTTATAAACTCTGCAAGTAAAAAAGAAATCTGTTTGCCTAATATTGGTTCCACTTCAAATGTTAATAAGTGTTCATCCCGCTTCTTAAAGCATGTGTTCTAATATTACAAAATCATATATAATTGAAACTCTAGTATAACACTATCTTAATCATTTCTCTCTCCGAATCCAAAACCCACATTAACTCTCTCATATCCCCCACTACATCTCCCCCAGGCTGATATCCATTGTACTAATCCATCTAAATTCTCCCAAATTTTAGTTTAATAGATTCATCTAATCCTATTTGGGGTGTACAAAGCACTAATTATATTTAGTGTCTCTTGTCCTAACATTAATTTCACTAATATTATTCTATCTCCTTTTATTTTAACATCTACCATCTCTTCTTTTAAATTTTTATCTACAATTATTCTTACTTCATTCCTATGTTTTTCTTCTACAATTATCCTTTATATTTTGTTCTTTCAATTTTCCTAGATTTTTCACATACCCATTTAGTTTTTTGTAAACAAATAAGATTAATTGTTTGATGGGACTTGAGGCTTGGTTTGGTTTAGTTTGGTTTAAATAAGATTAATTATCTTTCTAATTTGGTAATCATAGTGTCTACTACTACTATACTTTTTCCCAGTTAATGGTCCTATGTTCCAAGTTTCTACGTGTATCCTATTCTCTTGGATTAGCTTATCCATCTCCCAGCGCAGCGTCCCTCATCTCACGCATTCCCCTTGAACCACAAAGAGACAGAGCATTAAATGAACCCCTCCAAACATAATCATGTGAGAGCAGTTACATTTAGTAAGTCTTGGGTGTTTCAACCTTTTTTTCAACAAATCTAGATGACTCAACCCAGCAACTCAAAGTAATACAACAGCTCCTAGTCCATAACTGACCACATTTGAACCCCCAATGCACCATTAAGAATAATAGAACAGTTTTGACAAGCTATTGGAATATTTAATAAAGATGCTAAGCGAACATGTGACAATTAGAAAGTTGCAGGTTAAGGTTTACCATTCAATCCTCATAGTCCCCAGCATTCTCCAATAGGTAATTCACTGCCAATTCTTCGTTGCGGTCACAGGCCAAAAATGCCTCAATGACAAGGGCTCTATCAAATCCCATTGCCTCAAGCTAAAAAAGAAAACTAATTACTACAATAGAACAAATAAAATATAAATGAAACCCAAAATAACAAGGAAATGAACCATACTCGTTCTATGGCCTCTTGCTCTGCTGGTGTGACACTAATAGCATGAGGCATGTCCTGCTCAGGTTGATCAAATAAATCCCTGAAAGAAAGTAGTTTATGTCAACACAATCAGCAAAAAGGACAATGTCTTAAATTCCTAGTTTGCAAGCCTAAAAATATATGTCAATCTGGTCCCACATGATCAAAAGCTCAGGTAACTTAGGAGTGAAACCTGAAGCAGCACGGATACATCACACAGGATGTGGATACTAGATACAAACATATGCCAATACAACAATCTTTGAAATTCAGGACACACTGTGGAGTAGGGACATGGTAAGAAATAAAAATATATTTTATATATGAAAAATGAGTTAGACCCCCAGTGGGGGTGACCCCCACCACCCCCACTGTTTTTTGATTGGCTCAAAAATTTTTTTTTTTTTTTTTTTTAGTCTTGCTCTCACAGCCCCCCACATGGAGGTGGGGTGCTAGGGGTCACCCCCCACTGGGGATCCCCAGCACTGTCGTTTATATATACACAAAATTAATAATAACTACTTTTTTTTTTTTCTCTACAAATACAATTATACGTTGGGAGGGGTTAATGCCATGAATAAATATAATGCTAAGCATCAAACCCACTCAACAGGATATTCCAAACACAATTAGCTTAGCTGTGCTTAATAGGCCGGGGAACTATACTAATACCAGTGACCTACCCAATTTATTGTAAAATTTTCGGGATCAATGATTGAACCATGCAAACTAGAAACACTTTTTCTTGGATACTAACAACAAATAAATTTAAGGCCAAGTTTGGGAAGACTAAATAAGTGCACTTTTTGACTTTTTAAGAAATATGGGTTGGATTTGGTTTGGGTTTGAAGTGATGTGTTAGAGAGGTGATGTGACTTAAATAAGATGATGTGACTTAAATAGGATAGTGACTTTTTGACTTTTTGGATTATTTGGAGGATGCCAAACTTGGCCTAAGTTATTTCTCCTCCCAAGCCGGAGCATATAGCCACCAAAATGAACCTGTTTTGGCAAATGCTCTAGTCCATACAGCCACCAGCTGGAAAAAAGAATACGATTCCATGCATATGTTCATTTAATTCCCAAATATCCTTCCTTACTTAAAAGTCAAAACCTATGTTACCTGAAACGTGGATCGTTTCGGTACGAGAAATGGAAACGGGAACATGGTACGCAACATACTCTAAAATGTGGTACGATAAGAATAGCCTTGTATATATCACACTTGCGAGTTTAAAACACTTCCAGAGTAATTTTTTTTAAACTATTAGACTTTAATTTTTCTTTTTCACGTAGAAAAACATTTCCATGAGCATTGTGATCCATTTTTTTATATTTTGTCTTATCAAAACTTAACTCAACTTAGATTTTAGTTCATTATATTTGATTTTTTTCCTTCCCAAGAAATCGTTTAAGGAAATATATTGGGAAAAACTTTTGGGATCATTTCGGATCTTTGAATTTACTGTTTTGGAACAGAAATGTACCATGTTTTGGAACGTGCGTACCAATACGTAATTCGCTAGGGTATTAGCTTTTTCTAGTAACCCAGGTCAAAACCTTTGCATGCCTGTGGGGTTCACAACCATTACCACCTAACCCAAGCTCAGTTTTGCTACTGTCGGTGAAAATGTGGTTGCACCCAGTTGTTGAGGTGTCTTCATAACAATGTTCCATGTGTCTAGATAATCACTGATTAGTTTTAAATTAGAACTTTAAAATGGACATTATAGCAGCCTCTCACTTATCCATCTATTCAACTCTCTCTCATTTTGTCTTCATCTGTTTCTTTTTTCTTTACAAGTCTTTCATATCTTCTCTCTCTCTTCAAACTGTCTCTCTCTCTCCCAGGATCCTGCTTGATTTGGTTCTACTCCACTCCAATCTAAAGGCAGTATTCTATCTAGTCTAAAAGAGGATTATATGAGATTGGATGTACAGTAGGTCTATTGGATTGCCATTAAACACAGCCGATCAGGGATGCTTCATGTATTTTGGCTCTTATGATGTAGGAAAATTAAATGGGTTTCGGAAAGTAAGTGTGAATTTATTATGAGATCCGTAATCCATACCCAATTTCTCTACCTAAACTTATTTCACTCTGAAGTTCCTGTAAATCATTTCCCTAAAATTTATGTAAAAATCTTTAGCCCTCTATTTTTCTTTCAAGGCTTCAATTTTTTCTTTACACATTCTGTTTTAATGGTGGCGGTGGCATACCTAAAGCATAGGTTATGGTGTAATTACAACAAGAAGACTTGATATGGCCATGGTATTGTATTGATGAATTTGGTGATGAACTTAATAGTGAGACTCCAAATAATAGTTGCAGTTATAATTGTTTGAGAAATGAGTCTCATGTGAACCGGACAATCACAATTGATTGCTCCGAAACATGGTAATGGTTCGACTCAAGTAGATAGGGTAATACTGAGACAGGAGCTCAAGGGCAATCTTGGGCAGATGATGACATTGAAGCCATTTCTGCCACAACTCCGAGGAAGAAGTTGATATCAGCAACGTACTCGGCCTTGTGGAAGGGTATGAAGGAGATGAGGACGGAGGAGTCGAGACAATCGTAGATCATGATCTGCTTGATGGTGAATGGTATCCTTCATAATCTGTCAAATTTGGAATTTTCTGGTAATAGTTGAGGTTGAGGGTTAGAGGGGAGAGAGAGATAGGAGGCAGATGGGTTGTAAAAAGAAATGGTATTAAATGTGAACTCCATGAATCACAAGGGGCAATTTGGGAATCAGATACTTATATTCATGGATCCATAAAATTGCTTTGTGACAATAGCCACTCCCTATACTTTGGCCCCGTTTGGTAGAGTTGTGGGAAAGTGATTATAGCTTATAGCTTATAACTGTGAACATAAGCTGATTTTTGACTTATAAATTAAGCTTCTCCTCCCCCACTCAAAGAATAAGTTGATTTTTAACTTATAAAAAGCTATAAGTTGTATTGTTAAGCTGAACCAAACACATCAAAATAACTTAAATTAAGCTAAAAGCTGAAATAAGCTGGAAATAAACCCTACCAAATAGGGCTTTTATTATATTAAAATAGCAAGTAATCTTGTACCACATTCCCACATTCTATACATTGGAAAATTAGTATTAATAAGAAGTCTTAATATCTATTTTAAAAACTCTATTCACAAATTTGAAATTTCTAGCTTTTCCTAAACGACGGATGATTAATATGTATAAATCCACATTGTTTCAATTTTAATAACTGGTTTCCAAATTATTTTCTTCAAACTTGTAATGTGTTTTATGTATGTTTAATAATGAACATGTGTGTCTCCAAGTGTCCAAAGAGCACACAGACACAGATGCAGACATGAACACGGACACGGAGACAGGACACGGTGATTTAAAAAAAATGGGGACACAGACACATCGTGGAATCAGCATCAAAATATTTTTTCATATATTTTCATTTTCTATGTAGATCAATATTACATTCACAAACAATCAAAAATAACAAAAGATAAAACTAATTCAAAATTATTATTAAATATATATACTTTTAAATTAACAGCTATTTTTTATATCTTTTTCATGGGTGATCTATTAAGTATTTAAATCTAAGCAAAAAGTATAGACATTCAATATCCATCAAAAGCACTAAAGAAAAGGGAGAGGGAGGGGGAGGGGGAGGGGGAGGGGGAGGGGGAGGGGGACAAAAAAAAAAAAAACTAGTTGCCGTGTCCCCGGAGTGTCCCTTGAAAAAAAATTAATTAAATAAGGAGCACACCACGTGGTATGTCCCCACTGTGTCCCTATGTCCGACATGGCTACGGAACTTGTTTTGAAGTGCCGGTGTGAAACATAAGAGAAGAGTCTTTGTTCGTACAAATAATTTAAAAAACAGGACATCTTTTTGTATGCATGTCCAGTAAGTCTCAATATCCGATCCGATCTGTCCAACATGGACACTAACACCTTTATAGAAGTGTCCATGCTTCTTAGGTAGAAACAAAAAGGTTTTAATTTAGTGGCCAATAAAGCAGACAAATTATATGAATATGTTTCCATTCTCAACTAGTGTAGATGCATCTTCAAGGCAACCCTATTTAAATGGCATGTTCCAGGCTTCTCAGAAAAAGTAAAAGACAATCAACTAAGTGTTTCCAGTTGTGTCCTTCATGGAGAAATAAGTTTAGTACAAAGATGCCCACAAATACTCACTCTTCAGAACCTTCAACAGGCTCATTTATCAACTGAAGAAACTCTGCATTGTGCTCCTGAATAAGTCTTAAAAGTTGGGGGTTTTGCTTTCCGAGCTCCTGAAGCATGGGCTGTTACCAAAGAAACAGCATATAACTCCTTTTTTTTTTTTTTTTAATGACATATTATCTGAATAAGAAAAGAATGGATATGAACCTGTAAAATCTGTGGATTTGCTTGCACCATTGATCGCAATGCTTGGAACTGAAAAGAGAAAACAGAGAGACAATAAATTCAGTGTAATCGGAAATTCAATAAACATAGCAAGAATACAAATCTATATGATCTAGTTTCATCTCATCTCATAGTAATTCACTACAAAACTACTTAACTATTCACAATACAAAACATTAAGACCAGACTTCTATCATTACAAGATTCTTAACTCTAGGAATGGCATCAAATAATAAAATAGGAACCGAACCTGTTGGCTGTTTCTAAGGAAATCAAGGGGACCAAGTCCACCACCACCATCACCACCAGAAATTGTTTCCTGATATTTCAGTTTAAACAATATAAGAAAGATAAAGAAGGAAAAGAAATGCAGGTTGAACTCAATTATAAGAATGTTGGACCTGAGGAAACAAATTCAACGGAGATGAATTAGGTGCTCCAGAGATGGGTGCAGCTGCTGCTGCACGTGTTTCAGCCCCCTCAGAAGTTGCCTGATTCACAGGCAAATGAGCCACTGGCACTGCAACTTCCGCTGCTTCTGGAATACCCTGAAAAATTGAACCAAAAATTGTGGGCAGTGGCCAAATGTCACTAAAGAATGTCATCGAAAAATTTAAGAACCTACCAGATTTTAACAAATTAATGGAAAGTGTCCAAATGCCAGAATAGAATGCCATTGAAAATTTTAAGGACGTACTGAATACAAGTAATCCACAGCTCGCTCTGGATTGTTGTAAGCAGCTCGAAGTGCACGGGTAACTATTTCTTTGTCCCAGTTGCCACCACCTATATCCATTATTTGTTGAATGGTCTGCTCAAGGTTAGAACCAGCAACCAAAATGGAAGCAGCCTGACCATATGTATCAGAAGGAGCACTGCAAGAAAAATTCCAATAATTGTGGTATGCTCAAATTAAATTAATAAATTTGTGCAAAACTTTTTTTGGGGGGGGAAAGGTTGTGTTCTGGAGAAATCTTGTCTTTCCAATCAAATTCTGGAAATTTTTGGTTTGAGAACAGTACTGCCAAACTTATAATTTTCACCTTCTCAGCTTCACATAATCAGGGTGACACAGACACCCTTCCACCAGCAACAACATAGAAAGAAAAACAATAAAAAATTAAAAAAGGACTTGTAATACCTACAGTCCCTAGAGCAAAGAATCATTGTAAAATGGATTTCAACAATCAAATAAGGCTACTTAACTATCTCATCTCTCCTGCATGGGCATAAGCGTATCTTTCTCACATTATCTTTTTGTGCAAACTTGTCGTTCAAATCTTTTTTCTTTGCCAACAATTTTAAGAAACCCGACTAAAATTAGGAGATCAAGCCATTCAAAAAATCAATCCCCCAGGTAAAATGCTTTACAGAGGTCTTCGCTTCATACATGCTCTAAAACAACAAAACATCATGATACTTCGACACTTACTTTATCTTTCAACAAAAATAACACGTTAATCAGTCTTGCTGAAAGAGCCGTGCACGTTTTCTAATAATGTGAATCCCATTAATGTTGTCTTTATTAGTTTATTTTGTTCCGATTTTTTAAATGGGAAGAGAAACAGTAGCTATGAATATAAATTTTAAATGTTGATATTTTGTAATTCCACTGGAAGAAAAGATGAACTTCAATGAGAAACTGAAAAAATCAAGATAATCAAGTTACAAGGTGAAAAAGATGAGGTTAGCCAAGTAGGTCTTTTATCAGATAACTATGCCATTGAGATGGGGTTTTTTTGTACTTTATTTAAAGGTTGCACCCTCATTAAGTTCGGTTTTACTCAGGGTTTAGTTTGCTTCCTTGGAAACAATATTCTAACTAACATTTGCTGCAGTAGGGTAAACCAATTTATACATGGGATAACGTGGTCAATCAGACATGAGCTATAGTATAATAAGTGTTTCGTCATAGGAACATCACAAATTTGATCAATTGCTCTTCCCACTCTACAAGAAGACAGAAATATATGTTGATCTAAGTGTAGAACTTTAGTTTTATTCCTCTTTGGCATAAGTTTGCCTCCTATGGATGAATGATAAGCATCCATTATATTTTTAATGGACAATGAAATCTTTTATGGTCTTCAAATGTCCTCATAAATTGCAAATCACAACCTTCCCCAACAGCCTCACCCCTCTCTTTTAAAGATTAGGCTTATCACAAAACCATGGTTCATGGGTTGCCATAGGACATTGCAAATTTGCAAGTGCAACATTACATTAGAGATAGAACCCATACTTAGCTGTTGCCACATTGGAACCTGATGAGGTGATTTCTGGGGCCCTGTATAACAAAGTTCACAACATGAAGAGTTGAATCCAGATAACAAAGAAGAAACATTATACAAACGCTTGTCATTTTCACTCACAGTGCTTGTACAGGAGCTTCAGGTGCAGGAGTAGGATTAGAAATTGGTTGAGTTGTAGATCCAGGCTGTTCAAACATATCCATAAAAGATGTTCTGGTTAAAAATCACATCGACTAAGGTAATAAATGGCAATATTGCTTAAATAGTGACCACATTGCAAACAGAAATACCTGGGTGGATGAGGTCCCACTTGAGCCCAAAGTTTTACTCTGTAGATATAACCAAAGAATAGAAAAAGTCTGATAAGATAAATATATATATGCACATATATAATATAGATGAACTCTAAAAATATCAGTCTCTCATTCAGACGATGCATGCAATATTTATGCAAGAAGCAAAAAGATGTAATACCAACAATAATAACATAAACAAGTATCAAAGCAAAATAGTCATAGAATACACTATCAGTACCCACATACTAGTATAACATTCTAGAGTTAAAAAGAAAAACAAAACTATAAATTCCAAAGAAAGAAGGCTACCTTGCTAAGCATGACAACAAGAAAACCATCTTCAGAGACCTTGTTCTCTGTGAGAGTACTTTCATCTTTCAAAACCTTTCCATTGTGAATCAATAATTGCTGTCCACATGGATAATTGTCTTTTCCTTGCACATCTTCAATATTTTTCTTAACCGCCATGATCTAGGACCATATAAATTTTCATGTCAATCAATCTTAAGCAAACATTTAAATGAGGTATGCACATAATATGACATACAATTTATGCAATTACATGTCATTTCAACTCTCATTACATAGGTATAAATACCAAAAACATATTACAATATATAAATGTCATTTCAACTCTCATTCCATAGTTGTAAATACCAAAAACATATTACAATATATAAAATGTGGCAAATGGTCAAAATTCCCTCTCTTATCCACGCCTTAGTCCTACAACTACCTATATATTTGTAACTTCACAAAACAGCATGTAAGAAAACCTTTATCCCAAAGCGGTGTTGCTTTTCTGTGGATCTATACTTATAATGAACACAAGAAGTTCAACATATGTGAGAAATAGTCACATGATGTGATAAATGAAAATGTATTTGATGTCTCTAGATTTTACTCATCCAACTTTTACTTTCTAATATCCAATATTTTAAATCTAAAAAGGGATGCTAAACCACAAATCTCCAAATAGGTTAATCCAATCCCCAAGGAATAAATTTTTGTTTCAGTGAGTTGTTCAGTCAAAACGGAAACATATTTGGAATCAGTAAGTTTTTCTATAAATAGAAAAAAGCGTTTGGAAATAAGACTAAAACATATCTAAATGTATACATACTAGAATAATTAAATAATTGAATATTTTTAACGTCTACTCATCAACACATGTCTGATTTGGTAGCAAATGTCAATATGAGCTGAAATGTTTATGGTAACAATTTATGGTACCAAAGTCGAACATATTATCAAACCCAACACAAATGTTTAGGATTTTGAATGTGCATAAAGTTCCTACCAAAAAATATTTATTAACATATAACAAATAATAATAACAATAATCAAGCGTCAAAGGGCCTTCAAGGGGGTATGGAGGCCATTTTGGTAAACAAGACTAAAAAAGTCCCTTTAAGATGGTTACGAATAAGGTTTAACTAAGATCAATAAACATTAAAAGATAATGAATGAAGCATTTAAAGGGATGGGTTGAGCAGAGTGTGTGTGTGTGTGTGTGGTGGGGGGAAGAAGCTAGATTCTAGAAGCAATTAGTAAGAAACAAAAGAGAAACTAGTAATGACAATAATTAAGGGTTGATTTAGGCTATTTTAGTAACTTTTTAACTTTTGGCTAAAATATGAGAAGAAAAAAATTAGTATGTTTGGGATATTTTTTTAACTTTTTACACACACAAAAAAAAAAAAAAAAAAAAAAAGTGCAAAAAGTAGGGAGAAAAGGGAATTTTTGATTTTTTTTCTTTGTATAGTTCTTTAGCTTTTTGGCTTTTTTAGTGACTTTTTGGCTTTTTTAGGATGTTCCCAAAACAAGCCTAAAAATTAAAAATAACTGGAAATACTGAATCAATTCTCATTACTTGTGAAGATGAGCAAAGCTCCTATATATACAATATATCTAATACTATTTCAACTAACTCAGTAGTGCTAACTGCACTCTAACAACTTGTATTACACCCAAACAACTAACTCACTCTCTCTCTCTACAAGCGCAGCCAATGCCCTTTATCTACAATATCACTAGGTTATTGATGGCTTATCATGGCCCTGCAAACTAATGGGGAAAGAATGAGTTTGGTCTTGATATATTGAAACCGTGAGACAAATAAGGGCTTGGTGCAGATATCAGCCACCTGATCAACCATAGGAATATATTTGAGAGAGAGAGACACTTAGCAATCACTCGTTCACGAACAAAGTGACAATCAACTTCGCTGTGTTTGGACCAAGAGTGATATACAGGGTCGGATGCAAGAGCAATGGCAAAGAGATTATCACACCAAATAATGGGAAAGGTAGGTGAGGGGACAAACAAATCAGCAAGAAACATCTGAATCCAACTAAGCTCAACTTTAGTATGAGCCAAAGCACGATATTCAGCTTCAGTAGATGAGCGGGAAACAATTGCTTGTTTCTTAGTGGACCATGAAACAAAATTAGATCCCAAAAATACACAATAACCAGATATGGACTTCCTATCAATGGTATCTCCTGCCCAAGTAGAATCTAAAAAAGCATGAACATCAAAGAGCTTGGAGTATAAGTCAAACCATGATGGATAGTTCCTTTAACAAACTGAAGCAACCATTTGACCGCAGAAAAGTCACCATTAGTGGGTTGATGCATATGTTGGCATGCTTGATTTACAGCAAGAGAGATATCAGGTCGGGTGATTGTTAGATATTGCAAAGAACCCAAAATAGTTCAATAAAGTGAGGAATTGTGAAAGGGAAGATCAACATTAGGAACTAAACCAGGCTTGACGGAGATAAGATGAACAAGGCTTACAATCCACTAACCCAGCTTTGTGAAGAATTTCTTGAGCATACTTTTGCTGGGAAAGAAAGTAGTGAGTAGCATTGGCTTGGACTGAGATGCCAAGAAAATAAGACAAGTGGCCCAATTCTTTCATAGAGAAAGCCAAGTGCATTTAATGAACCAAAGACTGAATACGAGAAGGATCACTCCCAGTGAGTAAAATATCCACATACACCACTAAAATGGTGATGGAAGTCGGAGTCTTATGAATAAAAAGGGAAGAGTCACAAGTGCATTTAATTGCGCTGGATTGATGATCTTAGTACCAGTCGCATCTTTGATGGTGGATGGAGGACAAGGAGATGTACCATCAACAAAGCCAATCAACTCTGTAGCACGCAAAATGTTTTGGAATTTGTTCTTCCACATCAAAAAATTTGATGAATCTAGCTTAACGGTGACAAACGAAGACAGACTTGAGATAAGCAAACTTAAATTCGAAGGAATAGATGAAGAACTCAACGAACTAGATGAAGAAGCTAGGGCTGAAGAAGAAGCCATGACTGTCAAGACTGATGCTCATGAGAGCTCATTTCTGCTCTTATATCATGTGGAAATACTGGATCAATTCTCATTACTTGTCAAGATGAGCAAAGTTACAATATATCTAATACTGTTACAACTAACTCAGAAGTGCTAACTACACTCTTAACAACTTGAATTACACCCAAACAACTAACTGACTCTCTCTCTCTACAAGTGCAGCTAATGCCCTTTATCTACAATATCACTGGTTGAACTGCCATTTGTTATTGATGGCTTATCAATAACTAGCTTGACCATGTTATCTTTCTTTTCTCTTTATCTTTCATTTTCTTGATTCTAGTTGCTAATATTTTCAGTAAAATTTGAGATGTTTCCATCATTCCCAAATCTTTTTATTTTGATAAAAACCAACAGCAATATAACAACTTTATTAAGGTTCCAAATAGATATTGAAGCGAATCTTTTTTTCAGTGTGTTTTGTAATATTTCAGTAAATTTTGGTGTGTTTTCCATGTTTGTATGAAAATATTGGAATTTTGATTTTTCACTAATGTTTCAGGTAATAATAGGACATATAATGTTTCAGTCATTTTTACAGAAACAAAACAAAATTGTGTTCATTAAGTCAATTCATGCTATGCTCAACAAAGCTTAAGATACTTTCTCCTCAAGGTTGGTCGCACAAATACTTCGTAACAAAATAATTCTATCTTTTGACTTCATTTACTTATTCATGTATTCAAATCCAAATGATTGAACTATGATCCCCCTAGTCACACCACCCAACTATTAAGCATGAAACTAAATGTCTGTGTCAAGGGTGATAACCGTGATATCATGTCAGACAATATACTATGATCTCTTTTCTCACTCGCATAAACCCCAGTTCTTTTTTACCTCCCACTTGTTCTTGTACAACCTAATCCCAAAATCCATATTCAAATTCACTTTCCACAAAAGCTATGAAGATCTAGTTTAACAAGCTATGAACTTTGACAAATTTTCAAATTTGTGAACCCTAGGGGGTCTAATTGTATTAAGAATAGCATCTAAACAACCTCACAGTATAATCAAAATATGAACTTCCTAAAAGTTCAATCCTTTACACTATCCAATCAACAGTGCACACAGTTCAATTTCCTTTTCTAAAACATTACCTACCACAATTGTACCTTGCAAAAACAGCTACATTACAAGTTTAATTCCACATTATTTAAAAACATGAGAGAACCACTGACCTAATATATCATTTTTTTACAAAATGGCCCACTATTTCCTCATTAATTTCAGTGAGAAGCAAAGATTAAATTTCAGGCATTTTCAAAACCCAGGTTTTGGCTGCTCATAAAACTAAGGAAAATAAAACACAAATTCAATTTAGTTTCAGCTCATCGACATTTCCAAAAATAAAAAATAAAAAGCACTCCTGATTAAACAATAAAAATTAATCCCAACCCAGTGTTTGGCAGCTCAGAAAACTAAGGAGAATCATAAAAGAAAACGTTTTCCATCTACACAGAAACGCATATATATATATATAGAGAGAGAGAGAGAGAGAGAGAGAGAGGGGGGGGGGGCTCACGGTGTCAGTGGGTTGAACCCTAATTTCGAAGTGGCTGCCTTTGAGAGTCTTTACAGTAAGCTTCATCTTGGCGAATTGATCGAATATCGAGAGAGTGTAGAGAGAGAATGTGAATGAAAACCCAAATTGACACTTTCAGGGATCGAAGAGAGCAGAGAGAGAGAATCGAAAGGAGTGTGTTGAAAGTTATGCGGAACAAACGGATGTTACGTGCCGTTATATGGTGGTATCACGTGAGGTGGATGTGACTCTACACTTTGTCCCCATTGAGTTCTATTGGTTGATGGCGAATTACATTCACTGTGCTTGGTTACCAGTTTTCCAAAACACTTTTCAGAAAATTCTACTTTCTTATTTTCCGTGTTTTTTTGTTTTTACTGAATTTTTTTAATATTTTAAGTAATTTTTTTACTTTTTAAACACACCTAACATAATTACACCTAAAAAGTAAAAAAATTGTAAAAAAAATCTTTTAAAAATTCACTAAAGACCAAAAATACAAAAAAAATACAAGAATTCAGTATATTTTTTGTATTTCTATGTATTTATTAATTTTTTAAAATATTTTTCATTAATTTTTTACTTTTTAGATACCTCTAACTAAGGTGCATCTAAAAAAGTAAAAAAAATGTTTAAAATTTTAAAAATATTCACTAAAAACAAAAGAATACGAAAACCAAAAAACTTAGTTTTCAAAAAACTTAATCCAGAAAACTCAAACCAAACACACTGATTAACACTTCTTAAGTGGGACCCGCTGTTTTTTTTTTTTTTTTTTTTTAATTTTTTTTTAGCCATACATTCTATCTGCTAAGTCATCCAGATTTGCTGCTGAGAGTTGGTCATAAAAGTCTTCCCCATCTCCCATGGGTGGTTCCCATTCTTGATCATTTTCTTCCATTACCGGTGATACATGTGAAACGCCATGCTGATAATTAGGGTACTGACTTTCATTGACGAATGTCTCTTGGCTGAATGGATATCCTGGGATAGCTAGATTGCAGTATATCTTCTGATGTCTATCTTCACAAACTAAATGTCCATAATTTCCATTATAAGCTAGTAAAGTGTCTTTGCAAATTTTCTCCATTTATTGAGCTGATCTTTTAGTGGAAATCTTTTGCAGGGCCAGGGTCTCCTATTGAGAAGTCCCGGTATCCCGGAATGTAGAGGTTCCTCCGAGGTACATTTGTGTTTAGTCAATTGCACCATACTCCTTCCACTCGGTAGTTTGTCGCTATCAAGGCTTCCACATACGGATGATGTTCTTCCATTACGACTGCATCAGATGAGCAAGCTTGTGTCCAAAACTATCTGTCTGATTTGGTTCTCAAAAATTAATCGGTGACAAAACCATAATCTAACAATTTTGGGGTCGTTAGAGAACAAGTTTTGCCTCAATTTCTATCTCCAATGGCTCGAATGTGGCTAGATTTATCCGCAAAACAGATGTCAAATCTAGGTTACACTGACATCTACCAAAATGTTCGGACCTCTTTTTGCATTTTTCTTCTTCTAAGCAGGGCTGCTCTTTATCTTCGTAACTATAGATCCAATGATAGGCTAAGCCAGGGCAGTCGACTCTTGCTATGGAGAGATCCTGAAGAAATTGCTGAATAATAACTAACTCGTTATTTTTGCTATCTTCGGCTAAGGTATAAATATAGGGTTTTAGGTCTTCTATTATTTGGCTTGTCTCACAAAGGGATCGAATGATAGAATGCCTGAAGAAATACATTCTAGCACTCAATTGGTCAAATTCCTCACTGGTGAGTTGTTTGATTTCTGGGCTAGGTAAGGAGGTTGGTGTTTTTTCTGGAGCTAATTTTTTAAGCTGACTAGTTAGGGTTCGAATGGTTGCTCTCAATTGTTTTTCTTCGTCTCGGAGCTGGTCTAGCTCTTCACTGACTCTTTTGCCTTTATCCATAATTTTCTTGAAATTTCTGGTAAGGCTTTCACAATGTCTGCATAATTTGAGAGAATTTTGAGGATCTGTCTGGGGGTTAGAACTGCTACTACTTCCTGAACTACTGCTTTCAATTATCTGGCTAGCTGGAGCTCTACTGGTAGCAAAGATGGTTGACTTCATCTTGCTCAATGTGTCCAGGTAATCTTTAGCTATCTGGCTAATATGGTAACTGGTTCCTATTTGTCTTCGGGCATAGGTACTGGCTGACTCAAAATCATAAAAACCTTTAAACTGAGGCATAGGAAAATATTTTACTAAGGGATCTACTTCTGTAGTCCAATCATGGTAAATACCAGGCTTGGTTCCTTTAACTACTACATAGAAAGAAAAACTTTTTGACAGAGGTTTATTTTGGATTTTTGAAAAATATATACTGAGAGAGTTTAAGGCTGAAAGGCGTTTAGCTGGGTGGTTCTGACTATTCCAAAGGTTATCTAAAAGACACTGCTGGACTGAATCTACCTCTATTCCTGTCAAGGGTCTGAATTTTGTTCTGCCTTCATGAATGGGAAGAGAGAATCCTCCAAAATTCATGGTCTTGCTGTTCTCCATTATCTGCACAAAAGTTAAACTGGTTATCTTCTTTTTCTAAATAAATTCTCCTACTTAACCAATCTGTTAGCCTATTATCACTACCCTTAATGTGTTCAAATTCTACCTTATATCCTTGTCCTACTATACAATCTAAAAATTTTGCCCATCTTCTAGTACTTAATTTACGCTCATTAAGTTTATTATGGAATCTAACTATTGCCTCACAATCTGTTCTAATTGTAAATGGTTTGTGCAAAAATAATCTAAATTTATTTATTGCATAGACTACCCCTAATATCTCGAAATCTAAGCTGGTCATGGTTGTATCTTTTTCTTTAAATTTTCCAGAACTATATCTACAAATGCGTTCTTTATTCTTACTATCATATTTACTAGGTTTAGCTAACAGGACTGTTCCCCATCCTAGCTGACTTGCATCTGTTTCTACAACTATGTATTCTGATTCTAAAGGAAGCTGCAGGTCCGTAAATTTCTACAAACGTCCTTAGTTTTCATGACTCAGGCTATATCTTCCTGATTAAAATATTTTTGTCCTGTGGGTGTGGTTTTACTGTATAGTGGTCCTATTATTTTGCTAAGGTTGGGAATGTACATTCAAGATAATTTAAAATTCCTAAAAATGATTGAAGCTTGTTAGTGTCTTCTAATTTATCTGGATATTCTAAAATTTTCTTAACTATATGAGGTTGTAGTTTAATTTTTCCATCTCCTAGCTCCATTCCTAAAAATTCTATGTGAGGTGTATTTAATACCATCTTCTTTTTGCTAATTATTATTCCATTATTTATGAATTCTTCTAATGTTATATACAAATGATCTATGTGACTATTTTTATCTGGACTAAAGACTAAGATGTCATCAATATATACCAATATAAAGCTATATTTATTAAATATACTATCCATTTTACGCTGAAATATGGAAGGTGCATTTTTTAATCCAAAAGGCATGACTAGCCATTCATAATGTCCTTGTGGGCAACAAAAGGCTGTCCATGGTATACTTTCCTCTTCCATTTTTATCTGCCAAAATCCTGATTTACAATCAAATTTACTAAATATCTTTGTCTCAGATCCTACTTATAAGCTGATCTTTATCTGGTATATTGTATTTATCATCTTCTGTATTATCATTTAATCTTTTATAATTTATTACCATTCTAGCTTTTCCTCTTTTTATCTCTGCATGATTTCTAACCATAAATGCTGCGCTTCTATGTGGACTATTACTAGGTCTAATTACTCCTAAATCTAACAATTCTTTAATCTGAGTTCTAAACTCTTCTATATCTGCTGGTGTGTGATCTATTTGTGCTGAGGTTATCCTATAGTCTCTATTTTTTATATCTAAACTGGCTAAAATTTTATTTCTCTCCCAATATTTCATGGGCTGTTCTCCTAAAATTTCTGTTGTTTCTGCTAATCTTATTATCTCATCTAAATCATTTTCTGTCCTTTTGTATGTTGGTTTTTTCTTTATTTTTCTTATTTTTGCAAAAATTAATTCTAAATTAGCTATTTCTTGAAAATCTTCTAAGTTCCAATAATCTCCTTTATCTTCAAAATGAACTTCTTCAAAATCTTCTAGCTCATAGTTTTCCATATCTAATTTATTTAAAGAAGTGTTTACTATCTCATTAGGGATGTATATTTGGGCTAGCTCGGGAAAAATATTTCTACTTGGAAATAAAAACCTAGCGGGAACTGAATCTACTCCTATGGTACCACCACGCTTCGCACGCAACTCTGATGAATGGGCTATAGTGCTAAGGGCATAAACGGTTGGTGTATTGACAGTTCGTTTAAAGAAGCTGATATTGTGTTGACTGATTAACATACCGCCTTGTAAACTAAGTATGAAATTAAGTCCTAGAATGAAAGGATGATTCTGTCTGCTATTGCCTATCCAAACTTGTGGTAAAGGAAACCATTCTATGTGCTGATCTTGAGAACCTAGAGGGTGAAAACTAATCTGGGCGCCATTAATGCAATGTGTATATGTTTGTTTGGTGTCACGCTATGCCGACTAAAGTCGTGTTGCTAAGGTCAGACCATCCCGTGGAACTACGTGTTGTTCTATGTATGATTTGCTAGCTCCTGTATCTATCATGGCATCTATGCTAAGGGTTTTTTCTACAAACTTAATTACACAAGACATCTCAACTAAATTAGACTTGGGTATAACAGGGTAATTAAATGGTAAATATGTACTATCTGGTTGAGTTTGAGAGTATTGACTAAAGGGTTGAGAATCAACTAAATTGACTAATTCTAAGAGTTCATATGATCTTCAACTAATTTATCTTTCAAGGGGTATTTACTGTGAAATTGTTCTAACTGCTGTTTAAGCTGTTTATTTTCTAATTCTAAACATTCTATGTCAAAACTAGTCTTAATTTCTATCTCTCGTATTTGAAGTTTTAGTTCTCGACTTGTACTTCTAATTCTCTATTTGTTAGTTGTAATTCTCTGCTTTCAATCTGTTATCTTTCCTAGTATTTTCTAATCTTATCTTATGTGTCATATTTAATTTTTCTACACAAATTATACAATAGGTTACGCAAGATAATAAACATTGAGCTCTTTTATTTCGGCCGAAACCAATTACAATAGTCAGATCTAGTTGTATCAAATCCTAATCCTATCTGAAAACTATGGTGACATTCAGTATCTGGACTACATTCCATCATAAAGAAAACATCTTGACTCTTTCCAATTTGTTGGTTAAGCTGTCCTAAAAGATTATCTACATCTGTATCACTTTCTGAATCACTTTCTGAGCTTATAGCTTCTAATTGATATTCATAATTCTTGACTATACTATATACATCCTAATCATCACTTTTTATGCTGACTATATCTTCTTCTAAGTCTTCTATAATATTTAATCTTTCTATCTGTTTATTAGTATTAGGCTTGTATCTTTTTGGACAGTTTTTTGCAAAAAGATTGGGTTCTCCACATATATAACAATTACATTTTTTGCTATTGGGTTTTATAACATATCTTTGTTTTCTTTTATCTTTTTTCATCTTGGGGTAATTTTTATAATTTGTCCTATTAAAAGTTCTACCTTATCTAATGAATTTCTGTCTTTTCCATGGTTTTCTAAAATTTTTCTTCCAATATTTATCTTTTCTATATTTTCCATATTTTTTGTATTTTTTCCGATTATATTTATCTTCGTATTGCTGAGGGTATATATTACATCGCTACAAAAACCATAATTTTGTTTCTTTAAATCTTTCTCAGATTTTAACTTCTATACATTTTTCTCCGAGTCTTTGAAATGTGAAAATTATTCTAGGTCCTATTCCTAAACTTCCTTTTATTTTTACTTCTCGAGGCTATTTGAAATGGTAAGTTTGTATAATAAATTGACCATTTATTTTCTATTTCTTCCTAGTTCTCCTGTAATTTTCTGAAGTATTTATTTCCTATCTCTTCATCAAAACTTTTTCCAGTTCTAGCTGCTATGGCTAAGTATTCTTTGCTAAAGGGTACAATATATCTCCAACTTCCTAAAGTCATTTGATCTAATTCAGTTAATGCTATGCTTTGAGTATAAGTATTTCTTCTAGAAGGGTCATATCCTATAAGTATTTCTTTTATAAAACTTGTAAAATTCCACGGGTTATCTCCTAAGTCCTTAAGTTGTCTAATTATCTCCTCATATTTTCCTTTGAATGTTAAATATATATTAAAAGCTGAGTCTCCTAAAAGTGTTTCCATAAAGTCCCACATATCAGTTGTCTCATAAGGATTACTTATCCATGCTTTTACCGCATCTTTTTCCCATCTTTCTATTACTTCTTGCCATATCTGAGGGTCGAATCTAGCTAAATCTAAAAGGGTTCCCTGGTTGTTAGCTGGTTGTAATTGTATACTCATATCTGGTTGTCTACGCTTTCCATGAAATTTATAGCTTTTATTTGGGTCTGCTTCGCTACGTCCTGAGCTTGCTAATGGCCTTCTTTCTCCCATCAGATAATCGTATTGGTTCTACGGATCTTGTACAGTTGGTCGTGGGTTACTAGTTCTCGCTTTTACGTGTTCATATAAAAAGTATCTTCTAACTGAGATTGTTCTAATATTTTAATATCTTCTACCTTAGGTTTTTCTGGTATTCTAAATATTTTGCTGGGATGTATAATATCTTCTATAATATCATCTACATATTCTGTATGGAATTCTTGATCTAAAAATGACACTGCCTCATCATGGGTATCTCCTCTAGCTAAGTATTCAGCATATCTAGCATCTAATATTTTGTTCATATCTTCTAGGGTAAATTTTTCTAAATCTATTTCATCAATATTATATATCTTATTTTGTGATACTGTTTTTTCTTCTGTCATTACATAAAGCTGATTTATTTCACTACGATTATCTTGATTTTCTTCTCTATCTACACTGCTAAATTCATCATCTTCGGATTTTTCTGGTGCTACATAAGTATACTGAGTGAATCTAACTGCATAATTTCCATCTGCTGCCTGATATAATAAATTATCTTGAGGGGCTAATCTTTTTTGTCCTAAAAAGTCTCCTAATTTCCAATCTAGTGCTGCATTATCTTCGGAACTAAATTTTTTAGCTGGTAATGCTTTTATTCCTTTTGCGCCTAATAATTTAACTATCTGATCATTTGTGAGTCTATAATGAGTATTGCTTTCTGACACTGCTAAACCGAAAAATCCTGTGCAAACTAATAAATTCTTTTCTCCTCTTTTCATTTTGTATCCTCTACTCTTTATTCTGTCCTAAAACCGAACACTGCTCTGATACCATTTTTTTTGGGGGTTGTGAGTTAGTGGTCTACCACTATTTGGAATTGGGCTGAGAATCATCTAATTAATTCTCTGATTATGCTAAAAGGTCTTCTAGGCTTGTATAGCTAATTTTAAGGCTTCTTGATTTATAGTTAGCTGTCTGTTTATCTGAGAAATTTTTAAACTGTAATATTCTAGAGATCTACCAGAAACTAGTGATAAAAGAAACTGATTTTTTAAACTATAATTTTCTAGGATCTCAGAAGAAGCTAATGATAAAAGAAACTGATATCTAAATTTTTGATCTTCTAATTCTTGTATTAACTCAATACTAATTTTAATTTTATTCCTAAGATCTTCGTCTAAGGGCATATACTAATTTTTTGATTTAGTTTTTTAAATTTTTTGGAAATAAAATTTACATCTAAGGGCAAAGAAACTTTGTGATTTTATGAAACTAAAGTCTAAGTCTAGGATTTCTAAAGTCTAAGTCTAGTGAAAGTTAAAATCTATATCAACTAAATTTTTTGGATTTTTTGAAAGTTAAAGTCTACGTCTAAGGAATTTTGGGTTTTTTGAAAATTATTGTCTACTTAGGGCATAGGAATTTTTGATTTTTTGAAATTTTATATAATATTTCCTTAATATTTTTACTCAGGTTGCTCTCCTTTTATTCTAAAATTATTTTCTATGGCAAAAATTCTTTTTATGAAATGTTTATTTTCATTACATGTACTCCCACCTTGAGACTAAGCCTCGTTCAACATAGTATATTTTTATTCTCTAATTTTTACTTTTCCCTTTCTGCCTACAATTTGCCCTCCAACGCCTATCCACGGCTCAAACGGGCTCTTCAGCTAAGGTCACTCAGTAACAAATTAGAAAACTGAAGATACTACGAAGGTTCAAAGCATGTAATATTAATGAGCAAACAAGCATTCCATAAACTTAATTTTTTCCCAAAAAGAAAATAAATTTTTAGAATAGAAGAGTTACCCTTTCGAAATATTTAAGGAAAAAGAGAAACTACTCACACTTCATATTTATAAGAAATATACTTACAAAGATTATATTACGACTCGAAACTCTGAAAAATACACTTAGAGGTTTTTGAGAGGGGTTGGAAATTACAAAGCAGAGTGAAGTGGTGTGTTCTCTCAGATTTTTCGCTCGCTTCATCCGCTTAACATGCCAATTTATACAACTTAAAAAGAAAATAAAACAAAACTTTCAATCTTTGCCTACGACTAATTTTTCCTAAGTAGACAAAGTCTAGACTAGCCTATACCTTAGGCTTTTTGACCTTTTTCTTACATATTTGGAGATTTGAATACACATAAAGACAAAACCTATAAATGTACACAATTATGTGCTTGACTTAGATTACTATTTTGGATATAGATAAATTTTATCAATAAAGATTAGGATAATGATATCGGGTACTGCTTTGGGCCCCATCGCATATCATTCAATCCTTCTTTTTTGACAAAATTTTGACACTATAATTTATTATAAGACACGATAAAGATTTTCATTTTTTCTTTAATAAAGCAGATAAGAGATATCCACTTTATTAAAGTAGTGAGTGAAGGAAAATCCTTATTCTTGACAGACTCAAATAATTACAGACACAAAATATCTACAAAAATCTTTTTGTCTTTTCTTGGCGTGCATTTCTCGATATCTGAAGAGAATCTTTTATCTTCTATAGTCTCTCTTTTTTCGTTGAGCGCCAATTGTTGATGTCGACTTGTAGAGTGATGCTTCTAGGCGGTCTTTTGAATTCTTGCAAATTTGAAAGAGTCACGTAGAACATTTGTTTTTTGAAATTTTGTAGGAGTCTTCTAGTGGGACCCGCTGTTTTTTTTTTTTTTTAGCCATACATTCTATCTGCTAAGTCATCCAGGTCGGCGTCTGAGAGTTGGTCGTAAAAGTCTTCCCCGTCTCCCATGGGTGGCTCCCATTCTTGGTCATCTTCTCCTATTACCGGTGATTCATGAGAGACACTATGCTTATAGTTAGGGTATTGACTTTCATTGACAAATGTCTCTTGGCTGAACGGATATTCTTGGATGTCTAGATTGCAATATATCTTCTGATGTCTATCTTCACAAACTAAATTTCTATTATTTCCATTATAAGCTAATAGAGAATGACGAGCAAATTTTCTCCATTTGTTGAGCTGGTCTTTGAGTGGAGATCTTCTACATGGCCAGGGTCTTCTATTGAGAAGTGCTGGGTAGCTTGAAGTTCCTCTGAGGTAGATCTTATGTTTAGCTGGGTTGCACCATATTGCTTTCCATTCTGGCATTTTGCTATCTATCAAGGCTTCTACATATGGATGATATTCTTCCATTACATTTATTACAGCATGAGCAAGCTTATTTCCGAAGTTATCTGTCTGGTCTGGTTCTGAAAAAATTAATCTGGAGACAAAACCGTAATCTAACAATTTTGAAGCTGTTAGATAAAGAGTTTTGCCTTGAATTTCTATCTCCAATGGCTCAAATGTGGCTAAATTTATCTGGCAAAGGCAGATGCTGAAGTCTAGGTTACACTGACATCTTCCAAGCATTCTGTTGCAGTTTTCTTCATCTAGGCAGGGCTGCTCTTCTTCTTTATAAGCGTATGTCCACTGATAGGCTAATCCGGGGTGGAAGTCTACTCTTGCTTGAGAGGTTCTGAAGAAATTGCTGAATAATAACTAGCTCGTTATTTCTGCTATCTTCGGCTAAGGTATAAATATAGGGTTTTAAGTCTTCTATTATTTGGCTTTTCTCACAAAGGGATCGAATGATAGAATGCCTGAAGAAATACATTCTAGCACTCAATTGGTCAAATTCCTCACCGTGAGTTGTTTGATTTCGGCCAGGTAAGGAGGTTGGTGTTTTTTTCCGAGCTAATTTTTTAAGCTGACTAGTTAGGGTTCGAATGGTTGCTCTCAATTGTTTTTCTTCGTCTCGGAGCTGGTCTAGCTCTTCACTGACTCTTTTGCCTTTATCCATAATTTTCTTGAAATTTTTGGTAAGGCTTTCACAATGTCTGCATAATTGGAGAGAATTTTGAGGATCTGTCTGGGGGTTAGAACTGCTACTACTTCCTGAACTACTGCTTTCAATTATCTGGCTAGCTGGAGCTCCACTGGTAGCAAAGATGGTTGACTTCATCTTGCTCAATGTGTCCTGTAATCTTTAGCTATCTCGCTAATATGGTAATCGGTTCCTATTTGTCTTCTAGCATAGGTACTTGGTGACTCAAAATCATAAAAACCTTTAAACCGAGGCATAGGAAAATATTTTACTAAGGATCTATCAGAGTCCAATCATGGTAAATACTGTGCTTGGTTCCTTTAACTACTACATAGAAAGAAAAACTTTTTGACAGAGGTTTATTTTGGATTTTTGAAAAATATATATCGAGAGAGTTTAAGGTCTGAAAGGCGTTGGGTGGTTCGCTATTCCAAAGGTTATCTAAAAGACATTCCGGACTGAATCTACCTCTATTCTGCCAAGGGTCTGAATTTTGTTCTGCTTTCATGAATGGGAAGAGAGAATCCTCCAAAATTCATGGTCTTGTCGTTTCTCCATTATCTGCACAAAAGTTAAACCGGTTATCTTCTTTTTCTAAATAAATTCTCCTACTTAACCAATCATAGCCTATTATCACTACCCTTAATGTGTTGTAAGTCTACCTTATATCCTTGTCCTACTATACGAACTAACAATTTTGTACATCTTCTAGTACTTAATTTACGCTCATTAAGTTTATTATGGAATCTAACTATTGCCTCACAATCTGTTCTAATTGTAAATGGTTTGTGCAAAAATAATCTAAATTTATTTATTGCATAGACTACCCCTAATATCTCGAAATCTAAGCTGGTCATGGTTGTATCTTTTTCTTTAAATTTTCCAGAACTATATCTACAAATGCGTTCTTTATTCTTACTATCATATTTACTAGGTTTAGCTAACAGGATTGTTCCCCATCCTAGCTGACTTGCATCTGTTTCTACAACTATGTATTCTGATTCTAAAGGAAGCTGCAGGTCTGGTAAATTTCTACAAATGTCCTTAATTTTCCTGACTAAGGCTATATCTTGCTGATTAAAATATTTTTGTCCTGTGGGTGTGGTTTTACTGTATAGTGGTCCTATTATTTTGCTAAGGTTGGGAATGTACATTCGCGCATAATTTAAAATTCCTAAAAATGATTGAAGCTTTTTAGTGTCTTCTAATTTATCTGGATATTCTAAAATTTTCTTAACTATATGAGGTTGTAGTTTAATTTTTCCATCTCCTAGCTCCATTCCTAAAAATTCTATGTGAGGTGTATTTAATACCATCTTCTTTTTGCTAATTATTATTCCATTATTTATGAATTCTTCTAATGTTATATACAAATGATCTATGTGACTATGTTTATCTCGACTAAAGACTAACATCTCATCAATGTATAGCAATATAAAGCTATATTTATTAAATATACTATCCATTTTATTGAAATATGGAAGGTGCATTTTTAATCCAAAAGGCATGACTAGCCATTCATAATGTCCTTGTGGGCAACAAAAGGTCATTCCATGGTATACTTTCCTCTTCCATTTTTATCTGCCACAATCCTGTTTTACATTCAAATTTACTAAATATCTTTGTCAGTCAGATTCTATTTATAAGTCGATCTTTATCCGTATATTGTATTTATCATCTTCAGATTATCATTTAATCTTTTATAATTTATTACCATTCTAGCTTTTCCTCTTTTTATCTCTGCATGATTTCTAACCATAAATGCTGCGCTTCTATTTGGACTATTACTAGGTCTAATTACTCCTAAATCTAACAATTCTTTAATCTGAGTTCTAAACTCTTCTATATCTGCTGGTGTGTGATCTATTTGTGCTGAGGTTATCCTATAGTCTCTATTTTTTATATCTAAACTGGCTAAAATTTTATTTCTCTCCCAATATTTCATGGGCTGTTCTCCTAAAATTTCTGTTGTTTCTGCTAATCTTATTATCTCATCTAAATCATTTTCTGTCCTTTTGTATGTTGGTTTTTTCTTTATTTTTCTTATTTTTGCAAAAATTAATTCTAAATTAGCTATTTCTTGAAAATCTTCTAAGTTCCAATAATCTCCTTTATCTTCAAAATGAACTTCTTCAAAATCTTCTAGCTCATAGTTTTCCATATCTAATTTATTTAAAGAAGTGTTTACTATCTCATTAGGGATGTATATTTGGGCTAGTTCGGGAAAAATATTTCTACTTGAAATAAAACCCTAGCGGGAACTGAATCTACTCCTATGGTACCACCACGCTTCGCACGCAACTCTGATGAATGGGCTATAGTGCTAAGGGCATAAACGGTTGGTGTATTGACAGTTCGTTTAAAGAAGCTGATATTGTGTTGACTGATTAACATACCGCCTTGTAAACTAAGTATGAAATTAAGTCCTAGAATGAAAGGATGATTCTGTCTGCTATTGCCTATCCAAACTTGTGGTAAAGGAAACCATTCTATGTGCTGATCTTGAGAACCTAGAGGGTGAAAACTAATCTGGGCGCCATTAATGCAATGTGTATATGTTTGTTTGGTGCCGTCGGCTATGCTGACTAAAGCTGGTGTTGCTAAGGCTGTACTCCATCCTGGTGGAACTACGTGTTGTTCTATGTATGATTTGCTAGCTCCTGTATCTATCATGGCATCTATGCTAAGGGTTTTTTCTACAAACTTAATTACACAAGACATCTCAACTAAATTAGACTTGGGTATAACAGGGTAATTAAATGGTAAATATGTACTATCTGGTTGAGTTTGAGAGTATTGACTAAAGGGTTGAGAATCAACTAAATTGACTAATTCTGAAGAGTTCATATGATCTTCAACTAATTTATCTTTCAAGGGGTATTTACTGTGAAATTGTTCTAACTGCTGTTTAAGCTGTTTATTTTCTAATTCTAAACATTCTATGTCAAAACTAGTCTTAATTTCTATCTCTCGTATTTGAAGTTTTAGTTCTCGCACTTGTACTTCTAATTCTCTATTTGTTAGTTGTAATTCTCTGTTTTCAATACTGTTATCTTTCCTAGTATTTTCTAATCTTATCTTATGTGTCATATTTAATTTTTCTACACAAATTATACAATAGGTTACGCTGCATAATAAACATTGAGCTCTTTTATTTCGGCCGAAACCAATTACAATAGCTGCATCTAGTTGTATCAAATCCTAATCCTATCTGAAAACTATGCTGACATTCAGTATCTGGATTACATTCCATCATAAAGAAAATATCTTGAGTCTTTCCTATTTCTTGGTTAAGCTGTCCTAAAAGATTATCTACATCTGTATCACTTTCTGAATCACTTTCTGAGCTTATAGCTTCTAATTGATATTCATAATTACTGACTATACTATATACATCTGAATCATCACTATTTATGCTGACTATATCTTCTTCTAAGTCTTCTATAATATTTAATCTTTCTATCTGTTTATTAGTATTAGGCTTGTATCTTTTTGGACAGTTTTTTGCAAAATGATTGGGTTCTCCACATATATAACAATTACATTTTTTGCTATTGGGTTTTTTAACATATCTTTGTTTTCTTTTATCTTTTTCATCTTGGGGTAATTTTTTATAATTTGTCCTATTAAAAGTTCTACTTTTTCTAATGAATTTCTGTCTTTTCCATGGTTTTCTAAAATTTTTCTTCCAATATTTATCTTTTCTATATTTTCCATATTTTTTGTATTTTTTCCGATTATATTTATCTTCGTATTGCTGAGGGGTATATATTACACTGCTACAAAAACCATAATTTTGTTTCTTTAAATCTTTCTGTATTTTAACTTCTATACATTTTTCTCTGAGTCTTTGAAATGTGAAAATTATTCTAGGTCCTATTCCTAAACTTCCTTTTATTTTTACTTCTCCTGAGGCTATTTGAGCTGGTAAGTTTGTATAATAAATTGACCATTTATTTTCTATTTCTCTTCCTAGTTCTCCGGGTAATTTTCTGAAGTATTTATTTCCTATCTCTTCATCAAAACTTTTTCCAGTTCTAGCTGCTATGGCTAAGTATTCTTTGCTAAAGGGTACAATATATCTCCAACTTCCTAAAGTCATTTGATCTAATTCAGTTAATGCTATGCTTTGAGTATAAGTATTTCTTCTAGAAGGGTCATATCCTATAAGTATTTCTTTTATAAAACTTGTAAAATTCCACGGGTTATCTCCTAAGTCCTTAAGTTGTCTAATTATCTCCTCATATTTTCCTTTGAATGTTAAATATATATTAAAAGCTGAGTCTCCTAAAAGTGTTTCCATAAAGTCCCACATATCAGTTGTCTCATAAGGATTACTTATCCATGCTTTTACCGCATCTTTTTCCCATCTTTCTATTACTTCTTGCCATATCTGAGGGTCGAATCTAGCTAAATCTAAAAGGGTTCCCTGGTTGTTAGCTGGTTGTAATTGTATACTCATATCTGGTTGTCTACGCTTTCCATGAAATTTATAGCTTTTATTTGGGTCTGCTTCGCTACGTCCTGAGCTTGCTAATGGCCTTCTTCCTCCCTCTTGTATGTATTGGTTCTACGATCTTATGCGATTGGCTGTGGGTTACTAGTTCCTGTGCTTTCTGTGTTCATATAAAAAGTATCTTCTAACTGAGATTGTTCTAATATTTTAATATCTTCTACCTTAGGTTTTTCTGGTATTCTAAATATTTTGCTGGGATGTATAATATCTTCTATAATATCATCTACATATTCTGTATGGAATTCTTGATCTAAAAATGACCTTTGCCTCATCATGGGTATCTCCTCTAGCTAAGTATTCAAAGATATCTAGCATCTAATATTTTGTTCATATCTTCTAGGGTAAATTTTTCTAAATCTATTTCATCAATATTATATATCTTATTTTGTGATATCTTGTTTTTCTTACGTCATTACATAAAGTGATTTATTTCACTACGATTATCTTGATTTTCTTCTCTATCTACCTGCTAAATTCATCATCTTCGGATTTTTCGGTGCTACATAAGTATCTTGAGTGAATCTAAGCATAATTTCCATCTGTTTTGATATAATAAATTATCTTGAGGGCTAATCTTTTTGTCCTAAAAGTCTCCTAATTTCCAATCTAGTCTTTGCATTATCTTCGGAACTAAATTTTTTAGCTGGTAATGCTTTTATTCCTTTTGCGCCTAATAATTTAACTATCTGATCATTTGTGAGTCTATAATGAGTATTGCTTTCTGATACTGCTAAACCGAAAAATCCTGTGCAAACTAATAAATTCTTTTCTCCTTTTTTCATTTTGTATCCTCTACTCTTTATTCCTATTTTTATCTTTTTATGAAAGGTTGAGGTTGGTAATAAGAAATCTGGTGTAAAATAAACTATTCCTCCTTTATCATTCATATCTAATTCATAACTGCCTAAAAGACTTTGTCCTACATCATTAAATCTATCATCATAAAGACATACAAAAACTTTGGCTCCTAAATTTTCTCTGGTTAATGCTTTAACTCCTACTACTACTAATCCTAAGTGAGTCATTTTAAGGTGTTCACTTACTGCATATTTATAACTTTCTCTTTCTATTAAATTTAGCTCTATTTTTTCATCTTCCTGAGTTACACTAATCATCTGTGCTCACTATAATGTTTAAATAAATATTGTTTTTATGTATCTTTCCTAATCTATATACATATTTAGCTGGAATTAATTCTAATTTTTCTTTCTTAAATTTTTCTATCTGTTGTTCTACATCTACAAATTCTTCTACCTTAATATCTTCATCATTATTACGCTTTTTGCTACTGCTACCCTTAATTAGTCGTTTAAACATTTTTATTTTCTCAGAACTCTGGTCGATTTCTTTTGGTGGTAACTTAAGCTTTTCAAAATATTTAGCTATATCTTCCTCGCTTATATCGAGATTGGGGTCTCATTGGATACTTCTACTCCTTTTCCTTTTGAAGTATTATTTTTTCTAAAGTGGCTAAACGATTTTCTAAAGCTGTATCTGTTCTAATAGATAGTCAAATTTTTCACACAATCTAATTAAAAATAAAATTTCTATATTATTCGTCTTCTTGTTATTTTATCGATTGACTTACTCCTTGATAAATACTGATTCCTTCTGGATTATTATGAAAATCTTCTGCTTGTTTTAAAATTGTCTGATAATCTCTATTAGCCTTTTTATCACTGCTCATAAACTAAGATCTAACTAATTGTTCTAAAATTTCTAATTTCTGTTTTAAATTATCTTGAATTTGATTAATCTGTTCTATTTGTTTAGCTATTTGATTTGTGGCTGAAATTAATGTTTCTATTTCTAGCTTAGTGGAAAATTTTTCTAAATTTAAATCTATTCTCTTTTGTAGGATAGAACTACACTGATCTTGGATATAATCTAATTTTTTATCTTGATCTTTAATTAAATCATGATTATTACGAAGATGTTCTATAGATGAAATAAAAAGATTACTAATTTTATCTATGTCCTTTTTAATATTTTCTGCAAAATTTATCTGATAATCTATGATACTATTTAGCTGAGGATTATGTTCACTATGAATCTGATGTGTAAAACTATCTTCAAAATTACAACGGAAATTATTTTTATTTATGCTATGGCGATGGTTATGGTCACGAGTTCTAAATCTAGATACTCTACTCTTTTCATACACAAAATTAACTCCTAATTTAAAATTATTAAAAGCTACTATAATATGAAATTTATAACTAAAATCTCCAAAAATAAAAACTACTCTATTACCATAAGCAAAATGCATAAACTACTCTTTAAACTGTCCTAAAACCGAACACTGCTCTGATACCATTTTTTTTTTGGGGGTTGTGAGTTAGTGGTCTACCACTATTTGGAATTGGGCTGAGAATCATCTAATTAATTCTACAGTTATGCTAAAAGGTCTTCTAGCTGTTGTATAGCTAATTTTAAGGCTTCTTGATTTATAGTTAGCTGTCTGTTTATCTGAGAAATTTTTAAACTGTAATTTTCTAGAGATCTACCAGAAACTAGTGATAAAAGAAACTGATTTTTTAAACTATAATTTTCTAGGGATCTGTAAGAAGCTAATGATAAAAGAAACTGATATCTAAATTTTTGATCTTCTAATTCTTGTATTAACTCAATACTAATTTTAATTTTATTCCTAAGATCTTCGTCTAAGGGCATATACTAATTTTTTGATTTAGTTTTTTAATTTTTTGGAAATAAAATTTACATCTAAGGGCAAAGAAACTTTGTGATTTTATGAAACTAAAGTCTAAGTCTAGGATTTCTAAAGTCTAAGTCTAGTGAAAGTTAAAATCTATATCAACTAAATTTTTTGGATTTTTGAAAGTTAAAGTCTACGTCTAAGGAATTTTGGGTTTTTTGAAAATTATTGTCTACTTCTAGGGCATAGGAATTTTTGATTTTTGAAATTCTTATATAATATTTCCTTAATATTTCTACTCAGGTTGCTCTCCTTTTATTCTAAAATTATTTTCTATGGCAAAAATTCTTTTTATGAAATGTTTATTTTCATTACATGTACTCCCACCTTGAGACTAAGCCTCGTTCAACATAGTATATTTTTATTCTCTAATTTTTACTTTTCCTTTACTTACAATTTGCCCTCCAACGCCTATCCACGGCTCAAACGGGCTCTTCAGCTAAGGTCACTCAGTAACAAATTAGAAAACTGAAGATACTACGAAGGTTCAAAGCATGTAATATTAATGAGCAAACAAGCATTCCATAAACTTAATTTTTTCCAAACAGAAAATAAATTTTTAGAATAGAAGAGTTACCCTTTCGAAATATTTAAGGAAAAAGAGAAACTACTCACACTTCATATTTATAAGAAATATACTTACAAAGATTTTATTACAGACTCTGAAACTCTGAAAATACACTTAGAGGTTTTTTGAGAGGGGTTGGAAATTACAAAGCAGAGGAGTGAAGTGGTGTGTTCTCTGTATTTTTCGTTCTGCTTCATCCGTTGGCCAGCATGCCAATTTATACAACTCAAAAAGGAAAATAAAACAAAGCTTCAAATCTTTGGCCATCAAATTTACGTCCAAATCTTCAAAGCCTATGTTAGCCTATACCTTAGGCTTTTTGAAAAATGGAAAAAGACAAAACTTATATATCTATGAGATTATCTACAAACTTTTGACTCATATCTATAAATTTTATCAATAAAGATTAGGATAATGATATCGGGTACTACTTTTGGGCCCCATCGCATATCATTCAATCCTTCTTTTTTGACAAAATTTTGACACTAATTTATTACAAGACACGTATAAAGATTTTCACAGCTTTTCTTTAATAAAGCAAGATAAGAGATATCCACTTTATTAAAGTAGTGAGTGAAGGAAAATCCTTATCATTGACAGACTTAAATAATTACAGACACAAAATATCTACAAAAATCTTTTTTGTTTTTTCTTGGCGTGCATTTTTCTGATATCTGTAGAGAATCTTTATCTTCTATGGTCTCTGTCTTTTTCTGCTGGAGCGCCAATTATTGATGTCGACTTGTGGAGTGATGCTTCTAGGCGGTCTTTTGAATTTTTGCAAATTGAAAGAGTCACGTAGAACACTTCTTTTTTGAAATTTTGTTGGAGTCTTCTAGTGGGACCCGCTGTTTTTTTTTTTTTTTTTTTAGCCATACATTCTATCTGCTAAGTCATCCAGATCTGCTGCTGAGAGTTGGTCATAAAAGTCTTCCCCATCTCCCATGGGTGGTTCCCATTCTTGATCATTTTCTTCCATTACCGGTGATACATGTGAAACGCCATGCTGATAATTAGGGTACTGACTTTCATTGACGAATGTCTCTTGGCTGAATGGATATCCTGGGATAGCTAGATTGCAGTATATCTTCTGATGTCTATCTTCACAAACTAAATGTCCATAATTTCCATTATAAGCTAGTAAAGTGTCTTTGGCAAATTTTCTCCATTTATTGAGCTGATCTTTTAGTGGAAATCTTTTGCAGGGCCAGGGTCTCCTATTGAGAAGTCCCGGGTATCCTGGGAATGTAGAGGTTCCTCTGAGGTACATTTTGTGTTTAGCTGAATTGCACCATACTCCCTTCCACTCGTAGTTTCTTTGTCTATCAAGGCTTCCACATACGGATGATGTTCTTCCATTACGCACTGTACTGTATGAGCAAGCTTGTGTCCAAAACTATCTGTCTGATTTGGTTCTGAAAAAATTAATCTGGTGACAAAACCATAATCTAACAATTTTGGAGCTGTTAGAGAACAAGTTTTGCCTCGAATTTCTATCTCCAATGGCTCGAATGTGGCTAGATTTATCTGGCAAAAACAGATGCTGAAATCTAGGTTACACTGACATCTACCAAAATGTTCGGACCTCTTTTTGCATTTTTCTTCTTCTAAGCAGGGCTGCTCTTTATCTTCGTAACTATAGATCCAATGATAGGCTAAGCCAGGGCAGTCGACTCTTGCTATGGAGAGATCCTGAAGAAATTGCTGAATAATAACTAACTCGTTATTTTTGCTATCTTCGGCTAAGGTATAAATATAGGGTTTTAGGTCTTCTATTATTTGGCTTGTCTCACAAAGGGATCGAATGATAGAATGCCTGAAGAAATACATTCTAGCACTCAATTGGTCAAATTCCTCACTGGTGAGTTGTTTGATTTCTGGGCTAGGTAAGGAGGTTGGTGTTTTTTCTGGAGCTAATTTTTTAAGCTGACTAGTTAGGGTTGAATGGTTGCTCTCAATTGTTTTTCTTCGTCTCGAGTGGTCTAGCTCTTCATCGACTCTTTGCCTTTATCCATAATTTTCTTGAAATTTACGGTAAGGCTTTCAATGTCTGCATAATTGGAGAATTTTGAGGATCTGCGGGGGTTAGGCGCTACTACTTCTGAACTCGCTTTCAATTATCGGCTATTTGGAGCTCCTTTGGTAGCAAAGATGGTTGACTTCATCTTCTCAATGTATCCGGGTAATCTTTAGCTATCTGGCTAATATAGTAATTGGTTCCTATTTGTCTTCGGGCATAGTCTTGGTGACTCAAAATCATAAAAACCTTTAAAGAGGCATAGGAAAATATTTTACTAAGGGATCTATACGTAGTCCAATCATGGTAAATACCGGGCTTGGTTCCTTTAACTACTACATAGAAAGAAAAACTTTTTGTGAGAGGTTTATTTTGGATTTTTGAAAAATATATCTTGAGAGTTTAAAATTTGAAAGGCGTTTAGCTAGGTGGTTCTGCTATTCCAAAGGTTATCTAAAAGACAACTTTGGTGAATCTACCTCTATTCCTGTCAAGGGTCTGAATTTTGTTCTGCCTTCATGAATGGAAAGAGAATCCTCCAAAATTCATGGTCTTCTTGTTCTCCATTATCTGCACAAAAGTTAAAGCGGTTATCTTCTTTTTCTAAATAAATTCTCCTACTTAACCAATCATTAGCCTATTATCACTACCCTTAATGTGTTCAAATTCTACCTTATATCCTTGTCCTACTATACAATCTAAAAATTTTGCCCATCTTCTAGTACTTAATTTACGCTCATTAAGTTTATTATGGAATCTAACTATTGCCTCACAATCTGTTCTAATTGTAAATGGTTTGTGCAAAATAATCTAAATTTATTTATTGCATAGACTACCCCTAATATTTCGAAATCTAAGCTGGTCATGGTTGTATCTTTTTCTTTAAATTTTCCAGAACTATATCTACAAATGCGTTCTTTATTCTTACTATCATATTTACTAGGTTTAGCTAACAGTTGTTCCCCATCCTAATGACTTGCATCTGTTTCTACAACTATGTATTACGATTCTAAAGGAAGGCTGCAGTGCAGTAAATTTCTACAAATGTCCTTAATTTTCCGACTAAGGCTATATCTTCTTGATTAAAATATTTTTGTCTGTGGGTGTGGTTTCTTGTATAGTGGTCCTATTATTTTGCTAAGGTTGGGAATGTACATTCGCAAGATAATTTAAAATTCCTAAAATGATTGAAGCTTTTTAGTGTCTTCTAATTTATCTGGATATTCTAAAATTTTCTTAACTATATGAGGTTGTAGTTTAATTTTTCCATCTCCTAGCTCCATTCCTAAAAATTCTATGTGAGGTGTATTTAATACCATCTTCTTTTTGCTAATTATTATTCCATTATTTATGAATTCTTCTAATGTTATATACAAATGATCTATGTGACTATTTTTATCTGGACTAAAGACTAAGATGTCATCAATATATACCAATATAAAGCTATATTTATTAAATATACTATCCATTTCTGTTGAAATATGGAAGGTGCATTTTTAATCCAAAAGGCATGACTAGCCATTCATAATGTCCTTGTGGGCAACAAAAGGCATCCATGGTATACTTTCCTCTTCCATTTTTATCTGCCAAAATCGATTTACAATCAAATTTACTAAATATCTTTCTTTATCGTATTCTATTTATAAGCTGATCTTTATCTGGTATATTGTATTTATCATCTTCTGTATTATCATTTAATCTTTTATAATTTATTACCATTCTAGCTTTTCCTCTTTTTAACTCTGCATGATTTCTAACCATAAATCTTTGCGCTTCTATTTGGACTATTACTAGGTCTAATTACTCCTAAATCTAACAATTCTTTAATCGAGTTCTAAACTCTTCTATATCTGTGGTGTGTGATCTATTTGTCTTTGAGGTTATCCTATAGTCTCTATTTTTATATCTAAATGGCTAAAATTTTATTTCTCTCCCAATATTTCATGGGTGTTCTCCTAAAATTTCATTGTTTACGCTAATCTTATTATCTCATCTAAATCATTTTACGTCCTTTTGTATGTTGGTTTTTTCTTTATTTTTCTTATTTTTGCAAAAATTAATTCTAAATTAGCTATTTCTTGAAAATCTTCTAAGTTCCAATAATCTCCTTTATCTTCAAAATGAACTTCTTCAAAATCTTCTAGCTCATAGTTTTCCATATCTAATTTATTTAAAGAAGTGTTTACTATCTCATTAGGGATGTATATTTGGGCTAGTTCGGGAAAAATATTTCTACTTGGAAATAAAAACCTAGCGGGAACTGAATCTACTCCTATGGTACCACCACGCTTCGCACGCAACTCTGATGAATGGGCGATTAGTGTCATTTTAATGCCTAATTTTTTTTTTTAATATATTTTAATTTTAATTTTTAAATTTTATTTTAAATAAAAACAATTAAATATATATTAGTTGATTTTAACAATAAAATCATTAATTTGATAAAATATAAATTAATTTGATAAAAATAAATGTCGAAAAAGTATTTTTAAATTTTTAAAAATTATTTCTACTTACTAAAGATAAAATTATGTAAAATTGATCAATCTTTTAGATATTTATTTATATTTATAAAATTAATTTTTATTATGTGTTTGGATGATGATCGTGTAATGGGTGGTTGTTAAGATTTTAATGTGTGATGGATATATTTAATATATTAAATGTTTTTAGTTTTGAATTTTTTGGTTTAATAGATTGTTTTAATAATGATATCATAAAAATAAAAACAACTACTTATTACATGATCATCATCCAAACACATAATAAAAATTAATTTGGTAAAAATAAATAAATATCTAAAAGATTTATTAATTTTACATAATTTTGTCTTTAGTAGGTAGAAATAATTTTTAAAAATTCAAAAATATTTGTTGACATTTATTTTTGTCAAATTAGTTTATATTTTATCAAATTGACAATTTTACCTTTGAAACTAAACAATAGAGTCTTCAATTATCTTTATTTAGAACAAGATTCAAAATTCATGGTCAATTATGACACAATTGAAAAGTCGAAGACCAAAGTGACACAAGGCCCAAACTATAGGGACTGTTAATATAATTCGCTCTTATTTTATTAGAGTATCTCAACTTTTTATCAAATTTAATAAAAAATTTGATCTCATATGATGCACTTTAATAATAAATACTAAATTTTTATCAAATCTTTTTATAAAATTCCTAATTTATTCAAAAACATGGTTGACACATAGGTTGTCTAGTCAGTCATTCTGCTTAGAATATCCGTATTAGCCTCAACAAATTTTGAGTCAAATTATAACCCAAAATCAACTTTTGTATTTTAGCTAGTCTCTTTTTTATATACACACTCCATGAAACTCTCTATTTTAAAATTCTATTTCATTAAAATATTATTTTTTATTCTTTTATCTTTTTCAATTTAAATATATTAAAACAGGTATAAAATAAGACCCAAGACAGCACTAGAGCAACAACATAATAGCAGCAACACAGGAGCCAAGGTGGTCGACTGGTTAAGCAAAATTTCAACATTTTTCTTCTTCTCATGGGACATCCTGGGGACGACCCCAGCTTTGCTCCAGTTTAGAGAAAGAGAGAGAGAACCTGATAAACTTCCAAGATTGTGAGAATAAAATTTGTGTGATGGCTCTGGTAAGTATTGACAGTAATGGTGGTATAAGATATAGGGCTTGTTTGGTTTGTTTTTGGGAGAGTTGTTTTTGAAAAAAATTTAGGAGAGTTGTTTTAGAAATTTTTTTGATTTGTTTGGTTGTATATTTTGAGAGAGAAATTTTTTGTGGGAGTTTGGAATGATTTGATATTTTAGAAGAATTGAGTAGATGTGTGTGAGAGAAAAAGTGATTGAGAATGAGATAGGAGAGAGAAAAAGTGATTGATTGATGTGTAGAAGAGAGAAAGTGATTTTGAAATTTTTTTTGAGAAAAACTCAAACCAAACAATTTTTGAGAAATTTTTTTCTAAAATTCATCTCCAAAACTCAAACTAAACAAGTCCATAGTGTTTTTGTTGGCAGGAGAAAGAAGCACGAGAAAGAAAATATAATAAAAAATTGATTACCCTGTGAACAGTTCCTCACTTCATCAGAGGAGGAACTGTAGCTTTGTCAAAATGAATTAAGCCCATAGCGACTCTAATGCATCAACATATTTATAGTTTGGTTCTCTACAATAGCATCAAAGTCATTGTAGCGACTCTGATGCTGATGCTCGTAGTAGTCTAGTTGAAGTTTCTGAAAAACCAACGGCCATCTACAAAATTTGATGAAAGAATAAAAATTCTTTTGATTTGATGAAAAATATAGCTCTTTCTTCATTTGATATAGATTTGTTGAAATGGTTAGAGCACATTTTAACTAACTTTTCATCAAATTTAAATTTGATAAAGTATTTTATGAAGGAGCGGAGATGGCCTTACTTTGATCCTTAAAAATATATTTTTTCACTTTAATCCTGTGTGTTTTATTTTTTTCTTAATTTGATCTAAAAATTTACTACGATCCAATTTTAAATAGCAAATAAGACGTTGGCATTCACATAGTACTGGTGGCAAAAACATCATCTACATTCTTAAACCAAGACCCATATTCTAAGGCCAAGTTTGGCATCCTCAAAAAAATTCAAAAAGTCAAAAAGTCACTATCCTATTTAAGTCACATCATCTTATTTAAGTTACATCACTTCTCTAACACATCACTTCAAACCCAATCTAAATCCAACCCATATTTCATAAAAAGTCAAAAAATATACTTATTTAGTCTTTCCAAATTTGGCCTAAAGTCTAAACTCAAATTTAACATTCTTTTATTCAAATTCAACTCAAATTATCTCAATTCTACAACCTTATCAAAATCCTTCTACTAGTACTTCTTTTACTATCATCAACCATCTACCCCATTCACTTTCTACCCAACTCCTTTTATACCTCCAAACCTTCTATTGCCCCTCTCTCTCTCTCTCTCTCTCTCTCTCTCTCTCACTTGTCATTAATCTTCACCTAATTGCTTTGACCCAAATTCTAGTCCACCTTCAAACAATAAACTACCTTACCTTTACTACTTCCAACTTGTACATCTACTATCTTAACGTCTAGCAATAGTGAACATCAATCGAGATTGATGATTCGGTTGTAAACACTGATATCCATGAGTTTGACAACAAACATAGAGATTGACGACATCAATGAGAATACTAAAATTGATGATGAACACAAATATTAATAGCAAGATAATAATGAACATCAAATTTGAGATTGACAATCACTTCCATCACCATGAACTTCACTAAGTTTGAATTGGACGAGGAGTTAACTTTTTGACAACCAAAATACTTTTTGACGACCAAAATTTAAATATATGACCACAAGATCCATGATATTACGGTGGCGACAATTTGATGGAAGAATGGAAATGGAAAGTCACTGATTGTTCTAGGGATTTTTAGATGACAAAAACAAAGACGGATAAAGTATTAAGGTGAGAGTGAAAAGATGACGGATGATGTTTGGGCTAAAATCCACAACAAAAAAAAAAAAAAAAACAGGAGTGTTTGGGAAGAAAGATTTTAGCCTATCTTAGGCTAAAATTCACAAAAAAAAAATAAAATAAGTTAAAATAATTAATAAGACAAAATATTACATCAAATCCATAATCACTTCACTTTTTCTCTTACAAACATCATATTTAACTATAAAAAAATCCAATCATCTTCTTAAACACAAAAATTTTAACAGATTAAAATAATCAAAAACTAAAATAATCTACTAAAATAACAACTTTCATAACGCCAACAAAGATACATGTGATTTATAGAAAGTAAGTGGTGCAGAGAAATGATTAATGTTTGCGGTGGAAGGCAATAAAGAGAAGAAGATGGGTATGTGTTGGGGGGTGCGGGTGGGGAATTAGATCAATGCGAGAGCGCGAATTTGGGTTTGTGGGTTTGGGTTTGGGTTTGGGTTTGGTAGTTGGCACCATATGGTACTTACGTGGCAAATTTCATCAAGAAAGTGGGCAACAATTAATTTTTGAAATAAATTAAAATATATATATAAAGGTCAAAGGGAAAAAAAATAATAATAATGTCAAAAAAGGAAAATTAGTAAAACTTAGCAAAATTCAATCCTTTTATGTCATGTGACAATTAATATGGCATTTTCTATCCAATTTTGAAAGGAAATTAGCATTAAGAGTAAATTAGAAGGGAAAAAAAAAAAATTAAAACATAAAAAGCCAAAGTAAGAAAAAAAAAACTTTAAGGACCAAAATAAGAAACTAATCAAACATAAAGAGAACAAAATGTAATTTACCCATATAAGAGTGTACAAAAAGGACGTTAGTCAATAGGTTAAAAATCTTCGGAACAATTTAAAAAAAAAAAAAATCTCAAGATTTGAGATTGTAACAAAATAAATCCTTGAGTTTTTAATTTTATCAATTTAAATATTAATTTTTTTCATTTGTTTTCAATCTAAGTCATTCGCATATTTTTACTCATTAAACTCAATGTACGTGTACATATAATATCTAAAATATTATTTTTCATTAAATTTAATGACTAAAATGCTATATTTCATTGAATTTAATGACTAAAATACTATTTTTTTCATTGATTTTACTTAATAAAAATAACTAAATAATTTAGATTGAAAACAAATATAAAATTTAAAATTTAAATTGATAAAATTAAAAATTCAGAATTTGTGTTATTATAAGGGTCAAACCCTAATTTTTCCTTTTTTATAATTTTTTCAAAATACCTTTGATATTGGAGTGTACAAAAATAAGCAACTAACCTAGTTCAATTGATTAAAAAATAAAAGATTGTTAGAGCATTTTTAAATTATTTTTTTATTTTTTATTTTTTCACTTTTCCATGGCAAAATCACTACTAGGAAAAATATGGACAAAATACCGACCAAATTGATTGTAATTGAAATGTCCGATCAACAACAAATTTATAGGGCTCATAAAAGGCAGATAATCCTCAATTTAAAAATATAAATAAAAAAAATACACTTTCCATTTTTAAGGTTTAAAAAAATATAATAATTACACAAATTGACATAATTATATTGTTTACTTTTTTTTTTTAAGCAAAGTTGAAGTGATCAAAACTAATGCAAATGTAGGGTAGTAGACACATAACAAACAAATTAAAATATTATTTTAATGTAAAAAAATAACAATATTATTTTTTCATCCATCTTATTAATATGAATGAAAAGAGAGATAATAACAATGCAAATTAAAACTTTAAAAAAATTCAATATAATTATGTCAAATCAAATATATTTTCTCTAACTTTAAAGGAATTGAATGTAATTTTTCCTTGTCTCTACCCTCATAATTATACAATCTAATTATTAATTTAAAAAATATATTATTTATAAGTGATAAAAAGTAGAACAATTATTATTATTATTAATTTAGGAGATCATGTGGCCCAAATTAAAAAGAAAGTCTTAAAGCTTGGACAAGTATTTAAAGAATGAAAATTAAATTAATAAAATATAAAATATGTAGAAAACTAGCTGGGAGCAAAAATACTATTTGTAATCAAACCTTATGAATTATCATGGATATTACCTTTTTTTTACAATTTCAATTTTGTCAGTATGAGAAATTGTGGAGATAGAATGGGATCGATACATGTGAATCAATAATTACTCAGCAATGTTACATACTTATAATTTGTTTTAAAAAATTAATTTATGGTCTAAGTTCAATTTTTGTATGGTACAACAACCCATACTTAAAAATAAATTTATATTATACAAATTTATTTATTTTCTACTATCAATTCTAGATGCTGAGAATTACTAATAACTATCTCATGTAATAATTATTACTTTTAAACTTCAAAACTTTCTACCCCTAATATATTACCAAATTATATATTTAGTTCCTAAATTATCAATTGTGTCTACTCAGTCTCTAAAGTATTTAATTCACACCTATTTAGTCTCTAAAATTATTATAAAAATAAAATATAAACCCATAAATATTATAAATTAGTAAAAGATCCTACCTAATTAAAATTCTATTACAAAAAAAATATTAAATTTATATATATTTTTTAAATATTTTATCTCGTTGTGTGTTTAAATTAGTATTAGAGTATGGTTTCTTAATATTGCTAATAAAATTACTTATATGAATATCTATCTATCTATCTATCTATTTATTATGTAAGCAAAATGGGATTTTTAACTTATAAAGTCTCTAAGAGCCCCAAATTCTCAATCTAAATTACATATTTTTTTATTTTTAAAAATTAAAAAAAAAAAATCTTCTATTGGCTAGCTCTTATTCAAGCAAAAATAAATAAATAAATAAAAATTAATATCCCTTAATTTATGACTTTCAAATGAAAAGTATATCAAATCTATAACCATTTCAAAATTCAAATTTGAGGGTCACTAATGATCTATCCCATGATTTATAAGTTTTAAATATAAAATTAAAATTATCATAATTAGCTCATAATTTTTATATTAAGGAGTAATGAGTGACGTTGAGATTATTTATATATTTATATATTTTACAAAAAAAATACTTTTAAGAAGAAATATTGTGAGAGTTTCAAAACCCCATACAAAATCTATATACTATTATAATTGTAAAATGTTGTCATCTTATTAAAACTGAAAGTTGCAATTCTTTTTTTATTTAATTTTTTTGATTTTGTTTAATTTTTGTTAATGTTTCACAATATGATTGGTCTATAAATTAATTTTATATTCTTAAAATAAAATTTTAAATTTAGATTATTCCTTAAATTACATTACCAGAATAAGATCAATATGCATTCTTTAATTGATGCATCTTTTATTAAATTATAAAATAAAATTTTAAATGTAAATTCTTTTTTAAATTAAGTTACTACAATTAGAATAAGATCAATATTCACACGTGTCATAATATTATTGGTCTAAACATAATATGTTATTAAATACACATTCAAATTATTAATTATTATTAAAAGTTTATATTTTTATTTTTTGACATTTTTGGTTTTAAATTTTATAATTTGTTTTATATCCTTCTAAACTACAAGGATTTAAACAATAAAATTTTTTCATACAAATATTTTTTTTTACAAAAGACAAAAATATTAAGAAAATGAATAACTTTTTTAACAATTGTCAAACATAATGGATATACTCTTTTTTGTTCTTGGATCCAAGATTCGATACTCTTTATTGTTGTCTATACTCTTTTTTGTCTTGTTGTTGTTGAGTTGGTTATTTGGAGTTGTTGGTTGTGTTGTGAATAGGTCGGTAGTTCGTTTTTAAATGAGTTCATGCCTATTTTTCTTTAGGTTCTCTAGAGTGATCCTTGGGTTCTCTCAGTACTTTTACTGGTCTGCAAAACTATTGAGAGTAGGATAATCTTCGCTTAAGCAGTCTTCTGCAGTCTACAAAACTTCTAGGAGAGGGTCATTGTGCGCTCGAGCCGTGTTTTGATCGCTCAATCAGTGTCACTTTATTATGTCTGATGCTCGAGCGGTTGTTTGGTTGTTCGAGCAGTTTATGCATATATTAGATCGGGAAAATGTCATTTTCTATCACTTTTTACTCTCTCTGTAAAACAACCCAAAACCTAATTTCTTCTCTCTTTCTCTCTCTAGTTCTTGTTTAAACCCTCTCATACACCCTAATCCATTGAGTTCACCACCATAGTGCTTTGGAGTAAAACGTAGAGCTCATATAAGAGATCATTCTAACCAGAGAAGATTTCGTTTTTGACTCCGCCAAACTTCAACACTTGTTCTCTTCTTCTTCTAATCTTGAGGTAGAGATTTCTTTTAACTCTTATATGATTGTTAGCCTTACTATTTGCTTTTTAAAAGGGGATAGTGATTGAGAGTTATAGATTTTGATTTAGGGTTTTGCTTTTAAAAATGTAAAAGAGGGGTTTTCACATGGGTTCTTAAGAAAGGTTGTAGGAATGACTATATTGTTGAGTTGTGTTGAAATATTGGAAATTTCTCCTAAAAATAGGTTTTTGAAAGTAGAAGATGTTTTATTGGAAATCATTAGTGTATGACCTATGAATGAAAGGAGAAAGTTGTTGGATTTTGAAAAAGATAAAATGAATGTATCTGTTGATGATGAGAGTGGAGTTAGATATGTGTTATCACTCCTATTTTGAGATTATGAAATTATTATTGTTGTTGGAAATTTATCTGTTGTATAGAGAAATCTGTTTTGGACTGTCGGTGAAGGATACCTTTGATTGTTGTAAAAATTGCATGAGAATTAGGTTAATTAAAACCAACTACTCATACATCTTGCATTGAATATTACTTCATACTGAAACATTGAAAATATATCGTTTTAAGAAAAAGGGGTATATAACTTGGTAAATCTGGTTAGATGGTGTGGTTGTAGTTTTATTATGTTAGCATGCGTGCCTTTGGTGAAAGTCCAGAAACCTATGCAATTAGGTGCTGATACTTTTTGTTAGTACCAATAAAATGGCTTTGGTAATGCTTATATATCCAATTGGCAGACACATACCTAGAGATTCCAGTGTTTTGTATAAACTGCCCTGTTTTCTAGTTTAAAAAGTATTGTTTTATTGTCACGACCTAAACCCGCCCCTATGTGTTTAATGTCATAACCAACTAGTAATCCGTGATTATCGAAGGCCTACTTAACAATAATAACAATTATTCAATAAGAGGGGCTGGCGGAAGCCAATCAATAATAGAATATGTCGTCCAATGAGCTGTAAGGACTTAAATAAACAAACAAACTTACATATATGTCGATATTTACATAAGTCTATGTCTAAATATGTATATATATATACATGCCATAACTTAGGGAATTAAATCCCAATGACAAAATGGTCAAAATGAAAGTTTGGAACAAAACTTCATAACATAAGGTCATAGCTACAAAATGGCAAGGTAAAAACACCCAAAAGCCTTGACACATGACGGTTCAAAACCTCGCGGTGAGGCACGGTAGTTAGCTTGACAAAACGAAGGTTCAGGTCGATGTCGCTAAGCCTGATCACCTACATACATATAGATATAAATAGTGAGCTAAAGCCCAGTGAATAACAAATATGTAAAGAGTTTATGAATGATGTCCTCATAACAATTCCAAACAGTCAATTTCAGTAATGATTCAGTTCAATAAGCAGTATTCATACATTTTAGTGTCATATGAAATCATTGCAGTCATACATGGTATATCCCATAGCAGAACAGTACAATAGGTCTTAAAGACCGAACAGTTAGTTAATGGCCATCAATACAGTAACAGTAATTCCAAAGATTGGAACTGACAGAAATCTCTGTATTAGTAGCAGTAGCAGTAACAGTAACAGTAACAATAATTGTTGCTATGGATGCCATAAGTACAGTTTACAAAATAGGACAATCATTCATTCAAAAAACAGTATCATTTCAAAAAATAGTACATTTAATCGATTAAAAAATAATTACAATTAAACATAGTTTTACAGCATTGTTACTTACAATGGGCTCCTTGACACACGTGCTAAAATGCACGAAAGACGCGCGCGTTCGACCTAGACAAACAAATTCAAGCATAACAATTCAATACACATTTCATTCATTCAGTCGATTCTATTCGTTCTTTACTTATTCAACTTCTATGCGATATGCACTTATTCGGTTTCTATCCGTTGCTTATCCATTTGGTTAAAATTTTGCTCTTTAATTCATTCATGTTCACAAGATGTGAATGCACAAGAAAAACATTTTAAAACCATGCAAATGGAGGCCCAAAAGATGGAAAAGTGGAGCGAAAAACAAAACCGGGACTGCTCTAAGAGCCACACATGCGGAGCCATCACTACACGTGCGCTCCACATATGCAATTATTTCAGTATGCAAGCAAAAACAAGGGAGGCTCTTCTGCACGTATAGTGCCCCAGGCTGCACGTGCGGTCTGGGTTCAAAATGTGTCTCAAAATTGCTCTTGTTTTTGGACCTTCCTCCTTTGAAATTCTAACTCCATTTTCATGCAATTCAACTCTAAATCCATGAAAATAACTTTGACTTAAATATTCTAACATCAAACACAATTCATAGCTTTAAATCAACTCAAGGTTTCCATGTAAAACAAAGCAAACTTTTAAAATGAAATGTATACACATAAACATACAAGGTTGGGTTTTAAATATTCAAATCCCATGAAATTCCTCCTCATTTGAAGAACTATATACGAATTTAAGTGTGTGAAAACAATTTTCATGAAAACCATGCCATGCATGTTAAGTTTTAAGAATCAACTCATCCAATCTTTCATTTATATGATCATATATTCTCAACTTTAATTTCACTTCAAATAATGAAATGTATAATCATGAAACTTGCAAATTTTTGAGCCCAAGCTCTCAACTCCCATGGAGTTTCTCTTCAAGTTGAAAATATATGTAAGAAATTGAGTGTATGATCATGATTGTTCAAGAATTATGCCATGCTTGTAAATGTATTACACCATCTCCTTTAATTCTCCACTTTTATGATCATATATGGATTCTCAAATTTATTTCTTCTCCAAGAACTCCTAATTACTCATAAATCCTTCCTATTTGAACTTAAATGCTAAGGAATTAGGAGTGTATCATTTCAATTTCATAAATTTTTGAGATGAAATTTACCTTAATTTGATGATTTGTTAAATATAGCTCAAGCTTCTACTTTTCTTCTTTCTTCTTGAACTCAACTCTCTCTCTCTCTCTCTCTCTCTCTCTCTCTCTCTCTGCATGTATCTCTTTAGAATTCACCAAAGTCCATTACTTTCTTTTGTTTCCTAGTAGATAGATGAATAGAATAACTCTAATTTAATAATAATTCATTTCCTAGTTTAAATTGTATTCAATTAACTCAAATTAAATTAATCCCATCATCTTATAATCTTAATTACACTAAATTAAATTATACTAAGGTGAATTAGGCTCTAATTCCTATTCAATTTCTGAATTCTAACTTATTAAAATTAACGAATCAGACATGTTTAATTTTCACTCTAACATATCTGTCCACAATCATACAATTCAAATAAGCACATGGCAAATCAATAACATTGGATAACACATTATCATATAATTAACAATAAGCATATAATCAGTATAATTAATTTGCTTAATTAAGGAGGCGGTCATCACATTTATGGATTAACATATAACTATGGCATCTTATTGTTTTGGAAAAGAAAATGTAATGTTTTGGTAAATGGCATGCATATGCATTCACCATATAATATTGTTAAGTATCATATATTGTGTTATAGTATCTCTACTGAACTTTAACTCACCCTGTGTGGAAAACCAATTTTCAAGTGCTGATGATATGCCTCCACCAATGACGTAACTTGGAAGGATTGTGGAGCTAAAGGCTCATTTTTATTTCTTTTATTATAATTATCTTTTGTACAAGCCTCAAACTTTTTAATTATTTTTGGATTTGATTACCTTTTTTGTTGTAACCAAGAATTGTCTTGAAAATATGTAGCCATTAGGACATAAACTTATCTGTATTTCCTTTTGTTTCAATTTATCCATACACGTCATATGCTATAAATTCAGGATTTAGGATTTATGAATTTATACATGCATATATCATCTTTTGTACATGAAAAGAATATCAATGAAAGGTTAATATTAGGTAAGTTTCTGTTTTTCCATTGAATATCATGAGGTGGGTTGTTGTCATTATTTTGGGGTGCTATAACTTGGTATTAGAGCTACCGGATTTGAATATTTTGGGATCATGGGACGTAATTTTTACCACAATAAGTTTATCTCACTAGATAATATTAGAAGTAAACTCGGTATGCTATGTGATAACATGTTTATGTGACTAGATGAGAATGTGATTTAGTTTCTAAGATATTGATTGGGTTTATGAGTTTCTAGAAGTCCTATTAGAAGAGCACTTGATCACTGCTATTCTAATTGAAACTCTAGCAATGTCGCGAAACGGTTATTATCTAGAAAGAAAATTCGTTTATGACTATGTGACTTGGTGCTTATGTAGAATGAATTATTTTGTTGTCCAATATATTAGGACATAAGTGAATTAGCTTTGGCACATTTACAAATGTGCTAAAATATTGTGCTACCTTTATTTGAATGTTAGGACGTGGACGTGGAGGTAATAGGCATGGCAAGCAAAGGCGGCAGGAGATGCCGATACTGGATGAAATTCTAGCACATGAGGAGGGAATTGTTTAGGCCAGCATGGCCAAGCCAGTAGGTCAGCAAACCATGGATATCTTAGCCCATGAAATGGTTGGAACATTGTGGAAATTCATGGACATTCTCAAGGCCGAGAATCGAGTCCAGGCCCATATTGCATAGACAGGGCCATCATTTTTTAAGAGAGAATTGTTTTGGTCAAATCTAGATAAGTTTGTCGTAGATCCGAAAGAGCACTAAAGGCAGACGAGTGGCTTGAGAATATGGTAAAGACGTTCGAAATGCTTCGTATCGAGGATGATGGATTGAAGGTGATCTTGACATCTTTTCAACTAAAAGACAATGTAGGTCAATGGTAGTAGTATGTGAGTTGGGAGGTTTTGTTAATGCCTTCTAAGATAAGTTTTTGCCACCCACAGCGAGGGAAAAGTTGATAGAGCAGTTTTCAAAGCTCAAATAGTTAAACACACCCCTAGATAAATTTTCTTCTTACCTTTTTTTTTTTAATAGTTTAATTTTGTAAGAAATTTAATTTTATTGTATTTAAATATTTTATTGTAATTTTTAAATTAAAAATAATTTTAGAAAAATCATATTTAAATTATTTTATGTCATTATAAAAGTAATTTTTTTTAATATCAATTTATTCGATAATCTCTTTTCTAAAAGGTGTATTTACTTTTTGTTCATTAATTTTTTAATTAATCTTACTTATTATTATAAACATAAATTAGCAAATAATTTTATATATTTATATATACAATTTTGTTTCGATTGTTCAAGTTATTTAGTATCTCTGCCTAAGTCCATTCGAATTTATTCAAATTTTTGAATTTTACCAAGGTTCTTACCGAATTAAAATTATGCTGTCCAATCTTTAAAAAATTACAAGCTTGACTCGAGTTGCTTGGTTGAACTCGTCCAAATTTACAACTCTAGCAAAGGGGTTGAAAGATACATAATTGAAGTTGTGACAAATTAAAAATTGATACATAAATTGTGATAAAATTATGAAACTTAAATTTTAGGATTCAATGTTTTTTTATTTTCATAATTTACATACAAAAATCTAACTATCTATATTATTTTATATAAACACCTTTTATTAAATTTTTACACCCTGTGCATAGCACGGGTTTTAACTAGTTAAATATAGGGGGCAGCTTGTCTCCAGTTCTTAATCAGACTGGATGGTGCTGTTTGGCCTGTGGTGGCTCACCACAGGCCTCGTTTTGATAATCTGAACCGTTCAATGTATAGAACTCATCAAGTACCATATGCCTGTAAAAAATATTGATCGGATATCAATAGCTACCTCATCTTTTCAGTTTTTTGTCAACTGTTAATTTGTTCACCGTCCATTTTTTTTATACAAAAATGATTTGATCACATAGCTATTGATATCTAATCAACGTAATTTTTTATAAGCATATAATACTCGACGAGTTTTACACATTGCACGGTTCAGATTATCAAAACAGGATCCCTGGTGGACTCTCATGAGTCGAACAATACCGTCCAATCCGATTAAGGACTGGAGGCAAGCTACTTCCTTAAATATAATGAAGAAGTAGAATTAGATCATTTAAATAATAATATTTCGCTACAAATAATAATAGAATAAAATAATACGTTAATTAAGTTATAAAAATAATTTAGTAAAAAACTTAAAAATTATAAATTATAAATGGAATTTGACATATAATATTAGATAAAAGCAAGTACACAACCATTATAGAAGACAAGTAAAAAAATAATATAGATAATTAGCCTTACCTTTATAAAGAAAATTCACTATAAGAACTGACGTTAACTTTTCAAAGACAAAATAAGAATTTATGATTTTTTTGAAATAAAATTTTAAATAGATAAAGCTTTTGCTAATTTATAATAGTTATGGACTTATATTTTATTTGGTAAATTGCAAATACACCCCTTGATATTTACTTAAAATACGAATTGTCTATGTGATTTGAAAAATTACAAATACTCCATTGACATAATTTTTATTTAACAAAATTAACTAGAAAAATCAAATTACTAATTCATCTCTTACACAATAATAAAATTATCTGAATTATTATTTGAAATAAATTCATGATATCATTAAAAATTGTTAATTGACATTATGATTTATTAATTAAAGGGCCCATTTGTTATGAAATTTGCAACTTTAGGGGGGATGTAATTTTTAGAACCATAAGGGACAATTCGTGTTTTAAGTAAATTTTAAGAGATGTATTTGTAATTTATCAATACTTTCAAGAACTAAATATGTTTGAATTAAATTTTTTAGAACTTAATAGATTTGATTGATAGTTTAGGGCCTGCATAGACTTTGATTTATATACTATGGGGATTTAGTAAACTCAGAAAATTGATAGTTTAGGAACTAAATAGACAATTTGGTAATAGTTTGGGGGTATAAAGTATAATAAACCTAGTGGGACATACATCCCGGTGGTTCCCCCTTATTTTATGGGAGAATTACACCCAGACATAATTTTTTTTTTTACACAAATATAAAGAGTGTAACACAACACAAAATCATTTGCACCTTATATATTTTTATATTTTTTTTTCCCTCTATCCCACCATGTAACCCCTTATTTTATTTTGGCAAATGAGGAAGCTGTATTAAGGAGAGTCATTACTCCTACATAATAAATTCCATATACATGTAATTATTTGGCAACCAGTTGTCTATGGTAAATTCCAATGCATCACATAAAAATTTGAGAGTAGCTATTCTCATTTCACATTATTTTAAATATATATATTTTTTATTATATATAAAAGAGAGTATATTTAAAATAAAATATAGTAAAAACAATAATTATATATAATAAGAACAAAAAATAAAATATACTTGAAACAAAATAAAGTGGGAATAAAGACTCTAAAAAATTTACTCAAAAAGTGAATTTATTATTCATTCTAAAGACCTTTGACCACGAGACTACCATAATTGACTAGGGGTGAGCAGCGGATATACCGATCCGCTAAAATCGACCGAACCGAACCGATCCGCCGCATTTTGGACGGATGCGTGATGATGAGCGGACGGTTGCGGATTGATTTTCTCCAATCCGCCAATTTGGCGGACGGATGGCGGATTTGAGATTTCTTTGGCCGCAACCGAACCGCCAAACCGCCAAATCGTGAGCACCCCTAGTAATTTATAAGACTTTGTATTTTCAATTTGTTTAAATATTATGTTTGTGTTTTCAATTGAACAAGAGTTTAAATATTTTGTTGAAAAAAAGTTTTCAACTTGAATATATATTTTGAATTGAAAAAAATAAACGTATTATTTATCTATATTTTTTAGTTTTTAAATCTAACTCTAAAAATAATAAATAGAAAATATGATATATGCTGGTTGGTTTTTTGTTTTAAAAAACATATGTAGATGTAACAATACAAAAACATACAATCTATAATACTACTCTGTTCATGGTTTTGGTGGTTTGAATTGTTATTATATTTTAAGAATCACATATTGTAATACTTTATGTGGATGAATCATGCTGTGATTGTAATATGTGAATGAGGCATGCAGTGATCGTGATATTCTAAAGTTTCAAACTTTATTTCTTTAGATAAGGCATACAGTGATTGTAATACTTTTTTAAATCATTGACTGTAATACTTTCTTCTTCTTTTTTTCTCTCTCTTTTTTTTTTTTTTTTTTTTAGGAAGTGCACAAGTTGAATTATGTTGAAAATTTATAAAATTTTAAACTGCCAAACCGATTCGCATCCACCCGCCAAACCGCCAATCCGCTCAATCCACATCCGCCGGATTGGCGGACGGATGCGGATTGATTTTCTTCAATCCGCTAATCTGGCGGACGGATGACGGATTGTAACTTTTGTGGCCGCAACCGACCCGCGCCCACCCCTATAATTGACGAATATGGATTAGGCTAGTTTGGGCTGGGCCTAAGTTAAAAAATGCAAAAATCTGTTGTGGCCAAACTTCGTCCAACTCGACTCTCCGAAACCTGACTATAAAACAGTATGAGCATGTTTGTTTTGAGGGATAAGGGTGTGGGATTGGACTATTAGTCCCACCGGACTAATAGTCCATTGTTTGTTTGAAATTTTTTGCTCCGGACTAAGAGTCTCCCCGAACTATTAGTCCCACAAATATGGGACTATCTTATCCCATGTGGAGAGGTGAGATAGAAACATGGGATTGGTATCCCATGGGATTATTTTGTGAAATGTCAATTTTACCCTCCATGCTATTACTTAGTAAACAATTAGAAAAGGGTAAAATAGTCTTTTGAACATTTATAAATTATTTTTTTAGTGTTGTTAATTTAAAATTATATATTAAATAAAAAATTTAAATTATAAATTATAAATTAAATTTAATTAAAAATAATAAATTAAACATTATGGCCTTATAAATTAAATTTTTTTAGTGTTGTTAAAAAATTAAATTTACATATTAAATAAAATTATTTTTTAGTTGTTAATTTAAAATTATATATTAAATAAAAAATATAAATTATAGATTAAATTTATTTAAAAATAATAAATTATAAATTATGGCCTTATAAATTAAATTTTTTTAGTGTTGTTGAAAATTTAATTTATATATTAAATAAAATTATTTTTTTATTGTAGTTAATTTAAAATTATATATTAAATAAAAATATAAATTGTAAATTTAATTTAATTGAAAATAATAAATTAAAAATTATGGCCTTATAAATTAAATTTTTTTAGTGTTAAATTATAAATTATAGATTACAAATTTAAAATTATATATTAAATAAAAATTATAAATTACAAGGATAAAATAGTCTTTTGAACATTTATCCTTCTCTATAATATCCCAAACAAACATGAGATTCAATAGAATAGTTCAATCCAGACTTCTAATCCCATGACTAAACAAACATAAGATACAAATTTAATCCAACCAAATAGTCCCAGGATAATGTATCCCATGACTAATAGTCCGATGGATTATAATCCCCCCTTATCCAGTCCGTCCAAACAAACGCACCCTATTAGAATTCGAGCCGTCCAACAAATTCACATATCAAATAAAAATAAGTATTATAAAATTAATAATTAATAATTTTGTGGATGAGTTGACAAAAAAAAAAATTTAGGTTGCGTTTGATAGAGTTTTCTAAATATAATTTGAAAGTAAGAGTTGTATTTTGAGTTTGTGAGTTTTGAAATTATTATTTGAGTGTAAAAATTTTTTTTGGTGAAAGAGTTTTGAAAAGAGTTTTGAATTGAGTGGGGAATTTTTGATGTGACATATGATATTTGATACAAAAACTTATAACTCATAACTAAACATACAACTCAAAATTCTATTAAACTACATAAAAAATTTTAAAAAATTCGAAAAATATTTTTTTCGAATATATAAAAATTAACATATGTCAATTGCAAAAAAAAAAAAATTGCACTATTCTGATCAACCGGCCAGACGACCGATTAGGCCAAATTAAAAATTAAAAAAAAAAATTAAAAATCGCGCCTCACACATAGTTTTCTGCAGAATTTTCTAAATGTTGTGGAAATATAGTTTGAGTATCCTATTCAAACATCATATTAAAATGTATGGGTAGAATCATAGTTTGAAAATCGTTCCAAATATCTCCATCTCCATGTTTCATCCCGATCATGGATAGATATTTAATCATCACATATTAGGCATAAACTTTTTTTTTTTTAAATAATAAATGAGTTTCCAAATTAGTTTAGGCATATGTAAATATATGAGGACTTTTCTTAAGTGTGCAACCCTTGAGGGTTGCAAACCATGTGCCACTTACACAAAAAGTGTAAGTGGAAGGTAAAAACAAAAGCAGAACTGTAAACAGAAAAGGCGTAAGTGTAAGGCGTAAGTTGCACACCATAACAGTACCCAATATATGATTCATCTTTTCGTTTGAGAAGCTTGATTTTTAGTCAAAAAAAAAAAAAAAAAAAAAAAAAAACTAAAAAGTCATTTTAAGCTATCACATCTATTTTTTTTTTCTTCACATTTTTTTTGGGTAAAAAATCAAAAAATCAAATAAAATAATCAATTTCCAACCAAGGCCTAGTCTATCTTTTTTTTTTTTATTATTATTTATATATAAAAAAAAAAACTAAAGTAAATGACTACAAGTTAAAAAACAAAGGGATACAATCTTTTTATTATTTTTATTTTTAAATTTTAATGTTTACGTAACATATAAATTTTATATAATATATTGGATTGAATTTTTTTCATATTCATATTTTAACATGAAAGAATTTGAGGGGCATATGGGACCACAATAGGTCCCATTTTGATAATATAATCATTTATTTTATAGGGCTTTCAATGTATATCATCTATGAAAAAAATTAATTCGATTCGATAATCGTAACATTTTCATTTTATCGTATTTATGTCTATAAAAATGGATGGTCTATTTTCAAAAATATATTTGCTGTCTATTTTTTTGAAGATAAATGTGATAAAATGAAAATGTTACAATTATTTGGTCGAACTAAATTTTTCTGTGGATGATATACATTGAGATTCCTATAAAATGAATGGTTAGGTTTATTGAAAAGGACTCGTGATGAGCTTTACAGACCTATCAAATTCTCTCATATTGAGATATGAATATGGGACAAACCTAACCCAGCGTACATTAATAATCAGGTTGAGCCGCAAGTAATATATATTTAAAACTTCAACTCATTTAACAAGAAATGTTTGGCTTCTCTCAAGTTGGTCATTTCAACTTGAGAGAGTGTTTGAAATTGGTAGGGCCATTTTGAGATCAGTTTTGGTGATCCGAACCGTTCATTTTTTAGACTCGATGTTTGTTAACTAAGCGGGACACTTCCAAACTCCTTATCAAACCCCTACCGATATTCTGTGCTTAACACATGCTACACACGAAAGCAACGATAAAATATTCATAAAAAAATAAGATGAATGGATTTTGGTAGTTGTAAGCTTGAATCAAATTTGTATTACAGAAAATGGATGGTTATTTTTGAAATTATATTCGTCGATCATTTTCTTAAAACAAATATGATTCAAACATATAACTATTGATATCCAATTATTTTTATTGTTTACATAAATATTCTACTTAACGAGTCCTAAAAACAAAACAGTTTGGATCACTGAAATCCTGTAACAATCCTGACTTGTGATTAGTCAATAAACCATGATTAAGAATGCCTAATGAGTAATTAAGAAGAAATTTTGGGTTAATTGCATGTATTTTGTTTTATTTGTGCTTATATCTGTTTATGGTAGGAATATTTATCTGTAAGTCTGTTTCGATATGCGAATTGAAGGCCTTATCGACGTCCGAACACAAAATTGATGAAGTCTGTGTTATTTGGAATTTTTAGAATTTTATGGCAAGTTTAATTAAAATTCGATTTGGAACCGAATAATTAGAATAAAATAAAGTCAATTGATTAGTCTTAAGTCAAGCTTAATTAAGCTCCAATAATTAGCCTATATAAGGTCACTACCAAGTTCTAGACTTCATGTTTTCCTCATCCATTTTGAGCTCAAATGTGTAAAAGAAGAAGAAGAGAGGAAGTGATTGCAATCCAAAGAGAAATGAGGAAATTGAAGGCAAAATTAAGGAATTGGCTTAGGATTTCAAGGAACTTGCTTCTTAGAGTCCAATTGAGAAGTATAGGTAAGAATTTAACCCATAAACTTTGTATTTACGACATCAAATGTGTGAAATCAAGAGAATTTGGAAAGTGAGCATAAGATTTGAGCTTAGGAATTAGAAAGGTAGATCATTCCATGCATGAATGCATAATTCATGGATTTTAAGTTTAATTCTCACTCAATTCTTACATGCAAGTGCATATGTTTACTATCCCTTGGGAGTTCACCATAATTTTACATGAAAACACTTCATTTTGCCTGTTTTGGAAAGCAAGGAACTTATGTCATTACATGCTTGTTATGTATTCAAGTTTGAATTTGAACAATTGGCATGCTTTTGGGCCTTGATTTTGTGAAATGATCTTTAATTCATGATGTTTTATAAGTTTACAAGTGTTTTCTCAAGTTTTAGCCCAAAAGAATGAGTTTTGATGCATCGGGATTGAAGTTTGGAGCTTAGAGAGCAATCTGGAAATTCCAGAATTCTACATCATCACTGGAGTGACCACCCTTTGTTTTGCACCTTGGGTTGAGCGATCAATAGTTGGCTCGAGCGTAAAATTCGAGCTCCCAATACTTTTGATGATATGAGCACTCCGCTTGTGTGACATAACCTGCGCTCGAGCGACCACTCTTATTTTTGAGCCTTGGCTCGAGCGACCAGAAGTTGTGCTCGAGCATAAAATGAGAGCTCTTAGAAGTTTTGTAGACCAAGGGATCCGCTTGAGCGACCAAAGTTACGCTCGAGCGAACTGCCCTATTTCTGAAAATTTTGCAAAGTGTTTTTGAGTGCATTTTGGCATCCTTATTGCATCTTAGGCATTCCTAAGCCTTAATTAAGACATAATAATGAGGATGAGGATTAGAAACACACCAAGATAGAAAAGAAATAAGTTAAGTGTTTTCCAAGCGTGTGTTTTAATGTGTATCCACTGTGTGTTTGTGTATGTCATGCACCATAGATTGTCTGATCCGTTTGTTTTGACTATTCTACTACTAGAGTTATCTGTGAGTAGCAACTATGTAAAGCTATGTTTGACTATAAGTATTTTCTAAATGAAATGATATGATAAGCTCTGTTTTCGGAAATGTTATTTTGTGAATCGTGAATGAATGTCTAATTTTCTAAAATGTAGTTGTGGCATCCTTAGTTCACGTGGCCCTTGCCCGGGGGTAATAATACCGTGGCCTATATGCACATGGCCCTTACCCGGGAGTAACAATATCGTGGTCTATGATCACGTGACTCTTGCCCGGGGGTAACAATACTGAGGCCTATGTTCACGAGGCCCTCATTTGGGGATAACAATACCATGGCTATATGTGCACAAAAATATTGACCTTTATGGTCGTCAGTACCGACTATACATATAGGTCTTATGGCCAATGTAATTTGATAGTTAATGGATGTACCACATATAACTACTTACGAATTCTGTATAAGTATGTGAATCTAAATTTGTTTCTGATATGAATTCTGACTTCTGAATATGTTTCAGACATCATTCATAAACCCTTTACTCTATTGTTAATCACTAGACTCTAGCTCATTGTATTATTTATGTATGTAGGTGATCAGGCGCGTGATCAGGCGCATGATCAGGCTCAGTAATGATTGCTTGGAGTTTTGTTTTGTCAGCTAACCATTGTGCCTCCCGATGAGGTTCCTATCTGAGAAGTGATCTATTTTTTGTGAACAATGTTTAAGACTTTTTTTTTTTTTTGTATTTCCTTTGTTATTGGCTAAACATATCTTTTGTTTATCTATATATATGGTGACACGAGAATGATGTCACAATTATGTAAATTAAGTTTTAAATTTTTTGTGCCAGGTATGTTTGCACAACTCTATAGATATATTATTTTGTATATGGAAAATTGCTTGGTAGCTCGAAATTGAAGAGGCTCGAATGCCCTTGTATATGGAAAATGATGTCGTTTTGGCACTCTTTTTTTTCTTTTTCCTTGTTCCTTCCCCCTCACACTGAAACTGGTTTCAGAGAAAGAGAGAGAAACAAAGAGGCGAGAGAAAGAGAGAATGAGGAAGAGGGGAGCAGGAAATAAAGAGAGGGGGCCATGGACGGAGATCACCACAACCCAACCCACCGCCATGGACGGAGATCGTGAACCACACCACAACCCAACCCACTGCCATGAGCTGTGGGTTTGATTTTGATTTTGATTCTATGGGTTTGGTTTTGATTTTGATTTTGGGTTTAGTTGGGCTTTAGAGAATGAGAAAGTTTTGATAAGGTATTTTTAGAAGATGGGATTTGAGATGGGAGTTAATGTTTTGGTGGTGAAGCAGAAAATACAGAAGAAGAAAAAGAACAAGAACAAGAAGAAGAAAAAGAAGAAGAGAAAGAAGAAATAGACGGGTGGTGGAGCAGAAAATACAGTAGAAGAAAAGAAACAGAGGGGATGTTTGTTTGGAGAAGAGTGAGTTGAAAAGTCAAAGTCGGGCCACTTGAGCCTCAACTTTCCGAGCTACCTAGTGAGATTGTTTGTATATGTGCTATCGCTAACCCCTAATTATATGATTATTGTTAAGAGGCCTTCAGTAATCTACGGATTATTGGCCGGTTACAATGCTAAACCTATAGGGGCAGGTTTGGATCGTGACAAATCCATTCTAAAATAGGTCTACCAAATCCAAACACTCTCTCAAATTAATATGACAATTTAAAACAAACCAAACCTTAACAAAAAAGGCTTTAAAAGCGTTCATTCCATTCAGACACTATGAACATAAACACTTTAATAAAAAAACTCTTAAAGCTTGAATGGGCTGATTGATCACCCACCCCTACCCCTACCCCCTAGTGACAAGACTTTTTTGTTATGTAGGGTATTCTGAGCCAACTTACGCGCACTAGACTGAGTTCTTACGGCTCGAACAAGCCTTCCAAAATAAGGCTTATGCCCTGCGGTCCGTGGCCCCAAAGTATAGGTTTGTTGGCTAGGGGATTCGAACTTGAGACTTGGGATAGAGCAAACCTCTAGGTCCCAATCGTCACCCACTTGACCAACCACCCTGTGGTTACCTAGTGACAAGTTAACAATGGGAAAACTATAATTCAGTGTAATTTTTTTCAAAATAATTTCATATAAGTGGTAAATTTTATAAATATAAATAAATAAGATGATAATTTATTTTCTTTTTTATTATGAAATCTGTAATTATTTTGTGAAAGAGCCATTGAATTGTAATTTTTCCTTAACAATTCCACTCCTAAGAACTTTAATTCATAACTAGGGACAAACAGGATTAGCTCTTGTAACCTGTAAAACCATATACATCAACTGTACATATATCAATACAATCTAATAAAGTTTAATCCAACTAAAATAAACTACAACAACAAAAAATAAATATAAACAAATAAATTATGAAAACCCAATCCTTTCCCATGCATTAAAATAGCCCATGCAATTTGTTATCCACATCCAAGACCTAGAATGAACAGGAAAGCCTGTAAACTCAAAACTGTATCCAATCCATAGTCCATATGTTTCTCATGGAGTTCTATTCCAACTAAAACTCAAAATAAACAAACATATAAATCAAGTAAAACTTAAAATAAATAAATAAATCAATCAAGAAACTTGAATTTAAAGGGTTTGGCAACTGTGATAGAACTTGTAATGTTTTATTTTTAGGAAGAGTTTGAACAACCATGGATGTCAGGAAAAGAATGTTTATGCAATACAATGGAGTGGAAGAAAGACTTGCCACCAGGATTTAGGTTTCGTCCAACTAATTGCGAGGTTTTGAAAGATTATTTTCTTCGAAAAGTACATAGGGAGCACATCTGGCTAGGGATCATCAATGATGTCAACATTTACCAATATGCGCTAAAGCATCTCCCTGGTGTTTCTGTCTCTCTTTCTTTTTGTGTGTACATATATATGTGTGTGTGTGTGTGTGTTGGTATTTATGATTTTAAATAGAATTATTGATAAATGTATCATTATATGTAATAATATGAAGAGTATCGAGTGATGTGCATCTAGGGTTGTTGTCATCAATTTTTAAAACTAAACCATTAAGCTCTAAATTCTTGGGTGGGGAACAAACAAAGAAAAGGAAAGACCTAATGAGGAAGCGAAAAAAGTATGCATAAGAGATGTTGTGTTTGCACATTGTTACATCTATTGCATGCTAAATCATAAATGCATGTAGGTCGAATTTTTGAGAAAGAGTAAATATTAAATATAATAATTGTATTACATTACTAAAAAAAATACTTTTAGCAACTGCTATAAACCGTTGCAAATAATAAAAAAAACAGTCGTAAAAGACCTTTTGCGATGGCCCATGCGACGGTAAATGGGAGTCGCAAATACTTTTTGCAATGGCAAAGCAACGGTTGCAAATTATTTGCGACCGCCTAAACTACTTATGGCAACCGTTATTTTGCCGTCATAAAAAACAAAGAAAAATACTAACATGATTTTTGGCGACCATCTTGTTACTGTTGCAGAAAAAAAAAATGACATTAAGCACTCTAGGAAGCAATGACATGAATTCAAACAGAATAGCATTGTAGTTTAATCAAGCATTCCATTTGAGTCTCAAAATTGGACCCATATGTAAAAGCTATTACAACTAAAAACTAGGAAAAAGTTCTTTTATGAAAAAAATACAATCCAGATAGAATGCTAGTAAAGTCAACATCTACAATGCTGGTGTTCACTACTATACAAGGTATTAGTCTGAGTTCCAATTTGTTTCCATGGAGATATATGTTCCTCAAATCCAAGCTTGCACTTGATCAATACATATTATGAGGGAGAATAGATCAGAACACAGAATACCCAAGTTCTAGATCTTTCTTTAGATATAAAGCCTTAAGCAGAGCAGAGAAAATGTAGAGATTGTACAGAAATAATGAACACTTAATAAACATTGCAAAAAAATTATGAAAATCAAAATAGATAGGCAGAACACAACCTAAGTGCCGTTTACAATTTCAAATACTATATATATACCTATAAAATAAGTACCTGTGTGAGTGAATTTCTGACCACACTGCCAACTTAGTATTCAACTGGAGAGCATTGGCAGAATAGATAGCGCCTGAATGACCTGCAACAGAAAGAAGAGATTCCGGCAATGGTTCGTCCACCCGGTGGTACTCCGATGACCAAGTCAGTTATCTCTCAAAGATAAAAAAAGTGCTCAATTCACTATTTAGAGTACAAATTGCGTACCTTCGACCCATTGGGGGTGCCTCTCTTTTATAGCTAACTCAATCCTAGTCCTAATAGAAGCCTAGCTTTAATGGACTTCAGTTCAGTGCTTATCTTGGACTCTCCAATAGATAAAGATAAACTCCCTAAGAGCTTTATCCTTATCCAAGCTGAGATCCTTCCTTATTCTAAGACTCTTGTCCCTTATCCGCTTATCCCGGACTTCGATATCTTCAGAAATAACCTCGGCCTAGCCAAGATCACCTCGGCATTATGGCTAGGACACGTAGCACCTCGGCTGACGCTTCGGCGTCATCTTGGCCATGTATTGGCACTCAGAAAATATATCCCCACAACTACCCCCTAGGTTCTATTACCTCGGCATCCTAAAGTGATGGAACTTATATCGTCATATCGTATAGCATATCGGCTATCTTGCTGTATCATCCATTTACCGAGGTCATAATACGTCGGCTTCACACGACCGAGTCCTGTAGTCTGTCTCATCAAGGCTTTTAGAACCAATAACCTAGTTTATTCGAGTTATTTAGTTGAGATCTTCCTATCAGCCGAGGTCATTGCTTCATTAAACCAAGAACTCCAACAGTTTTATCACGCGTATGAGCTGTCACGCAAAATAAATCAACCGTTTTTGCCACGTGTCTTCCCCTCACTGGATCGTACTCGATACGTGCCTGTAAGTTGTCTTGTGTCTGCGTGCGCCATCTGACAAGCACGTCGCCCTAGACGCATTGATGGTATTTTGCCGCCATTCTCCGCGTTTCGATCAAAATCAATTCTCTCTCTCTCCGTCTCTTCACTTTTTGCATTATCGTTTCTGAATCATCCAACTTTTTATCTCTCTCTAGTCTGTCATTGTTCAAGCTTTTCTAACTCTGCAACTTGCTCCGTTCACCTCCTCTGGTGTGATTTTCACCGCTCCGTCGTTTTTACAACCATCGTCTGACTTCGGCAATTCTCATATCGGCCTCACTTTCTCTGGTAAGCCACTATTTCTCCTGGTTTTTCAGTTCTTGATTTCACTGCGAACTCTGTTGTATTTTTACTTCGTGATTCTGTTTTTGCCCAATCCTTTCTTGAATATTCACACACTACTTACATATATGTTGATCTTTGCCACTGTTCTTGGCCTCACACACCTGTACAAACTTTGTCAGTGTTCTTGACGACTTCGTCTCTGTTCTTGATTCTGAATCACGTTCCTGTTTCTGTTTGCCGTGTTTTTTTTTCAGATTCTTGCCTTCAATCTTCATTTGCCTAGGCTTAGGATTGGGATTTGTCTATAGAATTTACGAACCTTAGGAAAAACTGACACGAATTCCCTTTAGATCCATACAAACTCTTACCATAATACATTTTTAGGTTTTAGCCGAGGCCCCTACTCCAAATGAGTAAGTTCTGGACTTGACTCAAGATAAGGAGGGTCAAGAGGTCTCCAAAGATGCTACCCTTGAGAAGGCAATATCGGACCCGCCTATTGTCGACAAGAGCCTCGACCAAACCCTTCAAGAAATAGATGCCGAGCTCGCGGCTAAGAAGGCTACCGAGATGTCTTCTCAACAGTCTTTCAAACTCCAGACCCAACCAGCCAGCGGCGCCGAAGAGTTTTAGGTTGATGTTTGTCTCCTCTTTTCTGTGCTTTGTACTTTGTTTTTCTTCTTTTTGGAACATTTGTAAGTTTTAAGTTAGCCGACATGCCATCTTTTGAATGTTAATACGATTTTCTCTTCTGAATGCTTGTATCTTTGTCTTCCTTTTACTGTCTTGTATGATTCTATACTTAGAATAATTTGGATGTCTTCAAAATACACTTTATCTGTGCGATCTTCTCGGGGTGATATACCTCGGTTATACCCACCAACGGTTTATCTCGGCCTGGACTTAACACTTTAAACCAACATCCTTCAACATGACCTCGGTTTAACTTCAACTTGTGAATTTTCCCTTTGCTGCTTGTAGCCTCTTCTTTATCCCGTCCAAGATAACTTTGCTGGATGCTTCTGCTTGTCCATTGCTTTGAGGAAAACTTGGGGTCGAAAAATAATTCTTGATTTTGAATTTTGCATAGAAGTTTTTGATTAGCTTACTGTCAAATTGTGTTCCATTGTCTGCAACTATTGCTCTTGGAATCCCAAACCTGGTGATGATGTTCTTCCATATGAAGCTCTTCACATCCACGTCTCGAATCTTGGCAAGGGGTTCAGCTTCTATCCACTTGTTGAAGTAATCTGTTGCTACCAGTAGGTACTTCTTTTGCCCAGTTGCTTAGGGCAGTTTTCTAACGAGATCCATGCCCCATTGGGCAAACGGCCAAGGACTAGATACTGGGTTTAGGTCTGCTGCTGGTTGGTGTATCAGAGGTGCAAACCTTTAACACTTTTCACACTTCTTGACATAGGCTTCTGCATCTTTCTGCATGTAGGGCCACCAATACCCCTGGGTAATGGCTCTATGAGCAAGTGATCTGCCCCCAGTGTGGCTTCCACATATTCCTTCATGTATTTCGTACAAAAAATCTTCAACTTGTGAAGAATATACACACCTTAAAAGGGGTCCAGTGAAGGATCTTCTGTAAAGATGTCCCTCTGCTGTCAGACTGAATCTTGCCAATTTCAATATGATCTTGTGTGTCTCTTTATGATCATCTGGCAGCTTTCCTTCTTTCAGAAATGTTATTATTGCATCCATTCAGCTTGGTCCCATGTCCACACACATTGCTTTACGCTCTGTGGTTAGTGGTTCGATGCTTGGGCCCGACAAGTCGTCAACCATTATCGTCATTGCCTTTCCAGGTTGTATTGCACTAGCCAGGTTGGCCAGGGCATCGGCGTGACTGTTATCATCTCGGCTAATCTGCTGTAGTTGAAAATTCTAAAACAGGGCCATCAATCTGACGACCTCCTTCACATAGGCCGACATCCTTTCGTCTCGGGCTGCGAACTCGCCTGTTGTCTGGTTGACTATAAGCTGAGAGTTACAAAAGACTATCACCTCATCTGCTTCTACTGCTACTACCAGTTTCATTCCTACAATCAGTGCTTCATACTCCGCTTCATTATTTGAGGCCTTGAACCCCAAACGAATGGATTGTTCTAGTATCTGTCCATCTGGAGATACCAGTACTAATCCTGCCTTCGCTCCTTGTCGGTTTAAACTCCCATCAACAAACAGTCGAAAGGAGTCGCTGATGTAAATACTGCAGGGCCTGAGTTTTTCTTCCTTCTTTTGTTTTGTTGCCCTCGGTTGGGTTCCTCTTTGCTCGCTTAGACATCGTTCACCTCGGCTCAACGGAGCTCGATGTACGATGGCTCCTAGAGTGAACTTAGCCACAAAGTCGGCCAAGACTTGGCCTTGGATTGCTGTTTTGGGTCTGCATTCCAGGTCATGCTGGCCCAAGGCCACTGCCCACCTGGCTATTTTGTCTGTCAGATCTCCCTGCTGTAACAGGGATTTCAAAGGATATTCAGTTAGCACCACAATTTTGTGGGCTTGAAAGTAATGGTTCAGCTTCTTTGAAGCCATTACTAAGGCTAGCGTTAACTTCTCCAAGGGTAAATACCTGGTTTCTGCATCAGTCAAGGTTTTGCTTATATAGTAAATAGCCCTTTGTTCCCATTTTCTTCTCGAATTACCACTGCGCTTACCGCATGTTCCGAAACTGCTAAGTACAGGAACAGCTCCTCTCCAGGTTCTGGATTTGAGAGAATTGGAGCCGTGGTCAAACACTTCTTCAAGTCGGCCAGGGCGACGTCACACTCTTCTGTCCATAAGAAGTCCGTGGCCTTCTTCACTAAGCTAAAGAAGGGTTTGTATTTGTCAGAACTTCTGCTTATGAACCTATTTAGGGCTGTAGCCCTTCCAGTCAACATCTGTACTTGCTTCACCGATGTTGGGCTTTTCAGTTCTAGGATGGCCTTGATCTGATCTGGCTGGCCTCAATGCCCCTTCTGGTCATCAAGTATCCTAAGAACTTACCAGATCCAACTCCAAATGCGCATTTTGATGCATTGAGTCAGAGCCGATATGTTTTTAGGACGTCAAAGACTACCTTTAAGTATTCCAGATGGTCCTTAGGTTCCTTGGTCTTCATGACCATATCATCGATGTATACCTCCACTGTTCGGCTAATTAGGTGTCTGAACATTTTGGTTACCAATCTTTAGTAAGTTGCTCCTGCATTTTTTAACCCAAAAGGCATCACTCTGTAGCAATACAGTCCTTTTGGGGTGATAAACGCAGTTTTCTCTTCATCTTGAGGGTACATGGCTATTTGATGGTACCCCCTGTAGGCATCCAGGAAGCTCATCCTTCTATGCCCTGAAGTGGCATCCACCAGTTGGTCAATCTTGGGTAAAGGAAAACTACCTTTGGGACAGGTCTTGTTTAGGCTGGTAAAATCCACGCAGACCCTCCATTTACCATTCTTTTTCTTCACCACCACTGTATTCGATAACCGTATCGGGTAATTTACCTCTCGAATAGCTCTGGCCTCCAAAAGTCTGTCTACTTCCTCTTCCACTACCTCAACATGCATCAACGTCGATCTTCTTGCCCGTTGGATTACAGGTTTGGCCAACCTGTCTACGTTCAACTTATGGCAAGTGACCTCGGGGTCAATGCTTGGCATTTTGTAAGGCATCCAAGCAAACACTTCAATGTTCGCTCTCAATAAAGCCTCAAGTTATTTTTTCTTTTCTTTGGCTAAGCCCGAGTCGAGAAGGAATAAGCATTCTTCATCCCCCTGCTAGACGAGGATTTTCTTTAGGGCTTCTTCACTCTTCTCGGCTGGCTCCTTGCCGACGTCCTCTAGGACTTCCACGTCCTCGTCTTCGATCTCTGCCCTTTCTGGTTCTCGTATGCTGCAGGTGGATTTCATTGCTGCCATGGAGCAGATCTTTGCCTGCAGCTGATCCCCTCTGACCTCCTCTATCCCATGCTCTGTTGGGAACTGCAATAGCTGATGCAATGTTGAGGGAATAGTCCCCATTGCATGCAACCATGGCCTTCCTAGGATAACATTATAAGGGGAGGGTGTGTCGATTATGGTGAACTCTGTCTTTATCTTCTTGGTGCCAGCCTGCACTTACAAGCTTGCTGCTCCCAGTGGCCACGTCGGCGTTTCATTGAACCCGACCATTGGGCCATTGGATTGCTCTATATCGTCTGGGTGAAGGCTAGGCTCCTTGTAACATCTGACATATATGATGTCACAAGAGCTGCCTTGGTCAATTAGGATGCAATTCACTTGGCATTCCCCAACTTGGAGGGATACTACCAAGGCATCGTTGTGCGGATGTTGTACCATTTCCAGGTCGGCTTCAGTAAAGGACACTACTGATCCCTGGCACTCCTCGGTCCGAGGTTTTTTCTGCCAGACCTGATACACATGCTGCAAGTGCTTTACCTTCTGGGTCTTCCCCCGTATTTCGTTTTCGTTGACCTTCGAGTGAATTACATTAATTACCCGAGGTTCGTCTGCCTGTGGTTGTTGTGCTGGGGGAGGTGGAGTTGCTGGTGCCTGAGGTAGTCTTGCATGCTCTTCCCTTGTCCTGGCCTCATCTACAAGGTCCCTCAAATGGCCTTGCCTTACCAGGTCTTCTAGGTGTGACTTCAGGGCTCTGCAACCCTGAGTCAGATGCCCGTCTTCATTATGGTAAGCACAATACTTTCTAAGGCTTCTTCCCATAAACTCTCCTGGTACCCTTGTTGGTGCTTTGAAATAGGGTTGGGTTCGAATTTTATCCAGGACTTTGTGAATTGGGATTCGGAATACAGTTGTGACTGCCTGTGCGGTCTTCAGTCCTATCTCTTGTTTGTTGGATTCGTTGTTACCTCGGCCTCGCTTCGGCGAGCCGTTTCCTTTCTCTTGCTTTGTCGCCTTAATCCTTGGTGTGTCTTCCTCGACTTTGGCATATTTCTCAATTCTGACCATGAGCTCCTCCATGTTTTTTGGCAATATCTTTGCCAATGACTTTCGTAGTGCACAATCATCTTTTAGGTCGTTCTTGAAAGACGCGACCGCCACCTCTTGGTTGCATTCGGGTATTCGGTTGAATACCTCATAATACCTTTTTGTGTAGGCTATAAGGCCTTCATCCTCACTGATTCTTAGAGCCATCAGGGCATCTACCCTTAATGGCTGTAGTTTGTTTGTCACGAACTTGGCCACGAACATCTCGGCCAGGCCTTCCCAGGTCTTCACATTTCCTTTTGGCAATTTGTGAAACCAATCCGATGCAATTTCCCCAAAAGATGAGGGGAACACCTTGCAAAGCAACGACTCATTCCCAGTGTACAATGCCATCGAGTTCAGGTATAAACCGACGTGAAAGTTGGGGACCGACGTGAAAGTTGGGGTCCAACTTACCATTGTATATCTGGAACCTCGGCATGCTGAATCTTTTCAGGGCCTCAAATTTGTCCAACTCCATCGAGAATGGTGTTCTCGGCTTAACAGGGGAAGTTACCTCAGCATTTTGTTACTTCCTCTTGAGGTAATCTCTCAAGTCCTCTTTGGTCCGCCCAGGAGCTCGGTTATCTCCTGATTTCAGTCTTTTAGATGCACTACTCTCAGCTTCGTTGTAAGCCCTTTTTGACATTTCTCCATTGGTTGCATCGAAGCACAACTCCTGCCTTTGAACATACCGATGTTCTCTGGGATCTGCTTCCTTGGTGTGGTGTGTCCTTCGAGATTCTTCCCTTCTCGACTCTCCTCGCCCGACCTCCCTTGAAGGCCAGTGAGAGTGTTTTTTGCTCCTGGTGTGCTGGAGGGCTACTGGGATTGTTTTCTGTCCTCCCTTCTGGGTATTGACCGCTGGAATCGGCGTGTCCTGCAGCAGAAACGGTGGCTGCATGACGTTGTTTTGCATTATGAAATTGACGACTGATTGCAGGTCTGCCAATTTGTTCGCCATCCCCTTCATCTCTTCATCCCTCCGTAGGCATCTATCTTTCCATACTTGGGGGTTATTCTCATTATAGTACTCGTTTCGGTTTGATTTCTTCTATACGTCGCCCTTCTGGCCGACGTCCTTTCCTTCGTGATTCTTATCACGAGTATCTTCATTGCAGTTGTCTTCTTCGACGTCAAGGTCAACAGGTCTTCCACTCCCAGTAGGAGTGTCATCCCCAATCTTCTCTTTCTGTCTGTCATTGGCCATTTATTCTTCTTTCTTTCCCACAGATGGCGCCAAATTGTGTGAGTGAATTTCTGACCACACTGCTAACTCAGTATTCAACTGGAGAGCACTGGCAGAATAGATGGCGCCTGAATGACCTGTAATAGAAAGAAGAGATTCCGGCGGTGGTTCGTCCACCCGGGGCCACTCCGATGATCAAGTCAGTTATCTCTCAAAGATAAAAAAAAGTGCTCAATTCATTATTCAGAGTACAAATTGCATACCTTCAACCCATTGGGGGTGTCTCTCTTTTATAGCCAACTCAATCCTAGTCCCAATAGAAGCTTAGCTTTAATGGACTTCAGTTCAATGCTTATCTTGGACTCTCCAATAGATAAAGATAAACTCCCTAAGAGTTTTATCCTTATCCAGGCTGAGGTCTTTCCTTATTCTAGGACTCTTGTCCCTTATCCACTTATCCCGAACTTCGATATCTTCGGAGATAACCTCGGCCTAGCCAAGATCATCTCGGCGTTATGGCCAGGACACGTGGCACCTCGGCTGACACTTCGGCGTCATCTTGGCCACGTGTTGGCACTCGGAAAATATATCCCCACACTACCAATTTTTATCCTGAATGCAGGATTCTTGCGTACGTCGTTCTGTAACAATAACATCAACATCAGTACATTTTTTAATCACTAAATGCTGAGCATATTATAATGAACATCTTAAACTGCCAAATTGATAAAACTCAACCCAATACTCCCAAAACATACTGGCCCACTTATACCTAAATTAACCCACAACAATTAACCCAAATATCAACTCAAAAAATCTGACCAAACTTTTAAACACACAAGCTGATTGAGCCCATACCATACCAGCAATAATAATATAATTTTTTTCTTCCCTTGAACTATATCAGTCATGAATTGCTATGATCCATATTATGCTCATCCTTCAAGTAGAGTTAGTCCAGTTAAAATTCCTAATAGATTTGATTTAATCCCAAATTGAATCCAAGACAAATTACAAGAACTTTCTAAAATTCAACAAGAAATCACTCTATAAAGTAGTCCAAAGAATTAGAAATTCATAAACAGAACGCAAAGATCAGGTTCACTGTAGCTTTTGACATTTAGAATGATATGCAAGTTATAAAAGAGGTTGAACAAGAATGTCATCAATGATCACCCTCAAAGTGCTGATGTGAGATATAGTAAAATAAAATGCTATGAAAAGAAATGAATTAATAAAGTCAGAGAAGCACATCATCTTCTTTTAAAGCTTGTTGCCCACTAGATGCATTCGGCACCTACAATATTTTAATATAATGTGTTAATAATTTCCATATGTATATATACAAATTGATAAAACATAAAATTCATCAATTTGTAAGCATTGCACCTCTCCCAAGCTTGTACTCCCAGCCACACCCTATGATTCTAAGAACAAAACATGTGCCGTCAGGTTCTCGATCGTTGTAGTGAACCTAGACTCAACGTCTTGTGTCACACGCTGTGTAATCTCATCAATAAATGAATGGGCTATTGATGATTGCAATGGGCCGCTGCCTCGCGTATACACCGCACTCTAGGGCACTTCTCTCCCATAGGTCTTGCAATACCCAAGTCCATCATTCCCAACGATTTTATAGTAAATCCCATTGCAATACTCAATCGTATGTTGCTCCTTAGGAACTTTCTGAAGATGCACATTGTACTCCTCCTATATTTTGAAAACATAAGGGCAATATTTGATAAAAAACAAAATATATATGTAACGCCCAAATATACATATATATATATGACAAACCCACCTCACTTGCGGAATTAGAAGTGAAACAACATACTTTTATTCATCAGAGTTAATATACAAAAGGTAACACGTGCGATATACATTCATAAACTTCCTATCCTGAATCTACAACATGTGTTACTAGCAATCAAAAGATGAAAGTTGAACAGATACTTAAATGCCCTAACGACTTACATCTTTCCAAGTCATTCATTGGTTACAACAAAATGAGTCTAGCTCAATACAGTTAAAGCCCTTGGCTATACAAATTGAATACAACAAAAATGAGCCCTTGCTCCAAGTCTCTACAAGCTACTACCTGAAAATGGTTATTCTTAATAAGGTGAGCCAAAGCCCAGTAAAAACAATCCAACACAATATACGAATCTTAACAAAGGTATGAGCATGAAAAGCATGTCTGATGCTTATAGAATCAGTCATATCTTACAAGATCATTATATGCCAAATTCTTTTGTTCTAATCCGTCTTATCTCAATTCCATTCATATTAATTCATTTCACCTCAATTCATAAGATATGTTCATAATTATCCAAATAACCCAGTTGAGACTACAACTCAGTGGTTCTCAAACATACATAACCAATACACAACACTTCAATTTGCCATTTTATGAAAATTTCGTCCGCAGGAATCAGCATTCATGTATACACATAGTTTTTGGGACTTACACCCAGGACACATAGGCCAACTTAATTTAGTGGAGTCCATCCCATTTCACCTCCCACATATGGAGTACATCCACTTTCTCTTCCCAAATATCATACATGTACAATGTATTATAACAAAATCATATTCAATGACAACTAATATGAGATTAGTTTCAATTTACCTAATCTTCATGCATTTTCTACAACAATCATGGCTATCCTCCACCAATAGCGCAAAGCAAATATTTCTAAATAGATATACAATCTCAAAGATAGATAAATTAGCCAAATTTCTATAAGTGAGAGATAATACATATCCATCTAAACCGTTTATATAAATAACCCTCAAATTTCACATTTTCAATACCAATTTTATTATTCTTGCAAAGTCATTATTGGAGACAATTTAGGGCAAAACCCCATTTTCTTCCAAAACATGTACAATGCATTAAAATCAACAAATTCAACACAATACGTCCTCATATTTACACCCACAATCATTTTTAATACCTTCATTTGGATACCCCTCTTTTAACTTTAAACCAAAATCCTAGGTTTTTCTAAAATCCTCCAATTCCTAATCTTGTCCATACAACATCAAATAACTAAGTTAAAAATCATATGAAAGTGTAGAAAATTTCTATCTCAAGCTTAGAAGACTAAAGAAAAAGATGGAAGGACTTCAAACACGCTGAAACCAAGCTTTAATCGAATCAAAAGAGAGCTCTTGAGATGTACTACATTTTTAACGAAGGCACACTGGTAGAGAACCCACTAGATCTAGGTGAAAATGTAAAGAGAGATAAAGAGTTTTAGAGAGAGGGAGAGTTGGTCTAGGACTTTTGAGAGAAAAGATGTCAAAAAGTGAAGTTCCTACGTCGCTCAAGAACTCACTCGAGCACAAGAGTTGTCGCTCTGATATATGCGTAACTTGCTCAAGCGTAAGAGTTGTCGCTTGAGCTACCAAACACAAATAAGTAACCTCGCTCGAGCACAAGAAACTTTACGTCTTTGAAGTTCTTAGGAGCTCTAATATATACAGAAAAGAGAGCTCTTGAGAACTTCAAAGATGTAAAAAGGTGTTTTTGCAAACTGATATATGCGCAACTCGCTCGAGTGCAAGAGTTGTCCCTCGAGCGACCAAACACAAATAAGTAACCTCGCTCGAGCACAAGAAGCTTCGCTCGAGTACAGAGTACACACTCCCAGAAGTTTTACAGACAGAAGACCGTTGCTCGAGCGCAAGAGTTGTAGCTTGAGCGAAGAACGCTACCCTCCCAGTATCTTTGTAGGCCTGCAAAAATACTAGAAGCTCACAAAGCTAGCTCGAGTGAAGTGGCGAAAATCTGGACAACAACAATTTGAACCAACTAGTAATCAACCTGTTCCAAACACCACCAAGACACTCCAACACTCAATTTCGATGAGGAATAACGGAAAAAGAGACAAGAACAACAATATAGAATCATAAAACTCGGGCTCGGGATACAACAAGGGTCGGGTCAAAACTGAAATCACTATAACCTCTCTCCTTAAAGAATTTCATCCCCAAAATTTCAAATCAAGTTTTACAGTTCTGCTTAAACCAATTACAATGATGATCTTCTCATACTTCCGAAGCATGTTAATATGAAACACATCATGAACCTTGGAAAGCTGTGGCGGCAAGGCCAAAAGAAAAGCTATCTCTCCAATCCACTCAAGGATCTCAAAGGGCCCAATGAATCGAGGGGACAACTTGCCACTCTTTCCGAACCTCATCAAACCCCTCCTAGGTGATATCTTCAAGAAGACATGATCTCTCACCTAAAAAGACAAGGGTCTCCTCCTACTGTTGGCATAACTTTTCTGGTAACTCTGGGCTACAGCCAACCTCTTACGGATAAGTGCAACTTTCTCCGTCATTTCTTGGACTAGCTCCAAGCCCAACATTGGTGCATCACCCATCTTGGCCCAACACATAGGAGATCTACACGGTTGGCCATACAAGGCCTCAAATGGTGCCATACAAATACTCGATTGGAAGCTATTGTTATAGTCAAACTCCACTAAGGGCAAGTGTCTTTCCCACGAACCCTTAAAGTCAAGGGTACAACCTAAAAGCATATCCTCTAAAATCTAAATGGTATGCTCTGATTGCCCATCAATCTGAGGATGATACGATGTGCTAAAAGTCAGTCTAGTACCTAAGGCACTCTGTAAACTGTGCCACAACCGGGCCGTGAAATGCAGATCTCTATCTGAAACAATCATCACTGGGACCCTGTGCAACCTCACGATGTCCCTAATATAAAGATCGGCAAGATAATCTACCGAGTCACTTATGCGCATAGGTATAAAGTGCGCAGACTTAGTCAACTGGTCAACTACCACCCAAATGGCATCACTACTCTGTTGAGTCCTCAAAAGGCCCACAACAAAATCCATTGTGACATGCTCCCACTTCACTAGGCTATATGCAAGAGTTGCAACAAACTTGTTGGCCTCTGATGTTCAGCCTTCACTTGTTGACAAGTAAAGCATTTCGACACAAACACGGCCACATCCTTCTTCAGTCCCCTTCACTAAAACTAGCGGCTAAGGTTGTGATACATCTTTGTGCCTTCCGGATGCACCGCAAGGCGTGAATGGTGAAACTCTCGGTGTACTTCCTCTCGGCAAGACTCTCAGTGTACTTCCTCTCATGTGTTTTCAACTACCGTGAGCCATAGGCTACTACATTTCCCTCTTGTATCAATACACAACCCAAACCTTCCCATAAGGCATCACAACATAGTAGAATAATCAACAATGGAGCAGTGGTAAGTCTAACCTTAAGCTCTTGGAATGACTTCTCACAAGTCTCACTCCATACAAACTTGATCCATTTCCTCGTCAATCTAGTAAATGGTGAGGCTAGCTTAGAAAAATCCTTCACAAATCTACGATAGTACTCGACCAACCCTAAGAAACTACGGATCTCGAACACATTCTTAGGTGGTTCCCAATGTTGCACCGCCTCTATCTTGGATGAATCACAGTCACCCCTTCCCCAAATACCACATGGCCTAGGAATTTAACCTCTTTCAGCCAAAATTCACACTTCCCAAACTTAGCATACAGCTTATGGGCTCTAAGCAACTCAAGCGCTACTCGTAAGTGTTCCTCGTGCTCCTCCTTAGAGGGTGAGTAAATCAAGATGTCGTTCACAAAAACGACCACAAAACGATCTAAGAATTCACGGAAGATCCTGTTCATCAAGTCCATAGACACAGCTGGTGCATTGGTGAGCCCAAAGGGCATCACTAGAAACTCATAGTAGCCATATCGCTTATGGAATGCCGTCTTCGGGATGTCCTCCTTCCTCACTCTCAACTGGTGATAACCCGATCTTAGGTGTATCTTAAAAAAACAACAAGACTCCTTTAACTGATCAAACAAATCATCTATACAAGGCATTGGGTATTTGTTCTTGATAGTTACCCAGTCCAACTTTCGATAATCTATATAAAGTCATAAAGCACCATCTTTCTTCTTGGAAAAAAGAGGCAGTGCTCCCCATGGAAAAATACTAGGGTGGATGAAATCCTTATCTAGCAATTCCTGGAGTTGAATCTTCAACTCACTCAACTTGGCAAGTGCAAATCTATATGGTGCCATAGAAATCGGTGTCGTGCTAGGCACTAGATCAATAGAGAACTTGATCTCTCAGTGAGGTGGTAAATTAGTATGGTCCTTGAGAAAAACATCTGGCTATTTACTAACCACCCTTGGAAACTCAAGTCGGACTTCATTACACTCAGTGCTCAAAAAGTTAGCAAGAAGGCAACTAAGCTCACTCTGCCTACGCGGATCATACATTGGTGATAATATCCTATCAACCCGGTCCCTCAAGAAATAAAAGCAATTACTGCTCAAAATACATACAGTAAGCCCCTGACAGTAGCAATCTATGACAGCCCCATAGGATAACAACCAGTCCATACCCAATATAACGTCAAAGCTAGACATGTCAATCAATACAAATGCAAATGGAAGTCGGCGACCGACAACCTCTATGTCACAACCCCGACACCCTCGTTTCAAAACAACCTCACCACCAATAGGTGACTTTACATAGATAGAGGATGCTAACTGAGCCAACTCTAACCCAAAATTGATACAAATACAGACGAGATAAATGAATGGGATGCACCCGTATCAATCAACACATTTCCAACTGAATTACAAAACAAGAAGGTACCTCTCACTACTGAAGGCACTGGTACTAGATCCGATGTGGTAACAACATACACACGCCTTGTAGGCCTCTGTTTAACCTACTTACCCCTCGGAGCGTAAGCCTGATGCACTGATTGAGTCGAAGAGGCTCCTTGATTGGCCTTCGAGGCCTGTGCAAACTATGCTGGCTGGTGGCTCTGTGTCTGTGTCGAACTAGATATACCGGGTATGCCACCTAATTGAGGGCAAAATCTCTTCATGTGCCCTACCTGCCCACACTGATAACAAGTGAGCGACTACCCTCTCCTTTGACTTTGGCTCTGAGAACGAGCCGAAGACGATGCAGATCGTTGCCCTTCTCCTCTCTACGGGCAAGCTAGAAAATTGTGGCCTAATTGGCCATACTTGTAACAAGTGAAATCTCCCTGACCTCCTCTCCCGGAACCTGAACTCGGCACTAGAAAGGTGGACCTCGACTGAGCTCCCTGGGACTGCTGTGGGTTAGAACCCCTTTACCCCTTACTGTCCCCCTACACCTCCTGACCCCTCTTGAGCCCCTCATCCTCTTTTTTTCCGCCTGCATAACGATCGCTAGGTGAGTCGCTACCTCCACAAGGCGTCTGTAATCTCTAATCATTGAACCGGCCACTCTGAACAAGAGTCTGGTCCTCAACCTCTTCTCGAACTCTAAGCAACGATGTTCCTCAGTCACTATGAGTTCCGGTGCAAACCTTGACAAACTAGTAAATACGGCCTCAAACTTGGACACCAATGTCCTTTACTGCTTGAGTTGAGAAAACTGATCCCTCAACTTCTTTCTAACAGTGGGAGGCAAGAACTGGTCCTGGAAAGTGTCAATGAAAGCCTCCCAAGTCGCCCCAACATGACCTCGTGCATACTTCCACCATTGAACTGCATCTCTCTTCAGCTGTAAGGATGCTAGGGTCACCCTTTGTGACAACCCTCACCTCTGATTAGTGTTAAACTGTGACTGAGCATGATAAGTAATTGATTAGAATGAAATCCTAATCTTTTTGCATGAGTGTATTGTTTTAAATGCATTATCTGTTTGATTACTGAATGATCTGTTTATGTTTTAACTTCGAACTGCGAATTGAAGGTCTAATCGGCGACCGAATCAGAAATTGATAGTGCTATGTGCTAATTAGAATTTATGTGATTTTATGGTAGGTTTAATTAAAATTTAATTTGGAATGATTAAATTAGATTAAATGATGTTAAATTACAATAGTTTGAATTTATTACATGTTTACCATTTGAGTGAGCCACTTTCTAAAACATTGTTTGGGGTTAATTCATACACCATTTTCATCCATCTTCTTGCCAAAAACCGTGAGAGAGAGGGAAATAGGAGAAACTTGATTTCATTTGAGAATTGGCTTGGAAAATTAGAGGAATTGAAGAAGATTTGCAAAATTAGACTCCCATACTTGGAATTCAAGACCTAAGGTAGGAATTCACCCTCTTGATTATGAATTTAAGTTGTTTTGTGCATGGTTAATGGTAAATTAGTGATTGAGAGTCAAGTTATAGCCTAAAGAGTTGAATTGAGTAGCAATGTGGGCATGCATGTTCATATCATAGCATTTTGAAGTTGTTTTTCATGAAATTCTTACATGCAAGTTCATATTTTGGTTGTAGTCCATGAATTCACCTTGATTTTGATCTCAATCTTGCATTTGATCATGTTTTAGAGCATTAGAGTTCATAGGAACTCATGCATGTGATGTTCTTGCATTGTTCATGAAAGTTTCTTTGAAATTGTGTTCAATTGTCTCACCTTTGGGCTTGATTTTAGAAATTGATCTTCAAAACATGTTGTAGTATGAGTTTTCAAGTGTTTTCCAGAAAATGGGCCCAAAAGGTTGAGTTTTGATAAGTTTAATTCTTGGTTTGAGCTTTGGAAGCAAATCTGGAAATTCCAGATTTTGGCTTCCACGCTCGAGCGACCATCTTTTGTTCAGAGCTCCGTTCGAGCAACGGAATGCTGGCTCGAGCATAGATTGCAAGCTCTCAGGTTTTTGTGCACACAGACGCACGCTTGAGCGACGAGACCAACGCTCGAGCGAAGAGCTGTGTTTCATGCTCGAGCAAGCATCGAGCGGGGATTTTCAACATCCAGTACTTTTTGCATTTTTACAGACCGCTCAAGCGAGGAAGTCCACACTCGAGCGACCCCTTTGTTTTGGTAAGCTCGCTCGAGCGTAGAAAGCCACGCTCGAGTGAGACCCCTGTTTTCAGCAAATTTTGAAAAGTGTTTTAAAGTGTAATTTTGCATCCTCATTCCATCCTAGGCATTCCTAAGCCATGTTTAAAGCATCTTAATGAGGATAATGTTATAGAACCACACCAAGTATAGTTAAGGGGCTAAGTTATTAATCCCGAGTGTGTGTTCGTTCTGCAATTGTAGGGTTGGCATCCGAGGACGCTCATTAGTTTGTCTATAGCCCAGTGCTCTGTGAGTAACAATGTTGTAAAGATACGTTCAATTATAATTATTTTTGAATGATTGACTGTACTGCTTTCTGAAATGATATTACTTACTAAATGAATGTTTGTCCTATTTGTAAACTGTATTCGTGGCATCCATAGCAACTTATCTTGTATCATATCGCTATCACTTTGTTATAAAGATCTCTCGCTTCCCATGTTTGGAACTACTATTGTTTACTGTTATGATGGCCATCAGCTGACTGTTCGGTCTATTAAGACCTATTGTACTGCTTTGCTATTGGACGTACCACGTATGACTGTTATGAATTCTAAATGACTGATATGGCATGAAATATGAGCCACTGATTAAATAACTGATTTACTGATACAAATGACTGTTTTAATTAAAGAAAGGACATTCATTCTTAACTCCTTTACGCATATGTTATTCACTGGGCTTTAGCTAACTGTTTATATTTATATGTAGGTGTCCAGGCACCGGACCGATGCTAGGAGCATCAAGTTAAGCTCTCGTTTTGTCAAGCCAACCATTGTGCCTCACTTCGAGGTTCCGAGTGCGTTCAAGCCACGGTTGTTTTGGGGTGTTTCAGATTCACCCTTTGTGCCTCTATTTTGTAATGGCTGAATAAGACTTGACTGTACAGTTATAGTTAGGGATTTGGCCCCTAACCTGGATGTTTGTGTATATGACATATGTATATATGTTTTGTTTATCAATGTGGCTCGTGCATAAAGTCTTTTTGCATTCAGGTTTTCACAGCTCACTGGACATCTTTTATTTATTGTTTGGCTTCCGCCAGCCTCTTTACTCTGTATTACTGTCTTTATTGTTAAGCAGGCCTTCGGTAATCACGGATTACTGGCCGGTTGCGATACTAAACCCATAAGGGCAGGTTTGGGTGGTGACACCCTCAAGCCTCTATCTTCGATGCTAAGCATCTCAAATGTCTTCACTATTTGCTCTAGCCACTCATCCGCCTTTAGTGGCTCCTTGGGATCACCTAAAAACTCATCTGGATTCAACCGGAAGAACTCCCGCTTCAGGAAAGATAGCCCTGCCTCAGCTACTTGGGCCTAGATTTGATTCTTAGCCTTGAGAATGTCCATGGATTCCCTTAATGCTCCGGCCATTTCGCGGGTTAAGGCATCCATGGCCTGTTGACCTACTGGTTCAGCTACATTGGCCTGACTAACACCCTCCTCCTGTGCTGGAATATCATCCGGTATTAGTATCTCCTGCCATCTAGGCCTACCACGTCCACGTCCACGTCCTGACTTCCTAATGAAGGTAACAAAAGAAATTAGCACATTTACAAATATGTCGAAGCTAATTCACTCACGCCCTAATGCGGTGGACAACGATAATTCGCTCCACATAAGCACGTAGTCACATAGACTTATACAAATTTCGTTCCCAAATAATGACCGTCTCACGGCGTTGCCAGAGTTCCAATTAGAAACAATAGTGATTAAGTACTTTTCTACTAGGACTACTAGAAACCCGTAGACTCAATCAACATCCTAGAAAATAAATCTCATACTCATATAATCATATAAACATGTTATCATATAAGCACACATCCTTTATGCTAAAGTTTCTAGTAAGCAAGACAAACCCATTGTGGTTTTAATCACTTCCCACGTACTCAAAGTATTCAAATCCAGTACGCTCTGATACCAAGTTGTAACGCCCCAAAAAAATAAATAAATATGACAAACCCACCTCATTTGCGAAAATAGAAGTGAAACAACATACTTTCATTCATCAAAGTTAATATACAAAAGGTAACACATGCGATATATATTCATAAACTTCCTATCTTAAATCTACAGCATGTGTTACTAGTAATCAAAAGATGAAAGTTGAACAGATACTTAAATGCCCTAACAACTTACATCTTTCCAAGTTATTCCTTGGTTACAACAAAATGAGTCTAGCTCAATACAGTTAAAGCCCTTGGCTATACAAATTGAATACAACAAAAATGAGCCCTTGCTCTAAGTCTCTCCAAGCTACTGTCTTGGCGGAGGTATATCACCAACACCTGAAAATGGTTTTTCCCAATAGGGAGCCAAAACCCAGTAGAAACAATCCAACATAATATATGAATCTTAACAAATGTATGAGCATGAAAAGCATGTCTGAAGCCCATTATAGAATCAATCATATCTTATAAGATCATTATATGCTAAATTCTTTTATTCCAATCCGTCTTATCTCAATTTCATTCATGTCAATTCATTTCACCTCAATTCATGAGTCATGTTCATTATTATCCAGACAACCCAACTGAGACTACAACTCAATGGTTCTCAAACATACATAACCAATACATAACACTTCAATTTGTCATTTTACAAAAATTTTATCCGTGGGAATCGACATCCATGTATACGCACGGTTTTCGGGACTTACACCCAGGACACACATAGGCCAACTTAATTCAGTGGAGTCTATCTCATTTCTCCTTCCACATATGGAGTACATCTCCTTTCTCCTCCCAAATATCATACATGTATAATGCATTATAACACAGTCATATTCAAAGACAACAATATAAGATTAGTTTCAATTCACCTAATCCTCATGCATTTTCTACAACAATTATGGTTATCCTCCACCGATAGCCCAAAACAGATATTTCTAAACAGATAGACAATTTCAAAGATAGATAAATTAGCCAAATTTCCATAAGTGAGAGATAATACATATCTAACTACACCGTTTATATAAATAACCCTCAAATTTCACATTTTAAATACCAATTTAATTATTCATGCAAAGTCATTATTGGAGACAATTTAGGGCAAAACCCCATGTTCTTCCAAAACATATACAATGCATTAAAATCAACAAATTCAGCACAACACGTTTTCATATTTACACCTATAACCATTTTTAATATCTTCATTTGGATACCCCTCTTTTGACTTTAAACCAAAACCCTAGGTTTGTCTAAAATCCTCCAAATCCCAATCTTGTCCATACAATATCAAATAACTAAGTTAAAAACCATATAAAAGTGTAGAAAATTCCTACCTCAAGCTTAGAAAACCAAAGGAAAAGATGGAGGAACTTTAAAAACGCCGAAACCAAGCTTTAATCAGATCAAAAGAGAGCTCTTGAAACGTAATACCTTTTTAACGAAGGCACACGGGTAGAGAACCTACTAGATCTAGGTGAAAATGTAGAGAGAGAAAGAGAGAGAGGAAGAGTCAGTCAGGGTTTTTGAGAGAAAAGATGTCAAAAAGTGATGTAAAAAGGTGTTTTTGTAAACTGATATATGCGCAGCTCGCTCGAGCGCAAGAGTTGTCGCTCGAGCGATCAGACATAAATAAGTAACCTTGCTCGAGCACAAGAAGCTTCGCTCGAGTGCAAAATACACACTCCCAGAAGTTTTACAGAAAGAAGATCGTTACTTGAGTGCAAGAGTTGTCGCTCGACCGAAGAACGCTACCCTCCCAGTATCTTTGCAGGCCTACAAAGTACTAGGAGCTCACAAAGCTCACTTGAGCGCAAGAAGTTTCGCTTGAACGAAGAGGCCAAAATCTGGACAACAACAATTTGAACCAACAAGCAACCAACCAGTTTCAAACACAACCAAGACACTTTTACACTCAATTTCAATGAGGAATAAGGAAAAAAGAGACAAGAACAACAATGCAGAATCATGAAACTCGAGCTGAGGATACGACAAGGGTTGGGTCAAAACCAAAATTGCTATAATGTGTAAAAACTATTAAACCATAGATATATCACAATTCCCACCACATCGGGATCATTCAGGTTGTGTGCTCTCTTCTAGAGACTCATGTTATCTATCTGCTTTCCTTTATGTGTCATTTCCAGTTTTTTCAAGTTAGGAGCTCAAGTCTTCACAACATAATAAGTCACAAGTGCAGCACTAGGTGCAACCACAAGTGTCACACCAAGTGCACTAGGTGTGACTGCAGCTGTAACACCAAATGCAGTCTCAGATGATGCCTTAGGTGTAGCCACAAGATCAATACATTGAAATGAATATTTGAGAAAGATGTCCTTCCGGTCGTATGTGGAGGCCCACAAAATCCCTGATTAGAAGAATTCTTCTTAGCAATCACCTATGACATTGGTTAGAATATCAAACATTAGTTACTTATCATTAAAACATTAAATAAAATTTTATAAAGAATACTTATACCTGTACTTTTTTACTCGCCCAATATTGCACAAGTTTCCTCCACCGGGTTGGCACTCTGTTACTAGGTATTCTAGAAACAACGTTCGGATCATTCTTGAATGAAGCCCAATACTTGGACTTTGTCTTGCTCTTATGATCTTTCCACGATATCCTACAAAATTGCATACAAACCTCTTTGAATTCATTTGGACTGTATACCAAGTTGTCTTATAAAACACAAATTGAAAGCCAAATTCATCCTCATGATTATAGAGCATACACAGATGCACAAGTAAATGTTTAGACAACAACTTAATTGCAAATGATCAAAATTAGAACTCCACTGACCATTACACAGCCTATTAAAACTAAATACAATTAACAAGAAATCAGAAATCAAATAACTAATAACTAATAACTTGGGAAAAAAAAATCTAAGCATAAACCCTAACCCTAATTAGCAAAAGGGAAAACAATATACCTTCACCTCCTGCCAAATATTCTCCTTTGTATCAACATGCATCATATTCCAATTAAGATATTGTGTATGATCAACCCCAATTGTCCCTTCAACTTTTTGCCATCATCCTCCACTGACTGAAATTTATCATCAAATTTTACTTAGATCTTAGTGCCTGTACACCATTCTTTTATTCCTCAGGCGAATCCTCGACCTCGTCGTGTTGAGATAGTTGATACTGTATATGGAGATGAAACAGATGAAGAAGATGCTCCATCCATAGTGCGAGGTAGCGAGGGACTTGTCCGCACACGTAAAGCCTTATCCATAGTGCAAGAAGCCTTAAAGGTTTTCCTCTTTCACTTCATCCTAAAATGAAAGAAATATGAAAATGTCAATACACAAGAAATATGGATATCAATTTACTTATAATATAACATGAGATATAAACATAAACAAATGATATAAATCAGTTTCAAAACAAATAGAACTTTAACAGTAAAGTTTACCTCGAAACATGTGGAGAAGATGCTCCATCTATAGTGCGAGGTAGCGAGAGACTTGCTCGAACACGTAAAGCCTCATTCATAGTGCAAGGGGCCTTAAAGGTCTTCCTCTTCCGCTTCATCCTAAAATGAAAGTAATATGAAAAGGTTAATACATAAGAAATATGGATATCAATTTACTAATAATAAAACACAAGATACAAATATAAACAAATGATACAAATCAGTTTCAGAACAAATAGAACTTTAACAGTAAAGTATACCTCGAAACATATGGAGAAGATGCTCCATCAATAGTGTAAGGTAGCGAGGGACTTTCTTGCACATGTAAAGCCTCATCCATAATGCAAGAGGCCTTAAAGGTCTTCCTCTTTTTCTTCATCTTAAAATGAAAAAAAAAATATGAAAATGTTAATACACAAGAAATATGGATATCAATTTACTTATAATATAACACAAGATACCTATTAGCATCTTCGGTCATCTTCCCAACAATTCTTCCTTTGGGTGATACTGATAACTATCAAGAGTGTAAGTTAAATTCAAAACCAATTTAATATATGAAAAATAGTATCAACTAATAAGATAAATTCATAAAAAAACTCACACAAATACTGACTAGAGAGGCAACATCAACTCCAATTTCATCCAGGACCTGTCAAGTAAATAAATAAATAAATAAACTACCTAACAGGGTTATTCAATTAACAGTAACAAAAAACATAAATTAACTTGATTCAACGCTCTAGGTAACACAAGCAACCCAAAGTTGGAGATTACAATACCAACAATTCAGAAAGCAATAATTAAATATGTATGAAGTATGGGTGATGCAAACCAATAGAAGAACAGGAAAAATTAAACAATGAACCTAGTTGGTCAACTCTTCAGTTTCCTCTTTAGTCCGCTTAGCTGGGGACATTTGCTGTAAACAAGCTTGTAATTTTGTTATTTGTTGCCTAAGCCTGATTAGCTGACATGTTGAAATTTTAGTTGCCACCTGCAGAATGCAGATATAAACAAAAATAAGAGGACAAATTTGAATATAAAAACAAGAAAGAGAAATACGTCCCAAAATGTATCTCATTTCTTATTTAGCTGTTCTCTTTATCTTCGCAACAAGCTTCTTTTCCTATATCAACAAATAATTTATAATTAGATCAAACACTAAAAACTTGCAATAGAAATATTACCTATAAACTCTTTAATATGCTTCCAATTGCAAAGTAGTGATTTCCCTCTCAATTGCATTGGCCATTTCAAAGAATACTGTGGTTAGCTTACTTGCAAAGCTTTAAGAAGTTCTTGGTGGTGAAGGGACAAAGATTCGTATGCAAGTCCACAACGATGTCTCCTAAGCTCCTAACTACCAGAACTGACATTATAATTAAATAAAAAAACAACCACCATAGCAGGTAAACATTCATTATAAAAAGAAAGAAAATCTTTATGAAGCTCTGCACCAAGCTCATTTTGGGAATACTACTAAGTTGATGAACACTTGATAATAAAACAACATATAAACATATATAAATTTCTCACAAATTCAGTAATTAGGCACAAGACATTTTAACAATATTTAAACTTTTTTTGTTTGCAAATACTAGAAACCTAAGAAACACGGAGCATAGTTCAACCTTCTTCCTCAACAATCACAAACATGAGCAATCACAAACGAAGTTCAACCCTCTTTCTCAACATCGATTGTTGCTCCTTCTATTCCTTCTCTCACCTAACCAATTTCTTCATCATGAAGCATAGCATTGTCTTCCAAATGTAGAGTCATATAGGGTTCAACTTGAGGGTCATCATTAGAATTCATATCAAAAAGACATTTTTGAGACATCTTTACCATAACTTGCCAATCTGGATCCAGAGGATCAGGAACATACCAAACTTGCTCGGCTTAGGATAATAATATAAAAGGTTCATTGCTAACACAATCGGTTGGTTACAACAAACAATTGAAGTTGACTAATGTGAATTTGAAAATGTCTTCCATTTCCCCCCTAGTGTTATCAACCCAATCACGCTTAAACAACACATATTTTATATTGTTAGTATACCGGATTTTAACAATATCAGTCAATTGTCCATAGTAGTACGCAGCACTGATGTGAGGACTCTTGTCCTTCTGACTAGCATAACTCATTGTATCAGCTTTTAAAGCTACACCACTATTTTGAGTCTCATACAAAAACGAAACCCATTAATAATGTAACCATTGAACCGCCTAGCCAAGGTATGAGGACCATCTGCTAATCTATTGATTTCTTAAGTAAATGTAATATTACTTGTCCTTCATAAGGTCTGAACCTATTAAAAAGACAAATAAAAATTCAACTTCAACTTCAGCTCAAAATTTATGTATATTTAGATATGTGAAATGAAATGTCTAAATACATACATGGTCCTTAAACCAAGTGTGGAATGTTTCGAAATGCTTAGATTGAATCTGATGATCGCTTGCACATGGCATTTTGCTCTTAATGACTTCTAGGTGTTTGCTGTGTAAATTGAAAGAGAATAATAAATATCATATAGATTTCATTTTAGAATTTTACAATACTAGGGGAGTGATAAATTACCTTATGAATGGTGCAACTGAACTTGTGTTGAACAACACATATCGGTGACATTGTTGTAATTCATTATCATTAAGATAAAATGTTGTACTTTTGCCTACAACTCGACCCATGTTGTCATCACTTTCATTGTTTCTCCTTAGTCGATTAGATTTGGTTTTCACATCAAGGAGACAGCGAGAACAAAAGTTCATGCATTCTTCCATCAAATACCCCTTAGCTATTAAACCCTTTGGATGAGCTCGATTACATACATATTGTTTCAATGTAGGAAGAAACCTTTCAATCGGGTACATCCATCGAAATTGTATTGCTCCAACGATCAAAGCTTCATTAGCAAGATGTATAGGCAAGTGTTCCATTATGTCAAAGAAAGATAGTGGAAATTTTTTTTCAAGATGATAAAGAGTTACCGTGATACGATCCTGAATATATTCCAAATCACTTGCACGATTCACTTTGGAGCACAATTGTCTAAAAAAAGTGCTCAACTCAATCAATGGTTCAATTACATTCTTAGGCAACGACCTCCGTATAGCTAAAGGAATAAGTTGTTGCATCAAAATATGACTATCATGGCTTTTAAGACCCCAAATACTTTTATTTTGTAAGTGCATGGGTCGTGAGATATTGGATGCATAATCGTCTGGTACTCCTACTTCCTCGAGTACTTTGAGAAACATATCTTTCTCATCATTGCTCATTGTGAATTGTGCAAGAGGTACATAAACTTTATTAGACCCTTTTGACTGCAAGTGTAATGGTTTTCTGATATTCATTTCTTGCAAATCACGTTGAGCATTCACATTATCTTTGGATTTTCCTCCAACTCCTAGTATTGTCCATAATATATTATCGCAGACATTTTTCTCTATGTGCATCACATCGAGATTGTGTTTTATTAAATTGTGCTCCCAATATGGCAATTCATAGAATATACTTTTTTTCCTCCAATTATGGCTTATTCTTTCTTTATTTTCCCTCTCTTCTTGTCTCCTGAACATTTCCTTAAGGTCATTCCTCTTGTACTAACTAAGGACACCTTTTGATTCCAACTGAGGTAACATCTCCGATCCAGATAATATTTGAGGTTTTAGTCTCCATTCTCGACTACCATCAAATGATACTATCCATTCAAAATTTATGATTAACTGGTAAGAAACGACGATGACTCATGTATGAATACTTCCTACCATGCTTCAACCAACATGATTGAGTTTTCACATTGCAGCAAAGACAAGCATATTCACCTTTCGTACTCCATCCTGATAAGTTGGCATAGGCAAGAAAGTCACTGATTGTTCATAACAAAGTTGTATGCAATTAAAACATTTCATTGGTTGATGCATCAAATGTTTGTTCACTTTCATCCCATAATTCCTTCAACTCTTCAATCTATGGTTGCAAATGCACATCGATCTTATTGCCAGGTCCTTTTGGCCCATCAATCAGCACAGACGAAATCAAATTTGGTTGATTCATGCACATCCATGATGGTAAATTATACGGAATCAAGAGAATTAGCCAAATGCTATGAACTATGTTCATTGATCTAAATCGGTTGAATCCATCTGTAGCCAACCCAAGATGTACATTACGATTATTACTAGCAAAACAAGTGTTTTGCCGATCAAAGTCTTTCCATGTGAGAGAGTTAGCAGGATGCCTTAACATACTATCATCAACCTGTTCTTCTGTATGCCATCTCATGAGCTTTTCCATTTCGATGACATAAACAATCTTTGTAACCTTGGCTTCAAAGGGAAATACCTCATTAGTTTTGCTGCTACCCATTTACCAGATTTCCTTTCATCATTTCCAACACCACCATTTTGTTTCCATCTAAAACTACTACATATAAAACATTTATCAAGCTTTGCATCCTCTTTTCTAAACAACATACAACTCTTGGGGCAAGCATCAAAAGCCTCATATGTGAAACCCAAATCTTTAGTAACCTTCTGAGCTTAATAATATGAACTTGGAAGTTTTGTGCCCGTAGGAAAAGCCTTATTCAAAAGCTCAAGTAACATGTCAATGGATTTGTCGGTCCATTGATTGAGCACCTTCACATGAAAAATTCAAACAATGAATGATAGTGAAGTAAATTTGTGACACCCTGGGTATAGATCAGTTTGTGCATCTTCCAAAAGTTTAAAATATTCACAGTTTCGTCATTTGCCCCTATCTGAACCGGATCATCTTCTTCCACGTAGTTTCGATCACTTGCCCCTACTTGGGCTGGATCACTTGCAGTTGGTTCATCATTCTCAACACCCATATATGGAATTCCCAGGGCCTCTTGTACCATTCCAACCACATCATCTCTAGTCGATGAATCCACCATTAATGTTTGGTTTTCTTGGTTACCATGTAATTGAACATAGGATTCCCAATAATGAATCCAATTTTTGTACTTTTTTACAAACCCATTAGAAATAAGATGCTCCCTTACAACCTCTAGTGAAAAATTGTATCAATTACTACAAAATTGACATGGACAACTAATCGATGAACTTTTATCTCTATTGTTGTATGCAAATCTCAAGAAGTAATCAATCCCATTCACGTAACCAACTGACATCCGATTTGGCAAATCAATCTAATTCTTGTTCATCTTTCTATTTCTTTAACTTTTTTTGTACACATCAATAAAAAGAATGAGTTTGCAAAGTATCACAATGACATGTGCATATTATAGTTCAAAAAGTACACCAAATAAAACCAATGGCCCATGAACACTTTTAGTTCAAAACAACCCAGCAAGTGTTATTCTACAGCAACCCAACATTTCTTACTAAAATTTTTTTTTAGTTCAAAGTCTTCGTAATACTTACTAGTCACATTAAACTTGAAAAAGTAAAAGCACAATAATCAGCCATTCAAATAAAATACAAACAGTGAAAGCACATAGAACAAACAAAGACTGAAACCTCAGTTTAGCTAGTGGTCCAAAATAACCTAACTATTTGTCTTGCTTAGCCTTTGCTTTTGTGCCCATGTACTACCATGCTACTGTTGGGCTTCTAATATACGTGCTCTAACATGCATTAATACTTCAAGAATATATCTGCTTAAAAATATTAGTAACTTAATTATTTATACTTTTTGCACCGAACTGAATTGACCTTGCCCAGTATCCTGCCTCCAAAATGTGTTTGTGTTGGTTTTAGGAAAAAAAATTTCCCTTTTCTAGGTAGATCCAGGGTATTGTAACTAAAGGTGGCATTTATTTATTAGAAAACAACTGAGTTCCACTTAGAGCCATAGAACTATATCTTGTTACATATAAGTACTATCAGCACCAGAAGACCCAACAATAGCAATATTAATAGCGAAAATTAAGTTCTTGAGCTGGGGTTGGGTTACGAATGACCACTGAAATTCATAATATATCCACAACAGATACATCATTTCATGGTATTGATGGGTGGCTTTCTCTACAACACAATTTTTATTATTTAGATGTCAACTTCTGAACAAACATCAATTATTCAGATATCAATTATTGAAGAAGGCTTTTGTTCGGAAGTTGAAATCCAAATAATTAATTTTTGTTCGAAAGTTGATATCCAAATAGCAAAATGGTGTGTACTACGGCAAAGTGTGGTGTGCTACTAGAATTTCTCGATATTGGTAGTATCAAGATTGTGGGAAATTTAGTTCTTGACCTTATTTCAAGTTAAAAATTACAATTGAACTCCTTCCGTGATTTTAATGAGAGTTTAGATTACATGGGACAGACATCTAAATCAATTAATACTGGAGAAATGCAAACAAGGAGTAAACTAGGTATGGAACTGTCAAACAACAGAAACTATCTAACAAATGTCTAAGAAAACAAGGATCTCTGTTACAGGTGCCAGTGATCATCGTGAATCAAAGAAGGTTTTGGTTTTCTTGGATTTGTAGATTTCTTAGGTGACAAACGAATTTCAAAACTCTTTCATACTATCAGATTCTAGACATCTGTGCATTTTGAATATCAAGAATGTTTCAGGATTCTAGAAAACAGATGCTTGTTATGTACCTGAGATTGTATAAATTCCATAAGTTCCTATAATCTTGAAGCTTGCTGAGTATGAATCCCACTGGAACTCCTTTCTAGCGGAGGTAATCTTTCCAGAAATATTTGAAGGTAACACTGACAAGGACAGTATAAAAGTGAGCCATCAATTCAGGCCATATTAAGACATAATGGACTCAAAGATGTATAAATAGAGGCAAAACCTTTGTAGTATATGAACCATCCAGCTTAAGCGTTGAACCAGCAGCAGCTACAGCCTCTTTATTAATCCCTTTGATTTGTATGTAGGGATTAAGGACATCTTGTAGATGATCAACCTCAATAAGAATTTGAAAGGACAACAAATTTGCAATTCAAAAGCAATTAATGCAAAAAGTTGGATTGAGACCCTAACACACGTACAAGAAGATCAAACAAAAGCTCGGAAACAAATTGCATAAATAGGAAAGCTCAAGACATCCTTGAGCACCATCATCAAGGACTTGATGAATGAATATTAATCATAGAATTTGGTAAAACACTAGAAATAAGCTAACAAATTATCAAAAACAAGATCAATTGCTGAAATCATGTCTCTATCTATCTGTATAACTTTAAATTATCAAAAACAAGATGAATCACCTAATAAATCAATAACAGATTAAAGAACAATTGAAATCAACACAAAAATCCAGAATAAATCAACACAGAAATTCAGCAATTAGGCATGAAACAAACATGCTAGATTACAGAGAGAGACAGAGGGTTGGATTCATACATAGAAAGTAGGCTTACCGATTATGAATCGATCGAAGTCTTCATAAATAGCAGATCAAAATCTTCAAATCTTCATCAACAATTGATCAAAATCTTCAAATCTTCATCATATGAGAGTCAAAAGAGAAAGAGTGGAGAGTGGATAGTGAGATTCAATCGAGAGAGAGTGGAGAGTCAGAAGAGAGAGTCGAGCAAAAGAGAGATTTTCAGAGAGAGAGTTCACACACCATCGTTGGAGACAAATTTGAGAAATAAAAGTGAAAGGGGAGATAGGTCAAGTTTTACATGATTTGGATTTATTTATTTATTTATTTTCTTTAAAGTTAAGAACACGATTGGGTTAATTGATTTTGTGATTTTTTGATGTAAAAAGTGATTTTTATAATCAATCACAAAAAAAATAGACGCAAAAAGGCATATTTCTAGTAGTGTTTTATGATGTTGCATATCATTATTTAATGGTTAATATCACTTTGACAACAATATGATCATGGAAGATGACGTATTTATGCAGTTAATTAGGCTATGTTTGGCATGTGAGATTGGGACTATTTTAGTTATAAAAAGATAAAATAAGTTAAAAAATCAATAAGATAAAATTTCATATTCTAACCATAATCATATGTTAGCCAAGGTTAAAATTAAAAAATTAAAAAGTCAACTCACTTCTCAAACAAAGGTTATATTTGTAATATTTTATTAGTAATGCTACATTAAGATTTAATGTTATAAAATTGAAGGTACAATAATTAAAAATCGGTGATACAACAACTATATAAAAAATATATCTAAGATCAATTCAAGAAAAATTACTCTAGAGATCTAGACTGTTGCAGTAGGAATTTGACCACTGCGGTTTACATTTGGTCTCAATTAAATAGTTAAGTAATTTATGAATAAAAAAAAAAAAAAATCTGAATAAAAGTAGGTTCTAAACTTGCTTTCTTAAAATTAAAAAGGTGACTTTTGATTTTTTATTAAAAGATAAAATTAACATGGTAATCTAAAATCACTGAAAACTCTCTCAGCCATGACAATGCTTTACAGAGAGAGGGTTAGAGGTAGAAGAATAAAAGAGATTAAAAAAAAAGGAGAGAAATTATAAATAAAATTTAAGATTTGATTCTTATAATAAAAAAAAAAATTTATTTTTTATTTTATTAATTTAAATTATAATCTTTGAAACTAATTACGCCTAATTTAGTTGGCTACCATGACTTTCCTAAGGACTTCCTAAGGGGAGATCATGGATTTAACTCTCCTTAGAGGAGTTGAATTAAAGAGACAGGCACATAATGCTTTGCAATGGGTGGGGAAGGTAACCCCTATAATAAAAAAAATCATAATCTTTTAATTTATTTTCAATCTACAATCAGGGGCGGGGCTATGTGTAATTCAGTGGTGTCAATTGACACCACTGAACTTTCAAATTTTGTTTAATAGTTTTGGATTTTAATAAAATGACCCCAGTGAATTTAGATAAATATCACATATGTCACATATATTTGGAGCTATTCATTGTTTAGTGGTGTCAATTTTAGCTCAATGTTCGTTTATTCATTTGCTCCATCAACGTTTCATTCTCTAACAACCATTGTTGCATTACCATTGAGTAGTCCTTCATTTGTTCTCTCTCTCTCTCTCTCTCTCTGAATGACCCCACTGAGAAAAATTCCTGGTTACGCCACTGTCTACAATCATATGCTTATTTTGGATAAATCCAACAAAAAAATGTATTTTAATCTTTAAACTCAATGAAAAAGAGTATTTTTAAATATTTTATGTACATCTCTATTAATGTAATGGCTAAAATGCTATTTTTTTCCCGTATATTTTACTTAACGTAAATAGGTAAATAATTTAGATTAAAAACAAATCAAAAAATTAGAATTTAAATTGATAAAATTAAAATCTCATAATTTATTTTGTTATAGATAGAGTTTTTTTCCCCCCTTAAAAAAAGGGTTATAAGATGATTTGTTTTTTCTTTTCCCACTCATAATGAGAATAATAACCTCGTGCTTAGTTTTGTCATTTTCTTTTAATTTTACGAACTTGGCTTGTTAACTTCTCCCCTTTTATTTTTTCTTTTTTTTTTTTAATTTATTAAATTCAAGTGGTCATCAATGTGACAACTAATCTTTTTAGCATACAATAAACAAAGCTACAAATCCAAACATCAACCACAAGAAATTTATAATAATAAAAAAATGTGCGTATAGATGGATCCAGATGTTTTTATAAATGTAAATAACATATTATTATTTTTTAAATATTTTATTTACACAGATTCTAAATCCATAGTTTTATTATTTTTCATACAGTTTGCCTATTTTTTTTAATAAATATTTTGTGATTAGATTCATTGGGTTTTTTTTTTTTTTTTTTTTTTTTTTAACTTACAATTTATTAGGCAAAAATAGTTAAATTAAACTAAAAAAAATAATTATTTGAATTTTATTTTTTAATTATCAACTTTCAACTTATAATAAATTTTACCAGACATACCCTATTACTTGGATTGTTTCATCTTTCATTAAAATGTTTTTTTTTTATTTTTATTTTTTTGATAATCAAGTATTCGGGTCATCGTTTTTTTTAGAACAAACAACTCGACTAATCTTTGAGTCCTGAATTGATTGACCGGGCTAAGACACATTGAACCGCTAGTTTTCCAATTGGGGGGTGAAAATGGAACTCACACGTCTGATGTGTATTTATTCTTTGTACGTGCAAGATTTCAACTTGGAAGAACCATCATTCTGTTTTACAAAAAGATATAAAAAAATCCAAAGGCCAATAGATCAACGCCTAGTAGATGTCCAAAGGGTGCTAAAGGCTATCGGAGGATGACCAGCAAGATCGCTATAATTAAAGACTTAAATGCGACACCTATAGGAAGAAAAAATACTCTGGTTTACCATCTTAAGGCCCGTTTGTTTGGAGAGTTAGAAGGGAGATTATGATTAGTAGTGAAATGGGACTCACTAATATTGTATTTGTTTTGAGAGATAAGAAAGGAATTGATAGTGGGCTCCGGATTAGGATGGGCCTCTCCAAAGGGATTTGGATGGGCCTCCAAGACTTGATATTAGAAAAATAGTCTGGCATATTAGAAATTTTTTATTTTTATTTATTTTTTATTTTATTTTTTACATGTCGGGCATTTTTTTTTAACATTAATATTTAATTTTTTGTATTTTTTGTTAAGTAAAAATCATTATTTTATTTGTTTTATTTTTTTCTAACATTTTTTTATTTTATTTTTATTTTTTTAAAATTTTTTACATGTTGGGCATTTTTTTTAAAACATTAATGTTTAATATTTTTGTATTTTTTATTTATTTTATTATTTTATATTTATTTTATATAAAAATAATTTAACAATCCCTACACTAACAACCATCATCAAAACAAATATAATTTTACTTAATCCTTTCACTATGAATCCCCTTATTATCAATCCTCTCCATTATACCTTTGAAAACAAACAGGGCTTAGTGAGGATAAAATAAAGAGTCTCAAAACTGACTACCTAATGCAAGAATACGTACTTGATGATCAATTTCACTATCCTTCCCAAATGCCTACTGAAGCTGAAATGGTATGTATATATTATTTTGATTTTTGATATTTTAATTGTGTTAATTTGGTTATCGACATAACTTAGCTGAATTTACTTTTTTTGATTGTCTGTGCAGTTAAACAATGAAGTGCTTTGCAAAATTTATCATAAAAAATCACCGTTACATAATTGAGTACAAGAAAGGCGGAACTACATAGGCGGGGAACTATGACCACCAAGGTTTTTTAAATTTTCGTTGTTATCTTCATATTTTGTGAGTATTTATAGAATACATAATGAAATAATTCTTTAAATTTATGAAAATCACTTTACAAACTCTCTATTTCAAATGGACATTTGATTTAGTGGTTGCATAGCACCGTCTGTGCTGTAAAGAGTTTGATACTCTTTATGGTAATTGGTTTATTTTTGTCCATTATAAGGATTGTATGTGATTATTAAACTGGGTTTAGTAGATTAATTGTTAGATTTTGTTAGCATTTTAGTTAGTTGTATGTGATTATCAGTGATTATTGAGCTGGGTTTAGGGTTGGTTTGGCAAGGGCTCATCGGGCTTTTTTGGCTCAATGAGCCACAAAAGACAGAATAGGTTCATGAGCCACAACAGACAAAACATCACATCTAACCCCATAATCATTACACTCTTCTCTCACAAAAAAGTCAAAAAGCCAAAAGCCCTTCCTAAACCAAACTTTTGAGCCCAGGCTCATATAGTCAAAAAAGTCAAAATGCCAAAAAGTCAACCCACTTTCCAAACGGAGGCTTAGAGGATTGGTTATTAGACTTTGTTGACATTTTAATAATTATGGGTTAGTAATCTGTTTGATGGTCTAAATATATCTCATAATGTAATTACTCTCTATGAAAAAAAAAAAAAAAAAAAAAATCCCTATTTCAACTCTATTTCACGAAGGAAATTAGTGATATCTCCGTGAACAAAAGTCAATATGAGTTGTCTGTCTTTCAAAATACTTCGTGGTTCAGATTCCTGAATTTTTAAATTGTACAAGTGTTAGTACAATTTTCACCTTTTTTTCCGCCCTTATTTGCCCTTGTGGAATAGATCAACTAGAGCCAAAAGAAAGAACAAGGGGTAACGCAAGTACACCCCTAGGTCTTCACCAGCAAGCCAACTCCTTGGGATTTATATATGGTGCTATTTTTATGGTACTCCTAGTAAATAATATTAACTGAATAAATTTTTTTTTTTATTACTTACCATCTAATAAAAGCAATAAGTTATGTGTTGGATTGAAACATCTGCTGGCAATTGTTTCGTTTGGGATGTGAATTGACTTTTAACTTTTTGATTATTTTAATCTCCGTTTTATATGAATTTTTTTCACTTTTGTGAGAGAAAAAAATAAAATGATTATGATTTGAATTTGATATTTTATCTTATTAACTTTTTAATTAATTAATTTATTTATTTTTGACTATTTTAACCTTTTAACTTCAAAAAATCTCATGCCAAATTGGACTCTATCCCTAAGCCATGACAAGGAGCTAGCCTTTTGCCACCAATCATTTTGAATTTTTTCTTCTACTTCATATTTGGTGCAATTAATGAACCATTAAGGATTTTTTTCATATTTATATCTCAAATATTTATTAACATATTTTTTTAGTGATTTTTTATTTTTGACTAAAATATGAAATAAAAAAAAAAAAAAAACTACTAACAATATATTTGGAATGACTTTTTTTTTTTTACAAAAAAATATGTAAAAAGTTAAATGAATAAAAGAAATATTTGATTTTTTTTGTATTTGTGAACTTTTTGCCTTTTTTTTAATAATTCTTTTAACTTTTTAACTAAAACATCTAACTCCCTAAACGACCCTTAAGAATGGTCATAATCCTTGTTGATTTGTGATAATTTCTATCCCCACTCTTATTTTTTTGGTAAATTATATATTTTTATTAAAAAATTGATAATCTCATTAAAACACATTTATCCTTAATTAGGATTTTGATAGCATGGCATTATGCCTGATTTAGACACTCCACACACTTTAAAGCTAAGTTTGGTTAGGAATAAAATGAAAAGTGATGGAAACGAAAGGTAACTAAACTTCCCAAAAAATTTTCCCAAAACAAACCAAACCAATTTTTTTTTCTTTCTAAATTTGTTTAGTATAAAAGTCATGGAAGTTATAATAAATTTAATTTTTTTATACAACTCGTGATATCATGGTAACTAAACTTCGAGTTTCTTGTAAAAAGTACAAAAAATTATAAATTTGTTATAAAAGTAATTACTTATAATTAGAATTCCTATTTGTTTTGCAAAATTTTCATCTTGATCAAACTCATATAAGAAAATATATTTTGTTTTTCTATCCTTTTTTTGCACTTCACTATCATTTTCACTTTCCATCATTTATTTATTTCTAATCAAATGGAACCTAAAAGAAGTGTGCTTCAAAATTTTGAAATTGATTTTTAGACAATATTGATTTAAGATAAATGCTAACAAGCATTTTTGGAGCATTATTTAAAATCGAAGTTAGAGTAAAATGTGTTTTGGAAATAGGTGAAAATTTTAAAAGAGTTATTATGCTAGTAAAAGGTGTTTTGAAATAAATAAAATAATATTATATTCCTTAATTTTGATGTTATTTTCTTGGGTAATGCTATAGTGTGCAACTTACACCTTACACCTTTTTGTGTTCACTTACACCTTACACTTACACCTTTTTTACCTTGTACTTACACCTTTTGTGTAAGTGGCACATGGTGTGCAACTTATACATTTCATTTATACCTTCCACTTACACTTACACCTTACACTTACACCTTTTGTGTGAGTGGCACATGGTGTGCAACCCACTTACACTTTTTGTGGGTTGCACACCTAAAAAAACTCCTATTTTCTTATGTTCTAAAAGAACTTATTGGAGTATCCCCAATGGAGTTGCCAAAGGAGCTGTTAAAGTTATAATTTGGTAAGAGTGAAAAAAAAAGTTTTCAATGACCTGCTATTCTTCTTGCCAAATATAGCAGATATCATTTCTGCTGTCAAATTTGATAGGAGGTTTGGGTGCCGTTTGGTAACACTTACGTTTTCAGTTTTCTATTTATATTTACAAAAATTTTAAAAACTCAAATAAAAACTTATTTGGTAAATTTTTGATTTATAAATCAGTGGTCTCAGTTTATAAACTTGGCCAAAAAATGTAAACTCAAAAAATGTGTTTCCGTTTTGAGTTTTGAGTTTTTTTTTTTTATTACCACCCAATACTAGCTATCACCAGCCACCATTTTCCACCACCGTCTTCTGCTGCCACCACCCACCACCCACCCTTTACCACCACCTGCCACCACCACTCACCACCCACCTGCCACCACCACCACCACTCACCACTCACCTGCCACCACCCGCTACCACCAGCCACCCATCACCACCACCACCACTACTACGACCTACCACCCACCATCACCACCACCACCACCACCACCAACCACCCACCCACCACCCACCACCTCCCCGCCACCACCCGCCATCCGCCACCCACCTGCCACTACCACCTACCACTCGCCACCACCACCGCCACCACCCACTCGCTACCACCCACCACCCGCCACCGTCACCCACCACCACCACCCACCCGCCACCACTCGTTACCCATCACCCACCGTCACCACTTTCCACCACCGTCTTCTGCCAACACTTGCCATTTCTCACTCTCTTTTATATTTTTAAATTTTTTTAAATATTTTGTCAATTACTAAACGCGTTTGTAGTTTATGTTTTTCTAAAAATAAACAAAAACCAATTTATAAATTTTTTATAAATATAAACTGAAAACGTAAACGTTACCAAACAGACCCTTGGCATTTGCCAAATATGTCACTTGCCATATATGGCACATCATCAAAGATTAACAGATTTCTGGCTCCAAATCAATTGAAAAAATAACAGATTTTTTGCTCCAAATGAGTTGAAAAAACACAAGTCGTTCACCAATTTTTTTTGAACAATTTGGCAATTGCCAATTTTTTTTTTTAAAACACAATTCACCAATATATATATATTTTTTAAAACAAAAAACAGAAAACAACAACAATCAAGCAATTTCAAACAAATTTGAAGCAATCTCAACAAATCTCAAACAATTTGAAGCAAATCTCAAGTAATTTGAATAAATCTGAAGCAAATTCAAAACAATAAATACCTAGATTTTAAGATGCTTGATGGATTTTAGATGATTTCAACACTCTGAAGCTTCGGCTTGATCTCCTTCGTTTTTATCTTCTTCATCTTCATCTTCTTCGTTTTCATTTTAGTGCTTAGGGTTTGACTTGGGGTTTCGGGATCTTCTTCATCATCTTCGATTTAGGGCTTTTTAATATTCGATTTAGGGGTTCAACCTCTCTTGATTTAGGGTTTGACTTGGGGTTTCAGTTTGGGGGGTTTCAATTAGGGTTTAAGAGGCTTTCAGAGAGTAGATGGAGATGGAGATAAGTCGGAGTCGGAGTCAGAGTTGGAGCTTGGTTGTCGCTTTGTTTCCTTGAGTTTTTTGTGAAGAGAGAAGATGTGAATCAAGAGGGATAGAGTGATTAAAAGGAAGAGAGACAATATGGTGGAGAGTGAGAGAGAGAATCAAGAGGGAGAGAGAATCAAGAGGGATAGAGTGATTAAGAGGAAGAGAGACAATATGGTGGAGAGAGAGAGAGAGAGAAAGAGAGAGAGAGAGAGAGAGAGAGTGAGTGAGAGAGAGAGATGGTGTTGGTTGCTTTAGGTTGTTATGGTGGTGGGTTAAGAGAGACGGCTTCTTTTGTAACATATTTGACCTTGAATTTTAAATTTTGTTTCAAATAAAGACATTTGAATATATCATTGCTCAATTTTAAGAGCAAAGTCGTCAATTTGATAAAATATAGACTAATTTGACAAAAATAAATGTCAAAAAATATTTTTCAATTTTCTTAAAATTTATTTATACCCATCAATGATAAAATTATATAAAATTGATAAATCTTTTACACATTTATTTATTTTTTACCAAATTAATTTTTTTTATGTGTTTGGATAATGATCATGTAATGAGTGATTGTTTTTATGTTCATTAAATTAGTTTTTTTTTTTTTTTCAAAAGTCAAATATAGCAACAACTTTGATATCATTATTAAACCAATTCATTAAATCAAAAAATTCAAAACTAAAAACTTTCATATATTAAATATATTGATTACACATTAAAAGCCTAGCAACCACCATTATATAATCATCATCCAAACATATAATAAAAATTAATTTGGTAAACAAAATAAATAAATGTGTAAAAGATTTATCAATTTTACATAATTTTATCTTTGGTGGGTAGAAATAATTTTTAAAAATTCAAAAATATTTTTTTGACATTTATTTTTATCAAATTAGTTTATATTTTATCAAATTGATGACTTTGCCCTTAAAATTGAACAAATGGTATCTTTAATTGTCCTTATTTGGAATAAGATTTAAAATTTAGGGTCAAATGTGCCACAATTGAAAAATCAAGTACCAAAATGATACAAACTCCAAACTCTAAGAACTGTTAATGCAATTCGCCCAAAAAAGAATGAAAGAGGGGTTTTATTTCTGAGGGGTTTTATCTCCTATGAGTTGAGAGTGTGGTATAAAGGTTTTAGAATGGAGAGAGAGAGAGAGAGAGAGAGAGAGAGAGAATTTTTTTTTTCAAATAAGTGTAATTTTGTTTTCAATTTCTTATATTTCTTTAGTCGGGTAGAATGTAAATATGAGTATTGGTATAGGGCCCGAAAGGGTTTCGAGCCAAACGGCTCGAATTTCAAAAGGAAGAAGGAAGAAGGAGAAGAAGGAGAGGAGGAAGAAGAAGAAGGAGAGGAGGAGAAGCAGAACTGGAGGGGGCCTTAAAAATGGGGTTGGAGGCGGAGGTGGAGGCGGGTGGAGGTGGACGAGCGACGAGTTGCGAGATCGGACGAGCGACGAGCTGCGACGCACGCCGGCGAGCTGCTCTTCTCTCTCTCGCCTCTGCTCTTCTCTCTGTTCAACGAAGAAGACGAAGAGAAAGAAAGAGAAGGAAGAAAATGAAGAAAAAAAAAATTCGAAGCCCAAAACGACGTCATTTTAGGCTTCGAGCTGGATTCGAGCTCCAGATTTCGGGCCCTCAAACATTATTCTGTAAATATATATTTATTTTTTTTAGAAAAAGTTTGAAAAAGGTCATAAAAGAAAAAACATAAATAATAATAAAAAAATGAGTGCTGTTATTAGCACTTACCAAAATTCTTTGGACCCCCTATTTCTTTGAATCCCAACCCTAAATCCTAAATTTTAATAATATTTTTTTGGACACCCCACTTATTACCAAATCTACCCATATTCATAATATTTTCACAATGAAATGTACACCCACCTAATTTTTCATCACTCTCCTCCCCTGACTCACTCAATCTTCAGAGTTTGGAGCTTTGGTCCAGTATAGAATTCTTGGACCCCAACCCTCCATCACTCTCGTCACCATCTCGGTCGTCAACGAAGCATTCCGACGACTCTCATCTTCTCTGAACGCTCTCTGTATTGCCGAATTAGTAACCTCTCTCATCCTCTCATTATCATCTTCTTCGTTGCTTTTTGTAACTTCGTCATCACTGAGATCCATCAAAGATACTCCAATTTCTATAGGATTTGCATAACCGTTTGCAAGATGAGGAAAAACAGAATCATCGTCTGAATCGCCATCAAAATCATCGTCTGAATCGCCATTAGAATTCTAAATGTAGCCCAAAACAATTTGTTCACCACTGTGTAGCCAAAAAAATGTATTTTGTTCAGAATTGTTTTGTCGAACAATAATGATTCTGTCAACACTGTATGTCCGAACAAAATTTGTTCATCAATGTGTAACTTGAATCCATTCCAATTCACAATTCAAACTAACATGAATTAAATCCATTCAAAATACATAATTTAAATCCATTCCAATTCACTCTTTTCCATTCTAAGTTAGTTTAACAAAGAAAATTACATTATTGACTTTCTGCATTAATGTTCGGAACCTATGTATTGAATGAAAGGATTATGTTCAGTACTATATTACCGAACATAATTCTAACAGTCAGCAAACCAGTACCGAACAGTTCGAACGAAACAAGAACGACCGAGAATGTTAATACAAGACAGATAAACTTACCAATGGAACGCCGGTCTCACTAGAATTGTTTTCCTCGTCCTTCATTGCTCTACACAGTGAAATAAGTGATAAAGTATACGTTATATTTGAAGCAAAACTTTCAAGTTCAATAGCGTTGATGATGGTGATGAAGATGACACATTCAGGATTTAAGATGATTATGAAAAATAATAGATTTATGGTTTATGTTAGTTGGTTATGAAAAATAATAGATTTAGGGTTTATGTTAGTTGGTTATGAAAAGTAATAGGTTTAGGGTTTACAAACATGGAATACGTATAGTTGGAGTTGGAGGTAGGGGTGGGTGTCCACTATTATAGAATATTAGTTCTTATTGATAGGCGGGTGTTCCATTTAATAATGTTTTTTAATGTAATTTTACTTTAAAGTATAATTATAATAAAAAAAATTATAAAATGAGGGGTCCAAAGAATTTTGACAGGTGCTAATAGTAGCACTCTAAAAAAATCTATATCCAAACAATATATACCTACAAAATTGGAGAAAAAGTTGATTGAGATTTACCAAAATGACATGTGACCATTGGAGGACTATTAATAATTTGACAATTTGCTATTATTTATTGCCAAATTATGGAAATGGCAATGCTATTATAGCATTTGCTATTAGAGATGCTAAAGCAAAGCATTTGATTTAGGATGGGGATTCTCCTAAATTTAAAATTTGAATTTGGCCATTATATTAGGGCCCATGAGTTCCACTACAGGTCCTATTTCAATGGTTCAATAATTATAACATTTTGTTTTATTATATTTGTCTTTAAAAAATGGATGGTCAATTTTTAAAAATATAATTGTCATTTATTTGTTTGGAAAGAAATGTGATAAAATAAAAGGTTACAAATCAGATAGACCTCTTTTTTTTTTTCATGAATGATATAGGCAATAAACTCTATAAAATGAATGATTCAAATCATTTAAATATGACCTATGATGTCCCCACAAACCCCAACCTAACAGTCAAATTTAAGTACCCGAATATTTTTTTTTTTTCGACAAAATGATCTTAAATAATTTCTTTTTGGTTAAATATGTGAGACAAAACTTGTCTATCATGACTCATGCATGCTAATACCTGGTCATCAATTTGTTAACCTTCAGTCGGTTTGTGTAGGAATTGTTAATGAGAACATTATTAATGTAGGAATTGTTAGCAAAGAAATTAAGAAAAATTATATTTGTTTGTAATATATTTTAGTGAAGGGATTAACTACATAAAATATCATAAATACCTTTTGATGTTTTTGATATATTTTAATATTAAAAATTATATTTTATAAATATTTTTTTGTACTATATTATTTTAATATATGTATATAATGACATAATAACCCAAAAAAAAAAAAAAAAAATCACACATACAAAATATAATGTTGTTATCTTTGTAAAATGGAGGGCAAAATTATTTGTTCCCCTCCAATTCTCCAATCCCACCCACCTTTCTTGTGGGATTGTTAGTCCCCTCCTTGGAGAGTATTAATAGTCCTAAGGCCATGTTTGTTTGGTCTTTAGGATGGAAGAGATTAAGAGTACGGTAAGATTGAGTGAGAAGATTATTAATGTGAAAATTAATGTTAGTGGAGAGATTATTAATGTGAAAATTGTTAGTGAGAGGATTAAGTAAAAGTGTATTTATTTTGATGATAGTGTAAGTGATGAGATTGTTAAATTATTTTTATATAAAATAAATAAAAAAATTATTTCTATATTAAAAAAAAACCTAAAAAAAATATTAAAACAAACAAGTGCACTTTGTTAAAAAAAATATTATATAAAATAGACTCAATCCACTCACTATTTTCCTAATCCCACTCAAAACTCAGTCAAATTAATTCCCTACTAGGGGATTACTAAGCCCCTCACACTATCAATTCCTCCTCCCAAATCATCATCAAACACGCTATGAATGAGGCTTATAACCATAAAAATCCAATCCGACCACCCACGAATCCAATCCGATTAAATAAACATGACCTTTAAGTTATGTGACATTAATAACACCTTTGTACTATAACCAACAAATTGGATACTAATATAAAATATTACATCTATAATTGTGGATATATTCGTATCTATAATTATAAATATTTATCTCATATGCACATAGATATTTTGATATAATAAAGATATTTTGATATAATAAATATAATAAAGGAGCAGCTTTATACATGACCCTCTTTTCACGTGATCAGTTGGTTTCATACATGAGGAATGGCGGTTAGGGACCAAGTTAGCTGTGAGATTGTAATAAAAACATATTTAAAACCTCAACTATAATTTTAACTGTTTTTTCTTTCCGATATATCGACTTTTTTTTGAAACAGTTTCTAAATGAAGAAAAAGCCAGGGGATAAATCAGTCACTATCCACCTAAAAATTAAATACAAAATGAAACACATAATAATATATATATATATATATATCCTTTTAGCAGATTAAGATTTTTAGATATAAAAATTAAATAATGAAATTACTTTTTACAGACAAAATATCTTAATTGTTAAAAGTACTATTGTTATATTTTTAACAACAAAATTAGATATCAAGTGATGAATTATTATCACTTTGATATCGATTTTTTCATCATAAAAGTTTTTTTTTTTTTTCAAAAAATTTGTTTTGTTTCTAAAAGTGTATTTATTAGCGGTATTTTAAAATTTTGATGCTAAAGTTTTTTATTTTATTTTACGGTACAACCTTTTAGTGATGATTCGTATGACGATGATAATTGATCTCACAATACTTCTGTAACAAAATTTTCGCTTGTAAAAACGAAAATTTGTCCCTCAAACCTTCATATGTTGTAGTATAAATTGATAAATTTTTACACTATTTCTAGATAGAACCTTTAAAAAATTCTTGTTTATTTGTATAAGTTTTGTGTTTCGATTCTATGATTGATTTTTGTGTTCCTAAATTTATTAGGGATAAATTAATTTGTGAGAGGTTAGATCATCAAAGTTGGGTAGCATTTGTTTCATTGAAGAGCAATGTTAGGGACTAAATTTTTTTTTAAAAAACATTTTACAAAATACTCACATGGGTGTGGAATCAATCACATACCCTACGGCCATGTTTATTTGGATGGACATGAGCTTGGAATTGGATTAATAATCTAATAAAATTATTAATCCGATATTTGGTTAAGCAATTGAAGTACGGATTAACAATTCATCGGGATATGGTATCTCACATATGATTGACTATTCAATCCCATTGAGGGGTAGGATATAAATTGGAGGACTAAGCTAAAATCTGAACTATTAGTCTGTCTTTCTAATCCTACTTCAATCCAAACATAGGATATGATACACAATTCAAAGGAATTCGTAGTCTTAAAACTATTAGTCATGAGAATGCTAATTCAATCTAATCCAATTCTCCTAAACAAATATGGCCTAAATGTATACCCTACATCTATGTGTGTATTATGTATAATTTTTAACTACTTTTTAGTCTCTAGCATTTTTATTTTTTAAATTGAGCTTCACAAGTATTGGGTATTAGGGGGAATATAAAATAAGTAGAAAGATAGTAAAATAATTTTAGAGTGGTGATTTAGAGCACTAAATTTGAAGTTTTAAAAATACCACTAATGAGGTGGCAATGCAAAGAAAAAAAATAAAACAAAACAAAACAAAGGCCAAACTATCACATCAGTAGTGGGGTCCACATGATGCCACATCATTAGTGGTGCATTAGTAGTGCTAAATTAGTGGTATGAAACATTTTTCATAATTTCAAATGCATGAAATTATAACACTTGTTCGCACAAATTAGTGCATGAGCCACTTGTACTTTCATGAATTTCAAATTATTGTTCTTTTTTTTTTTTGAATGCAAATTTTAGAGAGAATATAAACAAAGTGAAAAGATAATAAAATAATTTCAAATGCATGAAATAACATTTTTTTTTACCCAAATTAGTACACGAGTCACTTGTACTTTCAAGAATTTTAAATTATTTTATTATCTTTTCACTTTTTTGATATTTTTCTTAAATTTTATCCTCTCGTCCAAGGATCTTTTCTGATTCCACAAAGAGATGGTAATGTTAGGCAAGCAAGATTTTAAAGAATAATTGCCACATAAGCACAAGATATTTCTGTTGGATTGTTCTAAAAATGTTCATAGACCCTAACTAGAAAGAGAAGAAACGTACATGGTTTTATAAAAGGGTAATTATATATTAGTGGTGATTTTAAAAAGTATTTACACATTCATGAAAAAATTTATAATTTAATATTTTAATACTTATAAAGTTAACATTTTGTAATTATTTTTTAAAACTCACTCTAAGTTGATATTTCTCCTTTTATAAATCTATAATGGTACGCTTCTTATTAATAGGCCAAATGGTGAAGGGTTGGTCAAAAAAAATTAAATGAGGTGGTACTAAATAATTAGCCCACTAGTTAGCTCAAAGTATTCCTTGAGATCAAATCTTAAAAAAAATACAGAAAGTATTCCTTAAGAAGACGAATTCTCTCTCAATAAGAAATCCTAGTTATTCTCTTCCTTTCTTTGCTTCATCTTTAAAATTCCTAATATAGAGATGGAAACATATTTTTTTAGTAATTTTTTAGTTTTTTGATTAAAATGTGATGTAAAAAAAGTTAATATGTTTGGAATGACTTTTTAATTTTTTTGAAAAGATGTACAAAAAGTAAAGAGAAAATGAAATCTTTGATTTTTTAGTATGAATTGTTAATTTTTTAATTTTTTTTAATAACTTTTTAACTTTTTGACCAAAAATAACAACTGCCAAACGAGACCTAAGAAACTTTTTAGATTTGACTCAGTGATTGAAATCTCATATTGCTAAATGTGTTTTTATATATTGGGGGATCATTTTAGATTGATTTATCTTGCAGTGGAGGGCGGAGGTTACGACATTATAACTATAACGATTGACGAATTATAAAAGTATTTTTTGATAGCGTGTTTGGAAATAATTATTTTGATTATTTTTTTATTTAAGGATAAAAAAGATAAATATTTAAGTTTTTGGACAAAACATATTTTTAGAGCAGCAATATCGAGTTGAACAAATTTTGTACCAAATTATAATTTAAAATCACTTTTTATGTAGCTACCTTTTTAAATACATCATCCAGTAGTATACTCTAAGGTTATGTTTATTTGACTCCATAGGATGGAGGGGATTTAGAGTACGATAGGATTAAGTGAAGAGATTATTAGTATGGTAGTATTAGGTTGGAGATGTAAAAGTGTTTGTATCTACCGGATTAGTAATACAATATATAGTATTAATATATAAAATTAATATTTTTTAATTTTTAGTATTTTTTTAATATTATAATTATTTTTTTGTTCTAAAAAATATATTTTCACTTAAAATTATTTAAAATTTCAATAATTTCCTCACTCAATTTCTAATTCCAACCTTCTTATAACTTTGTTAGTTCTATCACATGAGAATCCCCTCACTCATATCACCAACCAAACACTTTTTAATAGGTCTTACTGACTATTAATTCAATTCCCTCTCTCAAAAAATCAAACAAACTTGACCTCACTCTATTTATTAAAAAAAATAATTATTTACTATTCATTATCTCAATGAACAATACCACCAAAAGTCCAAATAGCGGATCAAATTTATCAACAAATGATAAGCCATTTGAGAATTTTCAATGGTGCCAGTTAAAATTGCTTTGTTAAAGTTATTTTTTTTGACTTACTACAGCGTAAAAAATATTATTTATTAGCTATATCACTCAAATGATGACCTACCATTCTGGCACAATCACATATCAAATCCAATAAATTGTCAGAATTTTCAACCATTGAAATAGTAGATGTAGTAAAATTATTTACCTACAAGAAATGCAGTGAATGTTACTATATGGAAAAATAGTTCAACATATGATAAATTACGAATAATTAACTTACGTAATTATAATTATAATTTTTAATATTAATTAATTTTTGTAATTTGTAGATTTTCTATAATTTTTGGTAAAGTTTTGATTAGTAAAAGTTGTGCAAAAATATTTGAGTTTTGATTAAAAAAAAAATATGATGTGACAACAAAATAACTTTGCCAAATTTCAAATCAAATTTAGTTCAAGATTTAACTTTGCTATTATTATTACAGAAATGCCTTGGACCCCCAATGGGGGTAACCTCCACCACCTCCACTGTTTTTTGATTGGTGTAAAATATTTTTTTTTTTTAGCCTTCCTCTCATAGCCCCCCACGTGAAGATGGTGGTGCTGGGTTCTTGCCCAGCTGGGAGTCTCTAGCAAGGTTATTATTATTATTATTATTTACAATGGTTTTGACTCACTATTGATAGTGTTTTTTGTAAGTTCCACATTTTTTTTGGTTTTGACAAATCTTTAAACTCAATCATTGAAATACTTTTACTTTAGCCTTATTTGGAAACATATTATTTTAATAATTTTTAAATTTTTTATGAAAAAATGTGCAAAAAAATAGAAAGAGTGATGTGATATTTTATAGTGACTTTTTAATTTTTTGACTAAAATAACTACTCTCCAAACCAGGCCTTAGTGGATGAAGAGTACCTTTTTAAATTTGTTAAGTCACTGTAGCAATTACAAACAGTACGTAGTTTTTTTTTTTCATATTTATTTTAAATACTTTTTTTTTTAAAATTACAAACAATACACAGTTTTTTTTTTTTAAACTGAAAAAAATATATATATACTTTTAAGGAAAATTTACCCATAAGTCCTAGTTTTTGAAACGTTGAACCATTTAGTCCTAAAAGTTTTCTTATGCTCCATTTAGTCCCATTTTTACATCAGCATGATGTAAATGATCTAATGTTTCATTCTATAATTTCAAAATTTATTGAAATCTGATGAACATTAGATGTTTTTCATCCTATATTTTCAAACATTATTGAAATTTGATGAACATTAGATGTTTGAAATCTGATGTTTGTAACATGATTCTGATGTTATTAACATTGTATATGATGTTATTAACATTGTAATGGGACCTTTCAGTCTATAAGAAAACTTTTAGGACTAAACAGTGCATAAGTTATTAATTTGGGATTAATTAGTGCATCCCCCTATTTTTAATCGATAGGAGAAATATTCTTTCTGATGTACCAAAAAAAAAAAAAGAAAAAAGACAGGAGAAATATTACATTACACAGATCATTAACCCATTAATAACTAGAATGCTAATAATTATCAAACCTATAGTGATGGAGAAATAAACATCACAGAGGTATTAAATTCCTACCCATAAAAATTAAACCTACAATCTCACACCCCAAGATAGTTTAAGGAATTTTATTGTAATGAATCAAAAAAATAAAATAACTACTATAACAGTAAAAATGTAAACAAAAAAATTTCAAGTTATACAAAATATCATAGATTTATTCTAATTCACAATATTTTTTACACATTTACTCACAAAAAATAATTCTTTTAAACATATTTATTTTTTTATCTCATATTTTAATAGAAAAATTTTTAAAATTACTTTCAAACCGACCCATTGGTATTAGAAAATGTTGAAGTCAAACCATTGTTTTTCTTAATTTATGAATAACAACATATGGTTGACTAATTACGGTGTTTGATAATCTGATTCAACACTTAAAATTGAATGTATTAAGTAATAATTAATTAAGTCCATTTAGTAATTATAATTGATATAACTTAAAAATTTAAGTGTTTCATGAAATGTAGGTTAAAACTCAAAAAAATTTATATGAAACATATATAATTCTGATTGAATTTATACATACTAAATATAAGTAGCGATACATACTTTTATAAACACACCATCACCACCACTACTATTATCATCAGTACCTCAACCACAACCACCATGCCGCCACTACCACTGCTACTACCACTACCACTATTCTGTTGCCACCGCCACCGCCACCGCCACCACCACCACCACCACTACTGTCACTACCATTACTACCATCACCACCATGCTATTGCTGTCACTACTACTTATCACCGCCACAACGCTACCACTACCATCATTATGCTACTGCCGCCACCACCACCTTCGTCACCATTATCATTGTTGTCATATATGCCATTATCATTTTAATATTACTACCATTGTTCTTACTACTACCGCCACCGCCACCACTATTACTGCCATCACCATCACAACCTACCACTACCACTACTATTATCACCATCATAATACAAAAATTAAAATATATGATTTAAAAATAATAAATTTCAAATTTGATTTTATACATATCAAACAACTCATTTTTAATTCACCACTTAAATTTTTATCACATATCTTTCAGCTTAAAAAATTAAAATTCAGTTTTCAATACTTAATTTTTAGTCTTCAATTTTTAATTTTTAGCTTCATCAAATACCAATTAAAAAAAAAAAACTTTAACTTATTACTATTTGGTCTATTTTGAAAAGTAAGTTAAAGATTTTCAACTTATTTTATTTTATTTTTTTAAATTTTTTTTTGAAAAAAAATATAAATAAATAAATAATATGATCTAAAAAGCAAAAAAATTAAAAAACTGATTTTTAACCGTTTGGGAAAAATAGGTTATTTTGTAAATATTGAAATCGCATGGGTATTTTTGCATTTTCATCAAATTCGAATTTTTTTATTTTTTATATTTTTTATATTTTTTTAATATCATTTTTCTTATTATATTTGCATAGGGAAGCAGGCTGCCAGGCAGGCAGTAACTGAAATGAAAATTTTCACACGGGTGGCGGGATTCCTGCATTCTAACGTCTCCTATTCAGCGCCGATCCGATAAGCCCGTTCTCTCTCCTCCCTCACGGGAAAGCAGAGAGAGAACAATCTCATCATCATCAAGGCCCTCCTCACCTTTCCTTTCTTTTCACACCTCTCCATCTCCCTTAACACCTTTTCTCTCACATACACATACATATCTATCTTTATACTCTAATTATTTATAGAATCTCTCTATGTGATTGCTTCTTTTCCAAATACTGCTTCCACATACTCTACCCATGGATCCGTATTCAATTTCTGTTAGTCCCTTTCGCCTTCAATTGAATCGCAATTTTTTTTTTTTTAAAAAAAAAAATTTGATCGATGTATTGTATGTGTGTGTGTTTGTTGCAGAGAAAATTGTTCATGATTCGGATCTGCAGATCGCTTGCGAGCTGCATTCTCATGCTGTTCGACGTACAATAGCGAAGGCGGTTTGAATAATATACGAAGGAGGAGGCGAAGAAGAAGAAGCTTGGAGTGATATATAATAATGGAAAAGAGGAAGTATCCGATTGGACCCGAGCACTATACGCTGTATGAGGAGGTAGGGCAAGGTGTGAGTGCTTCGGTTCATCGTGCCCTTTGTATTCCTCTCAACGAGATTGTCGCCATCAAAATTCTCGATTTTGAACGCGATAATTGTGATCTGGTATGGCGTTTGTACATACATCATCAAATATATGTGCCTATATCATATATGTATGTATATGTGTACATGTACTTTGTCCTCTGCTTTTACCTGGAAACTTGAATTAGAAGTGTTTTATATAACTTTAGTTCTTAGTGATAAGCTACTGCTCACTGGATTATCAATAATTTTGGAAATTGAAAATCTCAGTTCAACTAAGCAACAACCAAAAAATGAAAATCTAAAGGTTAAAATTTTCAATTTTGTTTATCTTTTCTCACACTTTCCAATCAACTTGTACTTTTCTGTGTTCTTGGACTCAATCTTTTGTTGAATATTAGAGACAGATTATGTTCACAACTGAATAATGCCCCGTAATCCTTGAGGTCCCAGGTTCCACTCTCCCTAGGGCTGGCCAGCTACTTGGGTGACATTACATATCGTTGATAGGACAAAACTTCCAAGTCTAGGCGAACTGTACCCATTATCAAGAGTGTGGGTTCGAATCTTGCTTATGTGTGAATCCACAACTTCCTGCTACATGATTGAGTGAGTCTACTATGTAATACCACTAAGTGTGACCTCTGGGCCTCGGCTCCTTAGGGTCTAGCCTCAAAGGTCACCTTTTTGTGGTTAGGCCCAATAACTGCCTTGTTTGCGAATTGGCTATTTTAGTTGACTTTTTGATTTTTTACGAAAATATATGCAGAAAGTAAAGAGAGTGATGTGACAACTTATAGTGACTTTTTGCCTAAAAACCAAGCTTGGAAATTAAAAATCTCAGCTCTAGTGATCATGATTTTAATTTCCTCTTATATGACTTTTAGGTTCATTATCTGCTTGTGCCCTTGATATCAGTTGTTTTAGTAGTGAGCTTTGCCTATTGTTAATTTGTTCCATGACATGTTTTCAACTAAAGTTGCCATTTCTTTGTAGAATAACATATCTCGTGAAGCACAGACCATGGTCCTGGTTGACCACCCAAATGTTCTTAAATCACACTGCTCGTTTGTTAGGGATCATAATCTGTGGGTCATTATGCCGTTCATGGCTGGGGGTTCTTGTCTCCACATATTGAAGGCTGCATATCCAGATGGGTTTGAGGAGGTTGTTATTGCAACAGTATTGCGTGAGGTATTGAAGGGCTTGGAGTATCTTCATCATCATGGACATATTCATCGGGATGTCAAGGTCAGTAGTTCGATTTTAATTTTGATTCAATTGTACTGTTGTTGGTTCCCAGGCTATTTCCTCTTCTCAATTTATTATGTTCAATCGCCTTATTGTGTGTGAATGGCATGCATAGTTGAACAAATATTCAATACATGCATGTCTTAATTTTTCATGTTTAAAAAAGAAAAAAATTGGGAACTCCTGAACTTTTTTAACATGCTCCAAGGAATTGGATTGTAGCATTTGAAAGTACTGAATTTCAACTCTTGAAAGCTATGGTCAGTGTTGCAAAGTCTCTACAGGTGACTTTTGATTAATGTATAGTTTTATAAGAAATTCACTCCTTTTGAATTAGAACTCTTAAAAACTATGGCCAGTGTTGCAAAGTCTCCATGGGTGACTTTTGTTTAATGTTTAGTTTCAAAAGAAATTCACTCTTTTTGAATTTCAACTCTCAAAAGCTATGGTCAGTGTCATAAAGTCTCCATAAATGACTGGTCTAGTTTTGTTTAATGTTTAGTTTCCTAAGAAATTCACTCTTGTTTCACATAGTTTTACCCTCATCTTACAATTAGTGTAATAAATGACTAGATTCTTAACTGTCTCTAGTAAAAGTTAACAGAGGATTACATACTTGCGTAAGTTACGTTAAAGCAACACAAATGCAAATATTGTTGCTGGATATTGTGCTAATATGTTTCTGTAAGTTTAACTGTTGGATTCTTGGAGGAGGCATTTCCGTGTTTTTCACTGAGCTTGTTTTACACATAAAAACTAAACAGAAAACCAAATGAAAATTCCCCACTGAGCTTCCAGATCTACTCTAGTCATTTTTGGTGGGTACCTTGTCCTTTTTTAGAGCATGGAAAGAAGAAAAGCTAATTAGAATTGGCTTCCTATACTTGGCAAAGTATCAACCCTCAGTACCTTTCATGCTTAGTTTCTATTCTTTTTTTTTTTTTTTTTTTTTTTTTTTTTTTTTTTTTTTTTACACCAAGTTTTAGACCAACTCAGAGGATTTCAAAATTACTAAGTTGATTTAGATTAATCAAGCTCTCTCTTCCTTAAGGTCCTATGATAAACTAACAGCTTTAGCTATAGATAAGCTAATCCAAACTGGCCTAGAAAAGGCAAACAACATAATTTCCAAGTGGTTTCTGCAAAGTCCCTGATACCTTATTAGTCCTGATTAGAAAGGCAACACTGATCTACTTATAACACATGAAGTCTGTGAAGCCTGAGTTAGATGCTTAGCAGGATAAGCATAGGTTACACCTTTGAACTTCTCACGTGCGCGTGCACAACCCCCACCCCCCCAAAAAAATAAAAAATAAAAAATAATAATAATAATAATAGAAGGAAGCAGGGAAAAAAAAATCTTTTCAGATAGGGGAGGAGATCAATGTGAAGTGAAAAGAACTGATTGTGAGATATTTTGGATCAGTTTGACAGACTAGTTAAGAAGAGACTAAAATTTCAAAAGCATGCATGGATATGACAGGATATATGTTTGTTGAAATTAGAGATTTTATTGAAATTACAGATTTTTCTTCTTCTTAGGGTCGTATGGTTAAACATGTTGTATTTTGTACTCACCTGTTAAATATCTCTCACTTCTAACAGGCTGGAAATATTCTCATTGATGCACGTGGCGCAATTAAGCTCGGAGATTTTGGTGTATCTGCTTGCTTGTTTAATTCAGGGGATAGGCAACGGACGAGGAATACATTTGTGGGGACACCGTGCTGGTATGCCTTTCGCACCTGTGTGTCACGAATAATTATTTTCTTAAAAATCTTCAGTAATAGCACAGCCTTTATAGGCAAACCAGAGGGATCCAATATCACATTATTTACATCTTAATATAGTGTAATCCAAAGGGCAACTTCTTTCTTGTTTCTGTATGTAGTATATTCTTTAATTAGTGGATGATTATTTGTTTTGCAGGATGGCACCCGAGGTTATGGAGCAATTACATGGTTATGACTTCAAGTCTGTTTATATGTTTCTTGCAAGTGTTCCTTCTTGTTTTTTATTTTTTTAATTACATATTATGAAGTGTTCTTATTTCGATAATATTCCTACAGGGCTGATATCTGGTCTTTTGGCATTACTGCTTTAGAGCTTGCCCATGGCCATGCTCCTTTTTCAAAGTATCCTCCAATGAAGGTGCATACATTATGTGAAGTCACAAGCTTTTATTTGCATCTTTGATGGAAGTAGCATCTTATATTTCAATGCTAATTCACAACTGTCAGGTATTGCTTATGACCTTGCAAAATGCTCCACCTGGCCTTGATTATGAGAGAGACAAGAAGTTTTCCAAGGTATGTGCCTATAAAAGCGGCTTTAATTTTAAGCTTGGTTGTGATTGTGGCATTTGATTTTTTTCTTCCCCTTTCTCTTCGTGCATTTTCTTCGTCCTTAGTCCTTTAAGCAGATGACTGCTAGTTGCTTGGTAAAAGATCCTTCAAAACGGCCTTCTGCAAAGAAGTTGTTAAAGCATTCATTTTTCAAGCAAGCTAGATCAAATGATTACATATTGCGAACACTTTTGGAGGGGCTACCTGCTCTTGGTGATCGTCTTAAGGCCTTGAAGGTTAATACATTACTTGATTTATTTTTTGAGGAGATGAATTGGCATACTGATGTGAAAATGTGATATTCCAATCTGGGCTCTTTAATGAGTGTGCAATTATTATCTACAGAGAAAAGAAGAAGATATGCTTGCACAAAAGAAAATACCAGATGGGCAAATGGAGGAAATGTCACAGGTTTAAATTTTTGGATCCATTGCAAAGATGAGTAGATGTTGATAGTTTGCTCTATTTGGTAGCAACATATTATAGTATGAATCTTATTATCTCTCATTTGGATTGGTAGTTTGATATAAAAATTTTGGTCACTAGATTTTTTGATTGTTTCTTTCCCAATTTCCTCCCAGATTTAAATTGTGCATGTGCACTCTAACATTCTTCTAGTCCAATTTGTGAATGTGAACTGTCAGTCATGATCATTTTACATTTACCAAATAGCACGGGCGATTAATAATTATGCAGTCAAGTGGTTCCTTAAACATCTTGCAGAGTTTTTGGGTATTGTTACATCGTTGAATTGGCTCATGCCCTTGTTGACACTGTTGATTTTCTTGTGAAGGACAACTTGTCAAAAGATGTCCTCTTGCTGGATTATATCCTTATAGTGTGAGCATGCTGGCCCAGGCAAGCTTACGACACATTAAAATACAGATACTACATGAACAGACCCTACTTGATTGGGTATAAAGAACAAATAAAAAATAAGGGCAAATTACATGTACCTCCCTCAAGGTTTAGCTAAATTACAGATACCCTGAGATTTTGAAAATTACAGACACCCCCCTGAGGTTTATATTTTCATAACAAATTGCTCCTTGAGGTTTATATTTTCATAATAATTTACCCTCTAATTTGTTATGCAAATATAACCTTCAGGGGAATATCTGTAATTTTTCAAATCTCAGGGGTATCTATAATTTTGCTAAACCTCGAGAGATATATGTAATTTGCCCAAAAAAATAAATGAGGTTGCAGTCCTAATTCCGAAATTTCTGGTTATGTATTGACCCACAACCATGAAGTGTAATGTTAACACTAGCAGAATTGCGATAGTAATTTTGGCTGTTTGTTTCAAATGTGTACAACTTTGTATGACTCTGCTCTCATAAATATCATCATCACATTTGTGTCTTTGTTTCCTGTTGTGGTCTTTTTTTTTCTTCCTCGATGATAACTTGCTTACTCCCCCTTCCTGTTATGTCATCACTGCTTCTGCATGTTGTAACTTCTTTCATAATAGTGCTCTCCTAAATATCGTACATTATTTTATTTTATTTATACCTAATGCAGTCTATTTTTCTTCTGTTTGAATGATAATTAGCTTACTGATTTGACAAATATTTTCTTCTGTCATATTGTTTCTACCTGTTGTGGTCGTCAATTCCTTTCAATACTATTTTTAAGTGGATTTTTTTGTAGAAGTAGAATCTTTCTATGCGATCACTAGCTTGTTTTAATTTGCATTTTTGTGAATTGTGTAGAATGAATATAAACGAGGGATTAGTGGTTGGAACTTCAACCTTGAAGACGTGAAGGCTCAGGCTTCCTTGGTAGGATAACTAGCTATTTGTTCTGATCAGGTTTTCCTTTCTGAACTCATTAAATTGTTGTAAATTAGGTTTATTGATCAATATATGTATATGTTTTCATTCGGCTAGATCCAGGATGAGGACACTCCATCCGAACAAGATCAAGGAGGAAGATCAATTACTTCTTCTGGCCTTGACGTTGAAAAGAAATTTCAGTATCAGTTGTCTTTTGTGAGCCACTCTCCACAAGTTTCAGATATATTGTCTACATTTTTTGTATGATAGTCTTTAGTGAGACGTAGATCTTTTTGCAGTTCTTAATGTTATATTGCTTCACAGGAAGATAATGATTCGATGCAGAATCAACCACCTCCTCTATTAGCCGACTCAACCGTGACTAGTAACTCGTATGTTTTCTTGTGTAAATTTTTCACACCTTTTCCTCTCATATTTGTTTGCTGCTATATGTTTTGACATCTATTTACACCTAAGAAATACGGTACGTGGATATGACAAATTTTTTAACAAATAGGATATGAATATGGTGGGATACAGCAATTTTTTTTTAATTTATAATTGAACATCTAACATACAAATTATAGTTCAATAACATAATTAAAAAGAGAAATTATCCAAAAAAAAAAAAAAAAAAAAAAAATTGATAAATCATACGAGCTGTTTTGATGTCATTATTGTGTCTACTACAGTCATTGTGTCTACTACAGTCTACAACAGTGTAAAAAAAAAAAGGCCAAAGTTAAATAACATGGGTCATTTTACATTACTTTTTTTTTTTTTTTTAAAGATGATTACAGAGAACCCCAGATATCTTTGTTCATTTGTTTGCTGCAAAGAAAGAAGAAAAAAATCTGGAAAAAAATGAAAGAAAGAAGAAGCTGAATTGAAGAAAAACAAAGGCAAAAAAAAGATATCTTTGTTCTTTGTTTGCTGCCAATAAACAGTACAAAAATCTGGAAAATAAAAAGATGAAAAAAGAGGAAGAAGAATCGATCGTTTGCTGCGAAGAAACAGCACAAAAATCTGGACAAAAAAATGAAAGAAAGAGTAAGAAGAATCGAAGAAGAAGAGGGGGAAGAATCGAAGATGAACTTACCTCTTCAATCGCACCTTCGAAGGAGAGAAGCACTCAGGAGCACCTTCGATTAAACCTTTCAATCGCACCTTCGAAGTGTTCTTCAGACTCTCCTGGGAGTATTTCTGGAAGGAGATAATCGAATAGACATAGAACCCTAATTTTAATTGGTTCTTCAATCGAACCCTATTTCTGGAATCAGTCTCGGAGTATTTCCTGAAGGAGATACTGTAAGGAGATGAATGATAAAAAAAACCCTTATTTTTATTATTTGGTTTCATGTTTTATTTATTACAAAAGAACCCCCAATTTTATAAATTTTTAAAATAGACACAAAAAATTGCTCCGGTACCCTTTAATTTGTAGAAAATCTTGTTTTTTATCCCGGAGTACTAAAAAACGTACCCATGGTTTACCCATCACTATATGGATCGTATAAAACATACCCAGTGCATTTTTGGCCTACCCGGTACGCATGTAGTCGTACCGGTACGTTTACTCGCACCTAGTAAGTACCTGGTACTTGTACGACAATATTTTTGGAGTAGCCGTGCTTCATACACATAGTTTGCTTATTATGAGTTCTATGATTTGAAGAGTGGTGCATTTGCTAAGACCAATTTCAATGTTGTTCATTTACTGTGCTTGTTTGTCACTCTGTTGAAACTAAATTTACAAATTTGTTTTTATTTCCAGAACTAAGTATGAGAAATCTGACAATGATGCAAGCACTGCTAGTTCAACCCTTGAAAACCAAGTTTCACAAACTTCTTCTCCCTGTTTTGGCGATACTATTGAAAATAATTTGGCTGGGAGACCTGGTTTGGACGTCAGTGGAAGAATCTTTGATGGCATGGCCATGCAAGCTCATCAGAGGGGAGGTGCATCTGGCAGTTTCATTTTTCCAGATGCTTGTTTTCTTCCTAGTAAAGGAGAGAGGTACAATATTTAGCTTAGATAAGCTTCTGGACGTGTTCTGTTTTTGGGTAGTGGGTGCTGTCTTTTTTATCATATTGTTTGGGAGCACAGTACATCACATGCACTCTTAAAATTCTTTGGGAATTTATATTTTTATGAAGATCTTACCTTTCTGCATACCTGTAAGTTCTGCGATGTGCTTCTGATGATTTAGTGCATAAGTTTCTACCTTCAAACTTAATGTTGAGCATGGTATGATGGAGCTTTCTACCACCATGATAGTGGAATGGCTCAGTTTATTTCCCATAGGTATTGCAAGCTAGAATCCTTTCTTAAAAATGGGTAACAATGAAATATAAATTTCAAACATGCAAACCATGACATAAAAAGGACGAGGAAAGAAATTTCAATACGTTTTGCATTAGAACATATAACATCGAATTCCTACCGAGGCATAGTGGTTGAGATGCTAAGATAACCAAGTGGACTTACTTTGTTCTACGAAGGCCAATGGATCCAATGGATAGGCTTTATTTTCTTTTGAAATTTAGCAACCTTGGATTTTTTGAAATCCAGAAACTCTCCTAGGGTCTAAGTACATCCAAAATGGTGTTAGGTTTACTTTGATCAGATGTTATGGACAACTATTGTTAGTGAAAAGCAGCAAATTTAAGGGGAAAAAAAAAAAAAAGATATCAAAATCTTAAAGTGGCTTATGAAGGAAGCATATGAAAGGGGGTGCTGGTTGAAAAATATTGGACTACAAGGGGGAGTTGATCATAGATATGGTTGGGATCCTTCATGTGTGGAATGTAGAAAAGAATGAGACAGGGCTGTATGGTTGGAATCCTTCATGTGTGGAATGTAGAAAAGAATGAGACAGGGCTGTGAAGTGTACTTGAAGCATATTGAGTTTCAGTCCGAAAACAGTTAGTGGGTACAATTCTGGCGTTATGCTTGGTGTGGGAATGTTTCTCTCAACCTATTTCCCAGGACCTATTTAGTCTAGCATTCTACCTTTCCTTGATACTGATGGTCTGTTGGTGTTAATATGTATGATGGAGGGGTGATCTGGAATTTCTGTTCATTAGAGGTGTGCAAGATTGTGTGTTGGAGTCTTTAGATACTCTCTTTGATTTGTTGTATCAGATGATCAATTTGGTTGGCAGGGAGGATCGCATGAGGTGGGTGGTACTAAGAAACTTCTGTTTTGGTTTAGAGATCATACTAGTTGTGTGGACAGGTGCATCCTCTTTTATTTGGAAAGTTGTTTGGGGTTTAAAGCCCCTTCCATGCTTTGCTTATTTTTCATGGATGCAGCATGGGAGCAGATGGTGATGATGGATAATTTGACACGAGGGCTAACTGGTTTTGCATGTGTAAGAGAGCATAGGGAACATTAAACCATCTTTTGTTGCATAGTTGTGTGGATAGAGGCTACCACTTTTCATTGGAAAGGTATATGTGGTTTAAAGTGCCTTCCATGCTTTGCTTACTCTTCCTGGATGCTGCATGGAATCAGTAGTGATGTGGATAATTTGGTAGGAGGGCTAAATTTCTTCCCACCTGGTCTTCCATGTGTAAGAAAGACGATGAAGCATTAAACCATCTTCTGTCGTGTAGTCTTGTAGCAAGCTATTTGTGGTGTTTGTTTCTGTCTCTTGTAGGGCTCACTGCGTGATGTCTGCTCAGTGCTTATGGCGTTTGGTTTTTCTTAAGAGGGGTTGCTTAAATGGGAGAGATAAAAATGCATGACCAACTTTTCTTGTTTGCCTTTGGTGTATTTGGAGGGTAACAAACACTTGTCTCAGGACATATAAAACTCTACTTGCCTTGCTTGTAAGTTGTAGATGGAGTTTGGTTTGTAAGGGCGAGATGACAACCAACAGACCTCCATTTTCTTCAACCTATTTGGAAAAATATTCAACTTCACCGTACCTCTCTCTATTTCCACCTTTCTCTCTCTCCTCTTTCTATATTTTAATTTAAGTCTATGTTTATGTGGGATGAAATTAAAAGTATATTCCATTTCCAAACACCCCTAAGCAGAACCTTAGGACTATTTTCTTTTGGCTTTTGTATGAAGGGTTTCCTCTCTTACTGTCTTCGTTGATTTTTGAAGGAGATTTGAGTAGAAGCATGGTTGTTAGAATTTTATGATTCACGATTTGATTCGTCCGATTCAATACTAATTTAAAAGAAAATGATTTGATTCATGCAGTTGAATCTTAAACCGAGTGCATCTTACGATTTAATTGCGATTCACTATGATGCATTGCGCTTTACTACGATTCATTGTGATTTAATTATAATGATGTCGTTTTCGCAAAATAAAAAAAGAGATGAATTAGTTATATTTGTATACATGGTTCTATATGTGTACATATATAATTTAGTTATATTTATATTTATATCATTTCAAACACTATATGTATTTTTATATGTATATACACACATAAAATCAAATCTTATGCTAAATAAAGTGAATTTTACGATTCACAATTCGATACAATTCATGCTTTACTATTTTACTAAAACGATTCACGATTCGATTTGCGATTTGACAACAATAAGGGGAAGTAGTGTTTAAGCTTTGAAGCTTTAAGCATTGGTTTTTTCTTTTGCTTGCATGTGTGCAGTCCCAGTCTTGTATACTCCACATATACTTGCCATGGTTTCTGATTTGAAATCACAACCTCGTGTTCCCTTTTTATTCCTGAAAGATAATCTGATGCACTTAGATTCCCATTCTCAGGCCTCTATACTGAAATGCAAATTATACATGACATGACATGGGTGCCAAGGTTTCCATTGATATGCAATTTCACTTAAACGATTCCAATGTGGTTCGTGGAACCATTTTGCTGATTGTGGGGGCTAAGTTCACTGTGGTTTGGGGCTGAAGTACTTTACCTCCTTCAGTTCAAATATAGGTAGACCTTTTTCCTTTGGTTTTGGATTGATTTGCCCTAAACCTAATCTGTCCAATAGGAAACTATCCTGGTGGCGTGCATGCAAATATTGTTCAAAATGTCTTCTAGTTTGTCCAGTTCTTTTGGATGTCATGCCAAGACTAATTGGTTGCAGTTTTTCTGGGAGTTTGTTTGCCCATTGTCTTCAACTACTAATATTTGCATCTGCTATTCCAGAGCAAGGAAAATGATATTTAGGTGTTGATTTGGCAGTTGGTTCTGCCAAGTAATGGTGGAGGCCAGATTTTTTGGGATATCATATACTAAAAAATGAGTACATATCTAATGTAGCCTGTAGGCCAGTGACCTCGTACTAGTTGGGTAGAGAAGACTCTATAGCATGTGTGAAGACCATAGTACCATAGGTTTCATCTCATCCCATTTCTGCTTACCATGTGTGAGTTGCCTGGAATCAACACATCATTATCGGGAATATCAACATTGAGTTTTGAATCTATTAGTACTCGAATTAAACCAGTTTTCAACATTCTATTTCCTATATATACATAATTATTTAGATCTCTGGTATTGTATGTAAATTCCTATGTCATGATTCTACTGAAATGCTATCCATTTATTCAACTAGCGGAAACCACCTTCTTTAATTATTGATATTTGTTTTAAACTGCAATTAAGAAATTTCACTTCTTACCGTGTGAATTATGTCATTGCATTTCAATCTGGCAAGTTTCTAGTGAATTATGTCAAATTTTCAGTGATAAATTGCAAAATCAGCTCCAAAACATCTCAAGTAGCAATGGAACTCCTGTTCCACAGGCTGTAGATGATGCACCTCCCGAAATCCTCTCTAGAGCTTCTAGAACCTCAGGCAAGTAAACATTGCTAGTTTCAAATTCTGGGTTTCTAGGGAACTTATATTCATATAGAAACTTAGATTGACTTCGTTGGGTTGCTGTATGTCACCTTAGCTCCATTTTGGTGTCACAGACATTCTCTGCTTTTACGTATAATTAAAATTCTTTCTTCTTCTTTTTCTCTCTATTTGTTTTTTCTTTTTCCCAGCAAACAGTGAAGACCTTGATGAGAAAGCGAAAGGTTCAGTTGTTCAACAAAGGGGGCGCTTCAAAGTAACATCTGAGAGTGTTGACTTAGATAAGGTCACATTTTACTTTCTGCAGTGCTGTACCTGATGATCCTGAGATACTCCTGTTTAGAAGATAACATTTGGTGATTTCTTTATAGGTAGCCCCATCTCCTTTGATGCAAAAGAGTCACAGCATGCAGGTTTGTACTTTTCAAGTCAACTCAATCATGTAAAGTATTAGTTAAATTTAAGTGTAAATTTCATAGATACTCTTCATTGGTGCTTTTCAAGTTAACAAAATCATGTAAAGTAAAAATTAAATTAAAGGTAAGGTACACTGTATTTGAAAATATCAATTGGCTCTCCTCTAAAAAAGCAACACCCAATTGGTACACATTAATGTATGTTTGGAAGGGAAAATATTGGGTACACACTTAACCTTCAGCTGAAATTTATGACCTCTTATTTTTTACTCTTCGAAAACTATTTAATAAGATAACACAGTTTTAATATTAGAACTCTAATTCTAATACAACCAATCAAATTAATTTCATTTGGTCTTTCTTTCTTTCCCCTTTATCATAATCCCACCACACTAGTAACACCACCATGATGTACCATCGTCACCTTTGCAAATCAACATATAGATTTGCCCTTTACAAATCACAGTTGAGTTCTTTAGCAATGGCCAAATTAAAATTATGTTTTCATGGGAACAAAAAGAGTGGGAAGAGAGAAGATTAATATGGTGGCCCTGGTGGTTTGGTTTGGCATGCATGGTAGGCATGGTGTGTGGAGTGGGTATGGGGTATAGTGGTTGGAGGACATAAGTGACATTGGCATCATGTTGGGTAGAAGTTTGTTCATATGGCCATATTGTTTGGTCATATTTAACGGAGACCAATAGAGGCAGTAGTGAAAAAATGCGATGCAGTAACGGTAGGTGGAAGGTTTTGGGGACCCGGTAGGTCTAGATTAACGTTGGCTAGTATTGTAAATAGAGATATAGATACACTTAATTTGACTAACGAAATGGCCTTTGATAGAGCCGCGTGGACAAGAAGGATTCATGTAGCCGATCCCATTTGATGGGACTTAAGGCTTGGTTTTGGTTTGGTTTGGTTTTAATTAGACTGGTTGGATTGTGTTCTAATTTTAGGTTTTTTGGTGTTACTTGTTTCCCAGCAATTAGAATAGTTGAATTGTTTCTTAATTTTAGATTTCTTTGTGTTTAAGAATACTTGGTCTCCAAGGTTTAGATTATCATAAATAGCTATGTAAGGAAACAATATTGCTATTAAAAGGCATCTCCAAGGTTTAGATTATTAGACATGGACCTACACAGCTATTTATAATAATCTAAACCTTGGAGACTCTTGCTATGTAAGCCTTAACGCTTCACTGAATCTATCCTGGCCTTCTTTCTTATACAGGCGTATACAATCTCTCTAATTCAAAAAGGGGGATTTTGCGTATATATATAAGGCTCCAAAAAACCAAAGTAGTGCTTCATAAACGAGGTGGCATCTCAAGTAGCGTTCATAGAGACCCACTTAGACACGGGCCTACAAAACTATTTATAATAATCTAAACCTTGGAGACTCTTGCTAAGTAAGCCTTTAGACATGGTCCTGCACGCTCCTTACATAACTTTTTATAATAATCTAAACCTTGGAGGCCAAATATTCTCGGACACCAAGAAATCTAAAACTAGGAAATAATCCAACTAGTCTAATTCTTGGAAAACAATTAACCTACAAATTAGGAAAACAAAATAGATCTAAATTAAGAAACCTAATTCTATATAATATATCAAAAATTTTTAAACTAAAAATATAAAAAATCTTAAAATCTTATCCTACATCATGATGGGTTTGGTGGCAATCCTGTGGCAGGGTTTCTGTCAAGGGCAGGATCTTGTTTGCTAAGTGGTAGTGCCACCTTAGTGGTTCTGTTTTGCATGGGAGTGACTGAGTTGCTTAATTCATAAACATTAAGGTTGGCTGAGTTGATTGGGCTAGAAAATCTTGATGGGAAGTTGACTTTAACAAGTTTTAATAAAGGCACAATGGGTATTTGTGAAAATATTACATCAACTATTCATGACAAATGGCTATAATTGACAAAAAGGGGATCCTATTGCTTGAAAATCAAAATGATGGGAGCCAAGTGATATTTTCCAATTATGAAAGTGCTGTCATTGTAATTTAAACTAAAATTAATCTTATGCCTGCATGTGCCCTACTAGCAAACACCTAAATTTAATCTCTTTCTCTCGCTCTCCCCAAATGCATTCAACAAATTGCATTTATTGTCTTTCCCATGATCAAGCCATTTACTGAAAATGATTGTTTCAATCTTTCTACTTCTCATTGATCTTGTTTATCATCCCACCTTCATAATTTTATCTCACTAGTCCACACTCTAGCCTAGCTATTTAAACTCTCTAGATTACAAAGAGTCTCTCAAAATTCTTCCAACAAATTAAAAAAATAAAACAAGGTTAAGGGGTTGTTTGGGGTGTCCTAAATAAGTGTACTTTTTGTCTATTTAGACTAAAAAGTTGAGGTTGAAAATATGAATGTTTAGGTTAACTTTTTAACTTTTTATGGAAAAATGTGTATTAAAAAATTATATAAATTAATGTGTAGGGAAAAATTAGTATTGGGAGTTGTGCAGTTGTAATTGTTGACTTTTGGTGAATAGTGATAACTTTTTAACTTTTTGAGTAACTTTTTAACTTTTTGACTTTTTTGAGACTTCCCAAACTTGGCCTAAATTAATTGTATATGACTTGCTTTTGTCACTATTTGCTCACTTTGTTGTTACTATTCCTATTTGCATCTAAATCATATTAGACACATGTACATGTGTCTGACTGTGGGTGTGCATAAGCATGTGAACATTATTTTTTACATTAGAAATCCAGACAGGATTCAAAAAGGTGGGAAATGAGGGACGTGTAAGAAACCAAATTTATGATCTTTTTTATGTTTCATGCATGTACCTCAGCCAATGTTTATAAATTGGACTTTATTTAAGAAACACCCAACGTAATCCTTTTCCTCCTTTTGATTTTTGTAATTTGTACACTTAGATCTTTTGGTGTATAGATGTTGTGAAATTTTCAAACTTTTTTAACTTCTTTCTATTGATATTCCACATGAAGGTAGTTTTGTCGTTACTTGCATGTTTTCAGGGACCTCAGGACCTGCTTCTGGATTTAAAATTTAAGTACTTTACTTTTAATGATAGTATGCTTGTTATTTATTTCATAAGTTTATTCATACCTAAGAAGCATGGACACTTCTACGGAGGAAACATGTCGTGTCCGACACTTAAGGCACTCTTTGGACACTCCTAAAAGCGTGTCCGACACTTCTTTAGTGTGTTTTGATTAAAAAATCAAATTCATAACATCGGATACGTCAGCGACACTTCGCGGACACTTCAGCGACACTTCTTGAGCCCTCCAAATACATTCTATATGATGAATCGCTTTATTATAACAATGTTCTCCATTCTTCATTACACAACTTAAGCATTCTAAATATATGCTTGGAAACATTTATAAGATGAATACATTTTGTGTAATATAATGTTATATAATTGTTTTACATTGTTTAGAATATAGTTGCTATGTAAATGATATCTTGATGTTTAATTTATGAAATGTCTAGCTTTTTAAGGTAAAAAATGTGTTGTATTACATTTTTTTTTAATATTATTTTTGAATAAATTATTCATATATATGACATATAATAATTTATAAAAATACAAAACTTTATTGTGTTCCATGTGTTGGCATGTCGATGTTGTGTCCGTGTCATGTCGCCTGTCTGTCTTTGTGTTTGTGCCTGTAGATTCATACACGTGTATTTCAGTATCAAACCCAAATGTTTTTACCAGATTAGTTTTGTTCAATTGTTTTCAGATGTTACAATAAAAATTTGGCTCTTATTTATATTGGGCCTATTTTATTTCTTTAAAATTTGTTATAAGTATTTTCATTTTCATTTTTAATTTTTTTTCTTCTCAGTTTAGTGATTTAAGAGTAATCTGGTGGTTGTAGTAGACTCTTGCACAGTTAGTTATTAAGCGTTGATTGAAATTTGGAGTTCAACTTAATCTAATGACTAGATGCACTTAATACTGAACCAATAATTGAATTGAGTTATATTTTATAGAGTAATCTTATGGGGATGTTATGGGTTGTGTAGGTGATTACCCAATATCCCTTCATTTCTCTTCCATCACCAACATCTGATCCTACACCACCAAATATTCTTGGTCGCTCCCTTTTTCCGACATTGCTGTCTGTTTTGCAGACAAATATTATTCAAAGGGTATGAGTTAGCTATATGTGTTTGATCTCTTTCCCTCTATTTTTGTAGAATTTTTCATTTGTCATGTTGTTCTCAACAGGAGAGTATTCTAAGCTTAATGAAGCAAGTCTCTACTGGTGACTCTACAGGTGTGAGAAAATCAATTCTTCTTAATTTTCATTTATTTTATTCAAATATGTTGGTCTTACTTGCTGTGTTCAGGCAACCATGTAGTTGATGGAGGAAGTATGCTACTTAATACAACTGTTGTGGAGAAATCATTGGTATGTAATGGCACTAGGTTCCATTGGATGGCTTGAATTCCATTTATATAATTGATCTTGCAATTTAAAAAGTTTGTGCTTTGTGTTAATTGAATAACACTGAATATCTGTTTAAAATACAATACACCCTCTAGTAATTAATAATTGTGGGGCCCTAAAAAGTTATTTTTAATAAAACTATTAATATTAGGTTTCTCTATAATTTTCAATGAAGAAAAAATTTGCTTGTAATTATAGTAGTTTGAATACAATAACAGGATATCCATGCATATTTTTTGGGTAATAAAATATTTTTCTAAAAATAAATAATCGTAGCGATACTTATTTGTACAAAAGGTTTTAACCCCTTCTTTTGTGACAGGCAAATTAATATTACTGATCATTTCTATAGAACACATATGTCCATTCATTTGTATTGTAATAATTAATAATATAAGAGGATATTTCAAAACCATATTAATTATTATCTAACAAAATTATTAATTATGCACCAAGGCATGAAGTTAGTTTCTCAAAAGACTCTTTAGCTAATAGAGACTGTTGTGTTATAGAATATTAATTATATAAGAGTCTCAATTATACATGGACTTGTGGCCAATGCTTTAAATATAGCATTTATCATTACATGCATTTATCATTACATGTTACATGAATGAGATCGTTATTCAATATATCTCTTATATATTTGTAAACTAGGTCACGTCATGTGGTTAAAAAAACTAAATTCAAATGGCCACTAAAATATAGCACTGCAATCAAGTCTTCCAAGAATGTTACATGGGTTCAAGAGATAAATAAATTAAAATTAAAAAAGAAGCACAAATGGTGTCATAGTAAACTGTCAAACCCATACTATAATATGACATTGCTCAATGTGGTGAAAGCTTGGGTTGACAAGCAGGATAAATGTGGGTTTGGAATCCAAGGGCTACAACTTTATGCCCAAAGTTTTGCCAAAAAAATAAAACAGAGTTTGAGCCTATATGCAATTAAGATGAGTCAAAGGGAAAATCACTAGCATTAGTGGCATTCTTTATGTGAGTGTGAGTGAGTGAGTGGATAATTTGAAAGATATGCCTAATATTTCATAACTAACAAGATGAAGGATCAAAATGATATTTGTAATGAAGGCTCAGGAGGATGATGTTGATGTTTATTTCTTTATTATTATTTTTTGCTTAAATTATTCAAACACTTGAATATGTCTTTCCTGACAAGGAAACAATAATGAAAGTTTTTAAAATACATAAACCAACTTTATCAAAAGACACTAATACTGAAATGATTTACATTTTGGAATTTGCATTATGAAATATGGTATACTTTTGTTCCAAAACAGTGAATTTACTTATTCAAAGCAATCTTAAAGTTTTTTTTTTTTTTTAGGAGAAAAAAATAAAATGTAAAAAAGTATGCCCAGTTTAATGGGGATTGGATCAGGAGGGGTAGATTGGAACAAACCTAACCTTTTGCATTATTTGCACTAAGTGGCCAAGTTTGAACCACTGACCCCCCTAAAATAAATCAAATGTGATAAATTAAAATCCTGAGAGTGGAGTTTTGATGGGATAAATTTAAGAAAATGAACTGTAATCGTACTAGAATTATGTTTTTGCCTGATTAATTTGAATAATAAAAGAGTACATTTTGTTGGATGCCTAACAGTAAAGAAAAATTGCTCTCATGCTTAGATATACTTAAATTTTAGTACATGTGGAATACCATGGTCATTTTCGTATTTATCATGAAGGAATGATTTGTGTAGCAGGTAACATTGGCATAGAGATATGGTTCTCATGAACAAGGTTGATCATGTTATTTTTGAAGTTGAACTTGTTGCTTCGTCTAATGAGTATTTTGGGTCACTTGTGGTCATTGGCTTTAGGAAACTCCCAAAATTTAACATTTAGGTTGTGTTTGGATCTTTGATTTGTGGGGGAAAAGAAAAGGAAAGGGAAGCTGATTTTCCACCCTTTTTTTAAGCCGGGAAATGAGAATAACATGAACAGATATTTGTCAAAACATCACTATTTTGTTTAGTTTGAGCTTCTCCAATGGTATGATGAAAGGCTTGTTCTCAAAACAATAGCATGGAACTCAAATTTGTGCTCTCCAATGGCTATCTTAACCTTGTGCTATCATTGCTAAATTTGGTGTAAATTTGGTGTGAGGTTTAGCTATAGCTAAAATTTGACAACCCCTAGGTTCCGTTTGGATAGATGCGGATTTCAAATCATGGGATTTGACCTTAATCATTGAAGGACAATGACTCAAATTTAGATATGATAGTTTACTTGTGAATTTCAAGATTGAGTTAGCTTTGTCATGATGGATTTGAAATAATTATATAAAACTAGTTATTTGAAATTATGCTAAGAATTCTCTTTTTAGCTGCAAGGATCCTACTATAATATATATCTTCTATCTCAACTTATCTTCTTCCATTGTTTTTTTGATTTGAAATACATAAGGTAGTTTGTTTTGTGTATGTTTGTTGTTTGGTTGCAGCTAGAGGCAGCTCACGATAGGGAGAAGGAACTACTTCAGGAAATAACTGATTCGCAATGGAGGTTTTTATAATCATAAACACACAACATTATACATCACAATGTCAAAAAAATCTCGTAACTTTTGAACGTTGTTTTTCTTTTAAAATTTTATTTTAATTTTTTATGCAGGCTAATATGTGCCCAAGAGGAGCTTCAGAAATATAAAACTGACAATGCTCATGTTGATTTCTTACCCTATTCTTGTTTCATATAAATTATGGCATATTTGTTTTGTTTTTTGGTTTTTTAATTTTTGTTGAACAGATTATAAACTATTATATCTCTGTTTCAGGTATGATCTTATTCCCCAACTGACATGAGACAGATGAAGAAAAATATAGTCAATTCCATTACACTGACTAAAAAGGAAAAAATAAAAGAAAAGAAAACAGTAAGGTGATTTCAATGACCAACAGACTTTATTAAACATTTAGCGGTTCAGTATGTTGCGTAGGAATGTTTCAACCTTGCTGCATAGCTCCAATACGTGCAAACCCTTGGTAAAATTATTCTTGTACATGATTTTATTATTATGTTCTCACTTTGCTTGTACTATATTATCATTAGACCTCTTGTATTTAGTATTCTGTCAAGTATATAGCAAGGACCTGTTTCTTTTAGTTTGTAAATAGATAAGTATATATTTTCTTTTTCGTTCATGATTCGCCCTAGTATTCATTTTAATATATTCCAACATTTTATGTGTTTGACTTTAATGCTATTGAAGGTGACTATAATGTTTTGTACATAAGTTCTCAGAACTATGGGAGTACCTTGCAGTCAACTTCTCATACTATTTTGTTAGGATATGAGTTAAAATTTTAAACCGTGAGTAATGTGTATTACTTGAAGCTTCCAGAGATTACCGTGCCTAACCCTATCCTGTTGAATTGTTTGTGCTTGGTCGACAACCATCGTGGATTAATCAGTAATGCGGCGTTGAATTAGAAAAGGGACCCCTTATAGAGATCCTCATTTTATGGAGCTAAAAGATACACCAAAATGTGTTTCTAGATATTCAAGACACTTGGCAATCTGAGATCAATCTGGGATTTTGATACACTTGGCAATCTGAGATCAATCTGGGCTTTTGATGATTTTTTTCACTACCTAGCTTTTTGATTTGATGTCGTCGATATGGGTTGGTGCTGGTGGTTATGGGGTTGGCTTGAAATGGTTTAGCATTCCACTTTCAGCTAAAAACCATTCATAGCAACATATTCTCTACTCAGCAATGCTAGGTATCATGAAAAGTCTTTCATGAAAATAGTCATGGAAGATTTGTGACATTTGGATTATACTTACAATAAAGCACCACGCACTAATCAAGGTAATCTAAGAGACAAATTTTTCATGATCATTTTCATGAAAAAATTTCATGATCCCTAACATTTCTCTTCTATGCTGCTAATGATTAGAATGAAGAAAATAATATTTCATTGTGCCTATAAATAGAAACCTTCACTTAACTAATTACTCCAACAAACTAAAAATAGTTGGGTAGATCCATAAAGATGTCTACTTCTGGTGATTCCTCTGGCTATGGCACTGGGTCTGGTTATGGCTCGGGCAATGGTTCAGGTAGCGATTCGACTGAGTCCATGACTGCTCTTCTTAGTGCAGTCTCCACAATGGGCTCTGGTATTGTATCACTAGCCCAAGGTTATGGAAAGACTGATGAGCCCAAATTTGGATGGGCTTGTGGAGAGTCTGGATCGGTGTACGAGTTCAGATCTGTGTAGGCCCATAACACAACTTGGGCCTTACCTCTGAAATATAAATATGTTAGAATAAGAAATCTGTGTCCGAATATGGTTTCTAGCCGAGTTGGAAGTGTTGTGCTTAGTGTCTTTATTCAGAATAAATAAATAAATGTTGTAAAACACTTGTATGAATGGAGTTGGGAATGATTTATTCTCATTCATTGCTAGCCTTTTATTTTTTACTATTCATGTTAATTTAAGGGGTTTTTGATTTAAGATCCTAGTAATATTTTTTTAGAAGGATAAGGACAATACAATTTTCTATATTAATTTAGATCTTCCAAAACACATAGCGGCAAAACTTTATAATTTTTTTTAACTTATTTGAAACTTTCAAAATAGTATAACTTTTGATTTAGATCTCTATTTTTTTTATTTGTAAAATTTATATTTTTGGATCGTTTCATCAAAATTTTGGAAACACGATCCATGACAAATACAAAATTAAAAAAAAAAAAAATGATGAAATTTCTCTAACTTAATGCAGGTCAGTGAAATTTTTGTTAGTCAGTGAAATTTCAATGACTAAGTCAGTCGAAGTCAGTAAAATATCGGTTGGTTAGTGAAATTTCGGTTGAACAAGTTAGTGAAATTTCAATGACCAACTCAACAAGATTTCACTAACCTAGGTTAGTGAAATCTAGTTGGTCAGTGAAATTTCAATAATCAGTGAAATTTTGGCTGGTTGGTGAAATTTAGATTGCTAAGTCTATGAGTAAGTGAAATTTTATAAATTTTTTTTCTTTAGAAGTTCATATTACTTATGGATCTTGTCAATAGGATTCTACAATATAAATTTACAAAAAAAAAAAAAAAATAGAGATGTAAATATTGTCTTTTGAATTTAATAAATTTTCAAACCAAATTTTAAATGTGAAACAATTACCCTTTTGACTTGACAAGACTTGCTGGGATAAAATGTTGGGTTCAATTATTAATGCAGATGAACCCATAAAAGATAGTAAACATTAGGGGGGATTACATACCCGTGGCGAGTTAAAAGAAAAAAAATTACAAACATATGAGGATGTAAGTATGTTTATGGTGGAGTGCAAATGAAAGATTATTGAGTGTAAGTATTAATTGCACTTGCACCCTTTCATGTATTGGTAATTTTTTCCCCTAACTCCCACTTGCATGTATTTCCCCCTAAGCATTATAGGTCCATTTTGGGCCATTCTATTTGAATCAAAAAATTATTTAAAGTACGCTTTAAATTTTAAAATTTTAATCCTTATTATATCTAAATATGAATTTATTTATAAGGATAACACATATTAAATTTTAAAATAATATATATATATATATATTTTCATGGTACGCCCTAATCATATATATTCTTCCTATCAATCTCTTCATTTTCTTCTCTAAGTTTTAATTATTCTCTTTACTTCTTCTTCCTTACTTCAAAACTCCAATCCACCCCATAAAACTCATCATTATCATCCACATCCTATGAAGTACGGATACTTCAAATATCAAATAAGGTGAATTATGTGTATCGTATCCATATCAGATACCGATATTCCTTAGATACTCATGGATATGTATCGAATACTTATCAAAAGTATTGGATACTTTTTAATTATTTTTTCATTAATTTTGGAGTATCGGATACTTAATTTTGAATTATCGGCTACTCCAAGTCATGTTTACTTATTTTATGAAATTAGAATTGTAATATTTCTTGCATAGTAATATAATATAATATAATTATAAGTATAAATATAAGAATATTTGTCTAATACTTTGTTAAGTTCTTCAGTAAGAAGAGCATAGTGAGTTAAATAATAGAATTTATTAAATTGATGTATCCTAATTATTTCATACATGTTCTCTATAACTACATAGAAAGTAAGAATTAACAAGAGAATATAACAATGATAAAATTAAATATCAATAAATAAATAATCAAATAAACTTGAATACAATATTTTTCACTAGTGTCAAAGGAAAAAGTATAGGGACAAGTTGTGAATTGTTCTATTATTGTAATATAAATATATTAAACTTGATATTGAAATGACATATTTGCAAGACCTATCAAAAATTTAAAAAGTAAACAAACTACTAGCTTAAATTAACACAAAATTCTTAAAGGTTAATATTTTGAATTATAAAATTACATTATAGTTTCTCGACGTTCTTTAGTTTAAGTGTAACTCACTATTAATAATTTTAAAAAATATATTTTTCACAAACGTATCCTAGCATCCTATTTTTTTAGATTTTTGTCGTATTGCCATATACATATCGTGTCGTATTCGTATCTATGCTTCCTGGTTTGTTTTTTTTATTATATTATTACTTGCAAATAGAAAAAAGTTTGAACAAAATCATACAATGGATAAGAGTAATAATCAAAACAGTTTTTTGAATCAACCCATCAAAGAGGATGTAAGTATTCACATAAATATCAAAGTATACTTACTGATTTATGTGTTTTTTTTACACATAAAAGCAAATATTTAGCCCCCTTTTTGTCATTATTATTTGTACTTTCATAACCGAATAAATTCACTTTGTTCGGTTCTGGAAGTCTGAACTTAGAGTTCACCCCCTACTTCTCTTTCATTGTCCTCCTTCGCCGTTCGCCTTCACCAATGTTGCCTTTGGCGGTGTTGGGTTCCCTGATCGTGTTCCCTGTATGTACGTAAAAATAAATAAAAATTCAAAGGATTTTTCAAAAGTAATTTGGATTTTTTAATTTATTTTATTTGGGTGTACCTAAAAGAGATAATTTGGAGAAAAAAAATAAGATGCACTGATAATAAATTATAATTCTAAATAATTTAATAAGATATATTAAAAAATTAGACTCACTTAAACATTTTTTGAGTATAAATAGAACTCCCCGTCCATTTTGAGTTAAACCTGACCATACAAGTTCGTATCATAATAACTGGAAGGATTAGTGCCTAACTGCGCAGGTTCTAAATTTTCACCAAGGATACACATACCAACATAATAATAACCACAACCACATCCCCTAATCAGACTTACTAAGGCATTCACTTATTTTTCTCAAAACAATATATTTTTAATGTATAAATATGAAACAAATATTCAAATACAATGCATGAGTGAATTGTTTCAATTAACTTATTTCCCATTCAATTTTTACAACAATCAATGTTATCCTTTACCAATAACCAAAATAAATATCTCTATTCAAAAGATAAATTTCAAAAGACAAATATAATTTCATAATTTCAATAGAGGAATAACAGTACATGTTCAACTCCACTTTCTAACCCAACAGACATTACCAAAATATCATTTCAATGATCTCAACAACTTCCCATTTTTCCTTAGTTCAAATCCTGAATCTCTAAGAATTTTCAAATCCCACAAACAGATATTGCTTTCAACATTTCATCTTTTAAAGCAATATTCCCAAATCTCAATACCACAAATAATTCTAATATCATTTTAAAGAAAATCCCTCTTTTATAGCCCAAATCAAACCCAAAATCAAACCCCAAACTCTCAAAAATTGTGAGACCCCTAGCTTTTGTAAACCTTATTAGGTCCCAAAATTTTGAGTTACTATAACAAAGCCTTTAATTCGTTGATTGCTGGCAAATTAAACCCTAGAGCCAAAAACGTATCACGGACGAACCCATACAAACCCAAATCGACCCTGGAAGCTTAGAAATCATTTATAACACTCTAATATTAATTATTTAACTCTCAAATTTTAGATTAATTGCTCTAAACCCTAACTTCCGATTTTTACAGTCTTCATTCAATTATTTACTTTTAAATTCAAAGTAAGAAAATACAAACCGAATTATTTTTCCTAAACACTAATTTATTAACTCTTCACTTGAAATAGGTATTTTAATTGAGCCCAAGCCCTCATATTTTTATTAAATCACAAATTGACCTCAAACAAGTACCATTATATATTTATATATACACTTGTACCCTAAAATCTTTTTTTAACATTATATTTTACAATTTTCAAGATTTGTACACAAAATAAATAGGAAAATCTCCCCAAATCTCGAGGACATGACTAGCCACCATCATTATACTTTAGTACAAACAAATCCCTTGAATCTTGAAGCAATAATGACTTTAGTACCAATAAAGATTTGTTATGAGTATTTAAATTAGCCCTAAACCTAAGTAGATCATAAGTAAATACATAAATAAGGTTCAAATACATGAGTTTAATTCCAAGCCCTCATTTCTTTTATTAAGAATTACCCCAAAAAATAGTACATATATCCTAATACTATTAGTACCATCAATCAATTGAAATCTATATATATGCATACATTGAGAACTGTGTCCCTAATACCTAAAATCATTAAAATAATAGCCCCTTCAGCCTTCTCTATGGCTAGCCTTCCTAGGAGAAAGTGAGAAACCAATTTCTAAGAACCACCATCATGAAATTCTAGAAAACACAACCTAGTACCCTAGACCTAGGATACAATTCTCAATGCTAGTTACTTTTCAACTAAGAGCCAACTTGATGATGCCTAATCCTATGATTTAACACCTTAATCACTCCTATCCTATTAGATTCCAAGCAAAACTCTAAACTTTCCATCCATTTTCAACTAGACGGCCTTTTTGTCTTTTTACACCAAATTGTCTATAAATACCTACACCCTCTAGCTTGTAAACACATATAACACACTTACTCACACACACATTTCGGTTAGAGAGAGGGAGGAGAGCAAGGAAGAGAAGTCTAGAGGAGAAGAAGGAGGAAGAAGAGAGCTTCTTGTGCAAAGCTTGGTAGGTAAGCCATAACACAACCTTCTCTTTCATTTTCCTTTTTCAAATACATGTTTCTAAGGGTTCTAAATAATGTTTTCAGATCTGTTATTGATGAGTTACTTGTGTTAAAAATGCTAAAAGTTGAGCATTGATTCCATCTCTCTTGTATTTTCCCCATTTTGGCATAAAACCATCTTTTTATACCAATCTCTCAAACTTTCCAAAGGCACACCTTCAAGAAAACTTTCTGAGTTAAATATATGTTAGTTAGCATGTTTTCTTCACAAAATAAACGAAAACTTTCCTTTGGGGAAACCCTTTTCTCATAAATCTTCTTGTTTTGGACATTCCACCTTAGAATATGTTTTTGCAGCCCACTTCTAGAAATTCTAGAAAAATGTATAAAATTATTCTAGACCTCTATTTTATGTCAAAACCTTCCTTAAGGAGTTATCTTTCAACTAAAATTGGTTTCATCGAAAAACATTAAGCGGTTTGCAAGAAAATCAAATTTTCGTAACGGTCGACAGATCTGGACAGATTCTGGACAGTGCTGGAATATTTTCTAAATAACTTAAAATCTGGAAAAGCAATCCCATTTTCGAAAAATGTTCTAGAAACTAGATCAAATTCTCTACGAACTATAAGAAGACCGAGTCCGGTGGAAGATCTAAAATAGTCCTTTCATTTTAATCTTTATGTGATATTAAATCTGGAAATTTTGTTATGTATGGATGTTTTATGCCCTTGTATTCATGAAAATGTTTAATAGCTTATGATCATATCTTGGCATAATATTGTATGTGTTATGTTATGCTATTTATCTTTCTCATCTTAAGGATGCATGCTTATGTGGATATTATTCTCTTGTAAGTTGGACTAACCTTGTCTTAAAACATTTAACTCAACGGGAAACCTAATTGGGAGGATATTGGGTTTTCGAGCACTTGAGTAATGAAAAGATGAGAATATGTGATATATGGATTTTTGGGATGCGTTCCCTATTTGAAAGTTAAAGTCTTGCGCAAGCAGTTGTCGCGTAAACCCTGGAATGGAACGGACGTATTCGGACTCCTTACGACGGTTTGAATGGTGAGATAAGGTTGGGTTCGGATGGGACATTCAGGATGATAAAACTTTTTCCGGAAGGATGAGGTTGGATTCAGGAGATAAAACTTTTTCTTTTCGCTATCTCTTTTGAGGCCTTGCGGTTGGCGCTACGCGGTATATAACCTTTGGTAGGCATCCGAGGTTAGTTCTGCAACAAAACAGCAAAAGGGGGAGTTCCGAATAGTCTGATGTCCAATTCTTGTGGTTGGGAGGACGAAATCTCTTTGGTTGATTTCTAGTTTACTAACATCTAACTTGTAACTCCTTAGTTGAGTATCATGTTTACTATTTGATGTTATATTTGTGATTGTGTATTGAACTGGGAAAGAGGAACGGGGTGTGTGTGTGTTTACTGGGCATTCAAAGCTCACGGCGTGTCATGCCAGGTGCCGAAGAGGAGCTTATAGCTGGAGACGACAAACTTGAAACCTTCGAAGACTTTTGGTTATCTTAGAAAAGTTAGAAATTCCTTTTGATATTTTGTAAGGCTCATGTGAAGATTTAAATTTTCCTTTTGGGATGTAATGTAATGGAACAAGCCTTTGGAATTAAGAATATTCGAGGTTGTTATGTACTTATGTTATATATATTTATATGTATGAACCTTATCGTTGCTTATGAGACCTTGTGTCAATACCTTTTAAGATCTGTCAAAAGAGTAGTGCGTTGCCTAAGAAAGCCAGACTTAGAAGGGAGGCTAATTTGACTCTTCCGGCGATCTGGGATCTTACTTGGTTATTGACCATAGGACTCATTAGTGACTCTCCCTTGACTGCAACCAATAGTGTAGATTCGGGGCGTCACAAAAATACTAACATATTCAAAAGCACATAACAAAACTAAGAACCATACAAAAACATTAAAGAAATCCTTACCTCAATAGAAGAAAGCAATAGAAACGACACCCTGAATTTGATGGAGACGAAACTTAAACTTTTTCATATTAAAACGATCACCTCCTCGAGCTCTACCTTTTATCCTAAAGCACCAAGGTGGTGAGATTCACGGATTTGAGTGTATAAGGAGGTTTATGCAAGAATTTAGAGAGAGAGATGAGAGATTTGGATCAGAAAGTAAAAAGAGAGAGAGAGAGAGAGAGAGAGAGAGAGAGAAAAAAAAGTAGAAAAGTGTGAAAAGTGTGTAATGGTAGTTGTGGGGGAATGCGACTTCCCAAGTTTATGATCAAAATTTATCCGTTGGTTTTCTTTAACCTTATTGTTTTTATTTTGAATTGTTGTTGCCTATATGATTGTGATAGGGTTGTGACCTCGCAGTGTTAGTGATAGAATCCTTGGTGGGGTGATGTTTGGCGGTCAATGGTTGGAATATGTTTGAGAATAGAATTTTCCTATTTGGTATGACCTTGTTTTTTCAAAATTGAGAATTTATTGTTATGAATAAACTAGTGAGTAAAAGGGAAAAATAGTTAGGAAGTGGGTATATTGAGTCTTATGACATGTATAAAACCTTAACAATTTTTACAAAATCATTCCTTTTCAAACTTTTCATTTTTACCATTCACTTTTATGTATCTAAACCATTCCTTTATATATATATATATAGTTTTATACCAATTTTGAATCCCTTCAATCTTCAAAAGTTTGGAAATATTGTTTTGGGGTATTTTAACTTTTAAGTATTTTAATAATGCAGTTGAGTATTATGTGGATATGGAACACTAGCTATATTGCAAGAACGTGGCCTATGGTGCTTTGATTTTGCTGGGTCATATCTTGTTGAAAGGCCATGATTGGTGGATAGAATTCCTATTGGAAAAATTTTCCTCCTTTTTATTTTCTTTTTATGACAGGGGGTTGAGAATTTCTGAAGTGATGTGAGATATTCTTTTGAAAATTGGGTTGCCAAATGACCGGTAGTTGTTTCTTGGAGTGTAAATGTGATGTGGGAACTATTTTTCTAAGGTTCTAGGTTGTTAGACAACTGAGAGTCATTCCCTGGAAGTTGAGTTTGTTTGATGCAGGAGTACTGTAGGGTCTGTTAGTGAGACCTTTACTCTTGACTTTTAGTTTTGTGGAATCGATCGGTTCTTGTGGCTCGTTAGAGCTACTCGTGACCATTTTGTCTAATCTTGCTAAATGGGAACCCGTATGTAATGGGATTCGTCTGTCTGGGTTGAATGGGCCTTGGTAATCCTTATGGATAAGTTAAAGGAAAGACTCACCACTTGAGTGCAGTTATTTTATCCTATGGGGTGGGTCTGAATATTAGTGTGGAACTTGAAAATACGAGAGTTATCCTTAGATTTTGAACTAGATTCTAGATTAGTAATTGTAATTTTATTGGGAATTGTTCTACCGCCCTATATTATTGGGTTGCCTTATCTTCTTTCTTAGGACTTGTTTCTTGTTCATCAAGAGGAATCTTCTGCTTTGGGAGAATCTTCTTGGAATTTGTTGTTGAGTAGAAGTCATTTGCGATTAGTTGGTGGGAATGTTGGTTCAATCTCTGCTTCATTTGGATTTGCCTAAACTTTAGATCTTGGATTGTTTAATTTTGGGAATGAAATTTCCTATGGTGGGGAGATTGTAACACTTTGTACTTCTTGGACTAGTGGGATTTATTTTGACACTTGTATTATTGTACTTGGAGCCTCTTTGGTTCCTTTTGGAACATTGATTGAGGTGGTATCATAATGGTAAAGTAAGATTGAACCAAAAACATTGATTCAGATAGTTGTCCCCTAAGTAGTCTTCACTCTTTTGACCTTTTCTCTTTCCACACTTTGAATTTGGATGTAAGGCTAGAATCATTGGAAAGTTTAGGCTTCGATTTGGACACAAGAACGACCTAAATGAGGGAGTTATACTCGTTTAAAATTTGGGTACCTATATTGTAAGCAAGTCCGGTTGACTGAACTCTTGACCGCTTGAGCGGTCTGTATGAATTTCAGAGATTTTGGGAGCTTCTTTTCACCGCTTGAGCCAAGCTTTGACCGCTCGAGCCAAGCTTTGACCGCTCAAGCAGCCTGTTCGATATCAAGCACTTTAAAGTGAGTTTTTGGCCTAAAATTTTCATTCTTTCTTCCTTTCTTCTCTCCCTCTCCTTCATACTTGAAACCCTAGACCTCAAAACCTTGATTTTATCCATTTTTTACCAACAATCCACCATGGATCTTGCGTCAACAATGAAGAACAAATGAATATCAACATTTTTAACCGATTGGATTTTGGATTTTTGAAAGAACCCTTTTAATCTAGCATCTTTACTCTCATCTGGGAGCTATGATTACTTTTAAATTTGTATCTCTTTACTTTGAGGATGTTTATTTGGTATTATTGTGACACTAGTTTATGATTGATGTTTGAGCTTACAAAAATTAGGATTTGATTTCAAAATGGAATTTCTCCCATATTTTCTCAAAACTTATATTAATGTTTGTGGATTATGAAAACCTTCGTTGAAAAATAGCATTTTACATTATTGAGGGGGAAAAAGCCCCAAATTTAATAAAACCCCTAATTCTTGAAATTGAATAATGATATGCTCAAATGGAATTAATTTTTAATTCTTTAAATTTATGATTGAATTATGAGATTGAGATGTATTTTGATTTGAGACTCATGAAATTAAAAGCTTTTGAGATTTTTGTTGGAAATATAAAGATTGTGTCTCCACAATAGCTCAGTTATTTGAATGGTGATATTTGCCTTTGTTCTCATGAATGTATAAATTCTTGGAATTTGTGAAATTCTTGGAAAGGTTGTTTAGTAAATAGCATGGGAGTCTAGGTAGTGACTCGGGTTTGGTTCTAGTTGTGTTGTATGTGGTATCCGCGCGAGGAGTCAAGGTGCCCAATTGCCCTGTCTGCGCATATCGTTGAATAAATGTGTGTAGATGCGCCCGAACGTCCCGGGCTCAGTGCGCGAATATGGCACGAAAATCCGTTTTGTTCATTAGCTACTACAGTTCGAACTCAATGTCACAGTTCTGAATCTAATCTTGTAAAGTACAATGCAAGACCGATAAATTCCCAAAGAGTCCAAATCTGGCAAATCGTTTTAGAAAACTGATTTTTATAAAGAAGTGCCAAACATGGACTGCTTTGCCAGATATAGAGTCGCCACCTAAATGTTTTTGTTTTGGGAAATTTAGGAAACCCTGACTCATGCCTAAGGCCACGTGTCCGTCATCACCAAAGTTGCCTCGGCTCGGGAACTTGGGTACGAGAAGGGAAGGTCATGCAATGAGCACCCCCGCTCGCCCGATTAAAGATCGGCCTTTACTAACATGATATTTTGTTTTTGAAAACACGTGTGTTCTTATTCCGATTATTAGCTAGCTTTACTATGTGATACGCACAACATACAAGTATAGACTACATCGCCTAAGTTGGAACAAAACATCTCATGTTCATTTGTTTGGAAATGGTTTGAAGGTGCTACTCGCAAGTAGGTTAAGACGTGGATTTGCCACCCTCAAGTAGGCTTAAGAAAACATGATTTTGCCACCCTCAAGTGGGCTTAAAACTCGCATTTCGATGAATTGTTCCAATTCAAGTAATCTAACCTTCACCCACAAGCATTCAGGCAATTATACACTTAAGCAGTTAGCCTCATGGCAAGCATACTATCATGGTAACACTCACACTCATGCAAGATGCTAAAGCATAAAAGCTTACCTAGTACTCCGAGCCAAAACAATAGCTAGTTAGTAATCAATGCATGATTCTAGTTTATGTTAAGATGGCTAATGCAACACATGCAAGAATGCAACTAAGATAGGCTCGACGATTCTAGAATGGCATATGAATGCAACACTTGATAACACGTATTCAAGTAGGAATTGAAATACAATGCAGTTAGTATGATGCGCCGAGCCCAGTGCATGAAATACAGATGAATGGATGCAAACATGCGAGCATAGGAATGCTAATCGAAACATGACCTAGGACTAACCATCATAATCAGGTAAGTAAAAGGGAGAAAGACGTGGGGTTGGAAGACATTCACACACACACGCACACTTATTACAAAATTCGCCCCCTCGACGGAGGGTCCAAATAAATAATACAAACCAACTAATTAATTAACTACCCTAGCTAATTAATTATTACAAAACCGTAACTAATTAAGCAAATTAATTAAGTTACAAAATAGACTAAGTATAAAACTAAAAAGGCTGCCATAGCTCCTCCTCGGAATGATTGAATGATGCATGCTCGATCGCCTCGCTTGGAAATCCGTTGCCATGCCTCATGTTGCTTTTGTTTGCACTGTTTTGCACCTCTAAGAACTGTGAAAATATCTGTGATGCTTCTGAACCACTTCATGGACACTGTGAGAGGCCATCGGCCAAAATATATTGCCATCGGCTAGAGAGCAATGGCCATCGGCCAACTTTGATGATATCGGCCAAAAAATGTTAGCTGATCGGCACTCCAGATAGCCGATCGGCCATCCCTTCTTGCAGACTGTTCCTTTTGCTGCAGCAGAGGACAAATAAGGGCATGGCAATACATTTGCAAGAAAATGTTGTGCAACTACATCCCTTATCATGTTTGGAACTCAAAGGAGTGTAGTGTTCGACTCTCGAGCCATCAATCACGTATTTCGATGCATGATAGCCAAAGAGGCCGAATTACACAAATCAATATGGAATGAATTCACAAAAAAACATGAATGCCTCACACTCTATCATGTTGGATCAAGAGTGTCGGCGACCGAGGATTGAGGCACGTTTCGTCACTTCAAGTACGAAACGTTCCTCGTTCCTCATGTTTGGTTTGACACCCTAAACCAAACACAATGCAATGCATGCAATATGGAAAAGCTATGCGATGCAACATAAGTATGCCAAATACAATATGACTCAAGCATGCACACAAGGCTAAGGTAACAAGCATGCCAAATGCAATGCAACCTAAACGTGCAAACATGTAATGTGCCAAGCATGCAAAATGCAATGCAACCTAAACATGCAAACATACAATGTAATAGGCATGTAACAACAATATCAACAACAAACATGCAACAACATGCAATATGACAAGCATGAAACAACATGCGAAGATGGACTTAAACCAAAATAGGCAGACCTCAGCCATGCCCAAATCAGTGGCCAAAATGCCAAAACCAAGGCACCAAAAGGCAAGATAAGCGTGCACATATATTGGTTCGCAAACAAGGCATGAAGATAACAATTCTCAAGCATAAGCAATGAGTGAAAAGCATGGATGTATGACAATACTATAGGCCCTGAAATGATGTGAGAAATGATGCCAAATCAACCAAACAATGCAAATAAGGCATGCAAGAAAGCTCAAAGCTTGAAGCTAGCAAAGGGGTTTAAACCATGGCCATGCAAAGCAAGCTCCAAAGGGCCAAAGGCAACCAAAACAGTCCCAAGGCAGGTCAACACAAGACCAAAAACAAGCTTGAACCTAGCCAACACAAGCTAGAACAAAAGTCCAAAAGGCATGAGGCATGCGAGGCTAACAAGGGATATTACACTATACTTATTACAACCAAACATGGCATGATTTAACCAATAAAAAACAGAGTTATGGCATGTCAAAATAAGCCCAAAAACCCACTGAGATGGCATCCCAAAAGCTTAAGCAATAAGACATGCACAATGACCCATTCATGAGGCACAAAACACAAACTCTTTAAAACATTAAAGGAGTGACAAGTGCAAGTGTATAACCACTCTATATGGACTGGAATCACATATGAAATGATGTCAAATCATGAAAATGGTCCAAGTAGTGCACGCTAATGACTTGGACACTCAAAGCTGACAAGCTAGATTGAACCATGGCCATACGAAACAGTGCATGCATAACTAAAACAACATGAAACAGAGCTCAAGCATGGTAAAACATGACTAAAAGCTTCTTTGAGTTGAGCCAAAACATGCAAGAATGATGATCCAAATGCAAGATGCATGTTTAAGGCAATAGAGAGGACTACACTACAAGTGCATGATGCATGTAAGAGGCTATCAAACCAACTTAAAACAAAGGTATAGCATGGAAAAATAACACCAAATACTTGCTGAAATGGAGCCAAAACAAACTAAGGAAACATGCTAATGAAACATGCTACTATTATGAGCCATTTATACTAGCAAATGAGACACAAGGAGAGGGGGTGTCCCTCTCCTATTCAAGACTCCAAAACCACCTTTCCACCACTGAAAATCCTTTGGATTTCAGTGGTAGAAAGGTCAAAATAAGATGGTTCCAAAGCTCAAAAAGAAAGGCACAAAACAAGGCCAAACAAGGCCTAAGAGGGGGTAGACAACCCCCAACCAAAAAGTGACCTTAAACAAATTTCACAAGCATGAAAAATCAGAACTTTTTACAGTTTAGAATTAAGCTTAAAACAATATGCAAGTAGGTCTAAAAGCTTAAGCCAAAATGGAGGATTAAAAGGTAGTTTACTCACCCTTGAAGAACACCTTCAAGAACACAACTCTAGCACCTTTTCTGAGCTTAAATCACTCCAAGAACTCTAAAACCAACTCCTAAGGACCTTACCAACCAAAGGATGGTGTTTTACTAGGTGCTCTAGTCCAAAAGTGTGAAGAAAATATACTTTAAGGCACAAACACACACACAAATATAGAGAGAGAGGGAGATATATATAGAGAGAGATATATAACTTCTATATGCAATTCTCAGAACCCCTGGAAAGGGAGAGGAGGCTCCCTTCTTATAGAATTTCAATTCTCAAGCTTGTACGTATATGGAGGATGAGAATTGTGCCCACCAGCTGTCACAAAATATCTGCAAAAAGCAGATGGAAAGGTCTCAGGTCAAAAATATCGCCGATCGACCAAAAAAAGTGCCGATCGACCAAAAAAAGTGCTGATCGACCAATATTTATGGCCGATGGCACAATGCCTTAGCTGATGGGTTGAGGGGATGGCCAACAAGCCACCCTCTTTCCTCAGAAGCAAAACCACAAGTCCTTGGTCCACTACCAAGCACAAAAACAAACAAGTTGAGAGATCCTAAGGCGAGGCGCGCAGTCGAGATCTTCGGGAACTCAAAATGAACACGAGCATGGATGATCATCGAGTGTTCAAACGATGACGTCCAAGTCTTGATGACGCTCAAAAATGGGGTATTTACAATGTGGAAATAGGTTTTTGGATGTCCACTAGTTCTGTCGTATTGTAGTTGGTAAAAGTGAAAAAAATGATGATTTTGGGTGCTCATTTCCTGCCGTATTAATAGCTAGCAAATGTGGAGATATTTTGGATATAAACTTATGCATATGTATATATTGGGACTCTCTATAGGGACTTCATGGCGTATTTGCCCCCGGTGTTGAAATGTAATTTTCATGGAAATTATAATATCTTAGTTTTGTTGCTCAAACCCTTAACGTGAGTTAAACAAGAAAATGTTTTGGTCGTGATAATGCCATATGAATTTTCAAATAATTAGATACTTTGTTAAAAGTATTTCTACTAGGCATATAGCTCATTTCTATCTAACAATTTCAGGAATTGATGTTGTGCAATCACCCCTATGAAAAGGAGGTGAACTTCTTTGTTTTGTCGGGGGCATGAAAGCTCATGGATGTATTATGGGTAAGCTTCGACCATTTGTGTTTGGGACCGCATGTCTATTTTGTTGTAACAAGGCATTGCCTTGATGTTTATACGCCATTAAGGCATTATTATTTTTATTCTCCAGTTTCTTGAACTATGTAAATGTTATTCTTACTATGACAAGGATATGAAAATTGTAACATTTGATATGTAGTTCAATGGAAAAGAAGACTTTTGATATTAATATTATTGTTTGGCTTCGAAAGATTTTGGATTAATCAAGTTATGAGAAATATTTTAATTTAATTAATTTTGGGGCGTCACAAAACCACATTCTGGACTCCCAATAAATAATATAGAACTAGAATAGATATAAACAAAAATAATAGATACCAAACTCCAAATCAAAACGTGTAAAAGGGTCATGTCTTAACCTGGGCCACTATATTTCATATATATTAATAGGATAAATTAAATTTAGTTCATTTAAGGTTAAGAATAATGTTGATAATGAATGAGTTTGATTTAATTGTCAAAAACATCCGTAGATGTAAGATTTTTTTTTTTTAACTTCTATATTTATTTTTTAATTTTTTTTAATCATGTAAGAAATATTAATTTGCATTTTTTTTAAAATATGCATTGACTAGAAATTTAATGATTCAAAGATAAAAATTAAAATTTGAGAATAATATATGATTGAGAAAATATATTTATATATGAATAAACAAGTAATGCAAATTGTAGGGAAAAAAAATCCATCCATTTATTTCAACTTTAAAAAAAAGATCAAATAATAAATTTATTACTCAAAATGATAAATTTTACGTCACTTATGTAGTATGTAATAAGTCTTATATTATATTATTAGGATGTTATCTAACATTAATTTTAGAGATATTATTTATTTTTAAGTATTTTATCAATGAAAATTAATTTTTTTCCATTAAATATTTTAATAATGTCTTAACAATTTAAGGGTTTAATTTTATATTGCATGAAATTTAAGAATTTTGTTAAATAATGCTAAAATATGTATGAGTCTTCGAAAATATATATGCAAAATCTTAAGGGTGACAAGTGTAATTTATCCATGTTGATAATGAATGAGTTGGTTTACGGGTATTTTTGTCTTTTCACATACAAATCAAAGGATAATATGGTTATTTTCACACCCAACTAATGTCGTTTGTACAAATTATAACAGATTGAGAGAATCTTGATAATAGTTTTAAAAGCAAAGTAGGTTAGTGTAATTGTTGAAACTACAGTGGAGATCTCTGTAATTGTCAGAAATCTCAGAGAGGTAAGTGTAATTTACCCTTTTTTTAAAAAATAAAAAGCAAAAAGTAAAAACACAACCAAAATGCTTTAAACATTTTAATAATTTACCATACTAATCCGATCAAGACCTTTTCAATCCATTTTTCAAAAATGATATAAAGCCAGACAATTTTACCTTCAGAATAAACTTAGTTGGTATTTGATAAAATTGAAAATTGAAAATTAAAAATTAAGTATTTAAAACTGAATGTTAAATTTTTTTAGTAAAAAAATTGTTTGATAAAAATTTAGTGGTAAACAGAAACAAGTTGTTTGATATGTATAAGATCAAATTTGAAGTTTATTATTTTCAAATTGTATTTTTTTATTATGATAGTAAGTTGGTGATGTTGGAGGAGGCGGAAGCGGAGGCGATGGCATTGGTGTTAGCTATGACGTTGATGGCAATGGTGGTGGAAGTAGATGGATAATGGTTGTGGTGATGGTGAAAGGGTAATGTCGAGGAGATAAAAAAGCGGTGGCGGAGGCAGTGTAATGATGGTGGTTGTTGTGGTGATAGTTATGGCAATGGTGACAATGGTTGTGGAGGTGAAGGGTTGTACTAATTGTTGTAGTGGTGGCAGTAATCACAATGGTGACTGTGACGGTTGTAAAATGATGGTGGTCGTAGTAGTGGTGGTGGTAGCATGATAATAGTAGTACCAATAGTGGTGGTAATGGTGGCAGCAAGGTGGTGATTGTGGTGGTGGTGGTGATAGTGATAGTGGTAACGGGTAGCGGTAACGGTAACGATAACGGTAACGGTGGTAGTGAGTTTATAATAATGTAGATCAACACTTATGTTTAATATTTATAATTTAGACAGAACTAAATAAATTTTATATGATTTGAAATTTTATTAACTTTTAGCCTTCATTTTAAGAGACACTTAAATTTTTAAGTGATATTAATTGTAATTATCAAATAGACTGAATCAGGTTAAGTGATATTTAGTTTTAAGTGATATTTAAGTGATATTTAGTATTTAAGTGATATTAAAACTAAATATATTAAGTGATTCAGTTTTTAAGTGATATTTAGTTTTACTTATGATTCAGTATTTAAAAAATTCTATATGTGATATTATATTTAGTTTTAAATACTGAATCAGGTTATCAAGCACCCCTTTAGTGTCTGGTCTTGTATTTATTGGGGAAAAGAAATTAATGCTAAACATATAGAATTTTTTTATACAAAAGAAAAAAGTTATATAGAATGATGTGTCATTAATATTTATGCAATTATAATTCATAGTAGTGTATTTTTTTGATTTCTTATGAATCGACTATAAATGAGTCACATTATTCTATGTACAATTTTTTGTATAAAAATTCTGTTTATATGATATTATTCTAATTAGATGTCTTATATTATTTATAATTAGGTATTAAACTTTCTTTTAGTAAATGACTTCTCTCTAATTTGGATATGTATTGGAAAGAACAGTTTGGTCCACCATATTGTGCCACATCAGCACATTTAATAAATCAAGGGATAAGATTCTGTCTATCTATTAGCCCTTAAATTGGGTAAATATTGAGTTTGTAAATAAGTAGACAAAATTTAAATAATTAATTTACAAAAAATAATAACGTCATGAACATTCAAAAAATAGAGAAAATATCTAATTTAGATTGAACTGGAGAGAATCTCGACTTTTTTTAGATGTGGGTGTGATTTTCATAATATTTTAATAATTTGATTTATCCCAATTGAAGAAAAAAAATAATTAAACCACACAAGGTTGGATCAATAAACAAACTTCACGTCATTTTCATGAAAGATGACTACTCGGTAGAACAAGGAGCCACGTGAACAACCTATAACACAAATTGCTGGAATGATAAAGGCAAACAGACTAGGTTCAATCAAACTCAAATCTCAGGCACGTAATGCCTACAGTCAATACTAAACCACCCAACATGTTAGTTTAAAGTGAGTAATGTTAGATATTTTAAAAGTTTAATTAAATTTTTTTATCAAATGTCTCACATAAATGTGAGGTTTACATAGAATACACATAGTATGGGTCTCATATCTATGCGAGACATTTGATAAAAAACGGTGATACTACATGCACCAATTAATGAACACACTAATATACCAATTAATGTTATGTCATTATTATTGACCCCACCTATTATAAAAATTACAAATACCCATAACTTTTAAAATTATGCCACACCATAATATACTAGTTAATACATTAATTGATACATATAACATTATTCAATAAAAAATTTGGTAAAACTTTTAGATCTTCTAGCATTTTTTTTTTGTTTGTTTGTTTAAGGTTGTCTCTCTTATTTCTTGTTTTAATTACACTTTAACTTAATGCGACCAACTATAAATTGTTGGCAAATTAGGTAGGGGCAGAATTGCTCTAAATTCCCCACTACAATAAGCGAAAAATGTCCAAGAAGTTAGAATCGTGAGCTGAAAAAAGAAAGAAAATAAAGTTAATTACACTTAGTACTCATATACGTTTATTGTAATTTCATTTTAGTTTCTTCACTTTTAATTATAGCAGCTAACTCTTTACATTTTAAGTCAATTTCCAATGTCACTTTTTAGTTCATTTATCGTTAATGAAGTTGATAACAATTAAAAGTGAAGGGACTAAGTGAGATTTCACAATGAAAAGATTAAAATGACATTACGATGAAAGTATAAATGTGCTAATGAGGTAAAAAAAATGTGACGTTTAACTCACAAGACAAGTTTTGTCACTCTTATTAACAATAGATGGACAAAAGGGTGACATCGTCATTTGACTTAAAGTATAGGGGATTGACTGATACCATTAAAAGTGCAGAGACCGTAGTGAGATTACAATTAAAATACATGGGTGTTAAGTATAACTAATCCTAAAAAATGATTTTAGTTTATCAATTAGGAGAGAAAAAAATAATAATTGTGGTTTCTCATTTTTGTGTTTGAATGACCAATATATCAAATAAAAAATGTGTCTTTTATTTTATTTACTTTATATTTAGAGGGACAATTTAGGTATTAAAAAATTTACATAAAGTATAATTTTGATTTGATAACTACTATTTAAACTTATTTTATTTTTTTGGACCCCCACTTCTATTTTTTTATTACAATTTTGCGCTAATATCAATTTCTATTTTAACCCCATCTCTACCTTCCAATCCTAACCCTAACAAACACACACTTGGTAGATCAAGGGGCCACGTGAACAAAATATAACACAAATCTCAAGTACACAATACCTAAAATTAATTCTAAAACCGCCCCACGAGGTAACGTTATCTCTCTTATTTCTTGTATTAATTACACTTAACGCGACCAACTATAAATTGTTGGTACATTTGGTAGGGGCAGAATTGCACTAAATTCCCCACTACAATAAGTGAAAAATGTCCAAGAAGTTATAATCGAGACGTGAGAAAAGAAAGAAAATGAAGTTAATTACACTTCATATTCATACACTTTTATTGTAATTTCATTTTAGTTTTTTCACTTTTAATTATAGGAGTCAACTCTTTTTATTTTAAGTCAATTTGTAATGTCACCTTTTAGTACATTTACTTTTTATGAAGATGATAAAAATTAAAAGTGAAGGGACCAAGTGAGATTTTGGTGAAAGTGAAAATATTAAAGTGAGATTCTTAAGAAAGTGTAAAAGTGCTAATGAGGCCAAAAAATGTGATGTTTAACTTGCAAAACAAGTTTTGTCACCCTTATTAACAATAGATTGACGAAAGTGCGATATAGTTATTTGACTTAAAATGTAGAGGGTTGACTGTTACAATTAAAAGTACAGAGATCGTAGTGAGATTACAATAAAAGTATATGGGTGTTAACTATAATTAATCCTAATGATTGTAATTTATCAACTAGGAGAAAAAAAGAAAAGAAATGATTGTAATTTCTCACTTTTTGTTTGAATGACCAATATATCAAATAAAATATGTTGTCTTTTTATTTTATTTACTTTGCATTTAGAGGGGCAATTTAGGTATTATAAAATTTATGTAAAGAGTAATTTTGATTTGAGAGCTGCTATTTACACGGGTGCCTCTATTTACACGGGTGCCTCTATTTACACACCACATATAGTCTCAAAGCACACTATTAATTGGTTATTTTTTACTGTATTTGATATGATCTATTCTATGTGGTATGGGTCATTTTATATTTGTATTTCATGTGGTCTGTGTTTGACCCATTTGGTTGCAGCTTTTAATATTTTGATGATGTCTAGCGTGTTTTTTTTTTTTTTTTTTTTGGTGTGTGTGTGTGTGTTGAGGGTGACTGGTTTCGTTTTTGTGCTTTGCATCCCTTGTTAGTTACCTGTTTTTTTCTTTTGGTTCATAAAGGGTGGATATCATTTTATGGCATTGCAAAACTTCACAGTTCTGAACAAAATGTTTAAGCTCCAGTTACTAGCAAGTTAATGAAGAATTTCAAATTAGGGTTAGGGTTAGGGTTAGGGTTGGTGGGGTGGTTGAAGAAGATGAGGTTATTTTAGGTATATTTGAAAATGGATGGTGTGTATTAAGCAAAAATAATAAAGTTAAAATTGTATTTGGTGTGCATTAAGTAAGTGATGTGCCTTGAGACCAAATGCGGTGTGTAAATAGAGACACCCTATTTGCACCTATTTTATTTCTTTGGACCTTCCATTCTTCTATATGTTTTTTTTACAATTTTGTCCTAACATCGATTTTTATTTTTGATCCCATTCCACCCTAACCCCAACCCCACCTTCACATCCACTTCCACTTCCACTTCCACTTTCACTTCCACTTTGGCCAGCCAACCCTTCACTACTGGCCTCGTCGCCACAACCCTTCAGCTACTTTCAGCACCTCTCCGATCACCATCGCCAAATTTCTTTATTGACGATCATCATCCTCAATCGAAAGCCCTTTTTGCCATGCCTTTATTCTCCAAAACTCACGATTAGTGGTGATTTGAAATGGCAACAACCCTATAGCTCTGCTGTCGGTAGGCTACTTTTGCAGCCAACTTCCGCTGTTCCCTCACTCTTTTTCTTCTTCTTATTCCTCCCTAGATCTGAAAGATCTGAAATTTCAAACCTAGGGTTTTGAAAGGAAGAAGAAGAAAAAGAGAGAATGGGTCTCTCTCTCTCTCTCTTGTGCGCGATGACTAGTTTACAGTGTGGTGGTTGGGTCGTGGCAGAGAGTTCGTGCAGTGGCTGGATCGCAACAAAGAGTTTGCATAGCGATGGCTAGGTCACGATGGAGGAGACGAGAGGGAGAAGAGAAGAAGAAGTAAAGGAGAAATTGAGAAGAGAAGATAGAGATGAGGTTGTGTAGGAGGATGGTTGCTGATGAATGAGGGCTTGTCGCCGGTGAGGAAAGGGTGATGGTGACGGCCGTAGGTGGTGTTGATTACCGAAAATGATGAGGATAAAATTAGGGTTTGGGTTTGGATTTGGGATCAGGGGTATAGTTGATATTAAGTTGGGGTTCAAAAAGAAAATTGAGGGGTTTTATTTTGCTTGGTAGGAGTTCAAAGAAGTGGAGGAGGGAGCAAAGTAAAAAAGTGGGGGCAAATAGCATCCCTCTTTTGATTTTTTATTCAATCTCATAACTTTTCGTGAGAAACAAAACTTAAATACTGAGAAATTTGTCTTTCTTATCTCATTAATCATTCAAACAAATGATGAGAAATTTTATTCTCTCAATTTTTTTTTATTTTTCTTTCTCACTAAATCCTTCAACCCAGATGAAGTGTAAAAGATTTAAGATACATCCAATGGAACTTGTCCATTGGTCAAAAATCTTTTTATACCGTTATTTATCTGTGAGTTTTTTTAAATAACTATTTATGATTTTGTGTGTAATTATTGAGTTTTTTTTTTTCTTCTCTCTTTGGTTCATGTGTAATTATTGAGTTTGTTGTTAGGTGTAATAATTGTTATTAGACTTGCTTACAAAATTGAATGTTTAGATTCATGTAAATTTCATGACAGTTATGGATTCCATGACAAACGAAAAAACAAAATCATATTAAATACATAATTTAATAATATTCTATGTTTGTTGCCTGAATAATAATATTCTATGTTAATTCTTCAATTTGTTAGTTTTACGTCAAGATCTATAAAGGTTACTAATCCTTTATCCTCTCTTCCTAAACATTTTAAAAAGAAAAATGATTGATGTATTGAATTTAAGTTCATTCGAATTGCTTAAATTATATAAGCCCCGACGACTCATCGAAAGCAATTGGTTGGATGACCGTTGTCACCCTTGTCAACCGCAGTTGTCACATTTGTCAACTGCAATTGTCCCCTTTGTTAATTGATGTATCAACGGGTATCCTATCGGAGGACCAGCCGGACAACCAATATGCACAAATTTGAACAATTTAGGCAAACCCAAATTCGATAAATGTAATATTACTGTTTTAAAAATAATGTGATAAGAATTTCAAGACAAAAATTGTGTAATTAAAATTGTATTGGAAAAGGAAACAAAATACCCATCATTTGTCTCGTTTTTTTGTTTCATCTTTGATTTCATGCCTATCTCGTATTATCATGTCACCAGCACAAGTGATTAGAAAAATATGGAATAGAGAATGGTACAAAGTAATAGTAGGACAGGTGATCCCATATCCAGAAAACAAAAATTTTGGAGATAGAAAATTATGTGTTGGTACTTAAAGTATGCTACAAGTTGAAACATGGTATAGACAAGAAACTCATGATGAGAGGAATTCGGGTTGTTACTGTGCACAACTGTTGGTACTATAAATAAATAATTTATTATTATTATTATTATTGATAAATTACAGGACACGTGACACTCTTCTATTCATTTCGAGGTTATAGAAGTTATGAATTATTAAACACATATGAAAAGATGATGGAAAATGTGGAGGATCATGGAACATGAATTGGAAGTTAAAGGAAGTTATGGAAACATAAAGATGAAGTGGAAGATCATGGAGTATGAAGTGTGGGAAATGGAAGAATGTGGTAGTCATTAGGTAGTTTTTTTCTACAAATGTTTGCCTATAAATAATCATTCATGGCTACATTATAGATGGGGATCCATAACTCAAATAAAAAATAATTAATTTCTATTTTTCTTGTCATTTATATTTCATGCACTTAATTTCTTGCACTTTATTTTATACACTTCATTTTCAAAGCATAGGAGTAGAGGTAAATTTTTCACACTTTATTTTATGCACTTCCTTTTCGAAGCATAGGAGTGAAGGTAAATTAATGGTTAGTTTGATTGTTCACTTAATCACCTCGATTATTCACTCAATCATCTTTCTTCATCTCCCTCATTCTTCTTTTCTTTTTCCTACACTCTTCACCTGGCATTTCTGTAGTCCTCTTCATTGAAGCAATAGAACCGTCAACACAATCGCTTAATAATTGACTTATATTTAATCAGAAGGATTTTTCAATCCTTGTCGGCACGCTAGCATTTATGATATTTTCCTTCAGAAGAAAAATAAGCCAACAATTTTTGGCATGCCCAGTGGGATGTCAAGTGTAAGAAATAAAAAATGAATTGGACTCGTCTATTCCACATAGCTTAGATGAAATCTTTGGGCATAAAAAAAAAAAAAATAAATAAATAAAAAAAAAAAAAAAAAAAGGATCTTCAAGAAGAGATCCATTTTTTTGATCAAACAAACTTCCATTCATTATAATATTATTTGGTGGAAGAAAAAAGACACGATTTAAATGGGGAAATTCATGAACTTGATATGAAAGTTCACCAATGAAATGATGAGTTGTCAACTTTCATTACCAAGTCTTTAACAGAAGCTTTAATGGCCAGAATTGATGAATTTTTTCAAAATTCTTTTTAGTGTTGAAAATGGCAAAAGGAAAGAGTTGATTTCATCAATGGCTCGGGGGTTAAAAAACTCACTTTTAAAGAGCCAATTTATGAAAATAACATGGCTAAAAAGCATGTTGTTAAGCCAAATATGGTTAAAAACAATGTTCCATATAAGGCTCGAGGGGTTGAAAAACTCATTCTTGGAAAGTCAAACCATGGAAATAACATGTCAATGAAGGATTTTCATAAGCCATTAATGGCTAAAATGGAACAACCAATTAGGCTAAGAAATGTTAAAACTCACATGGAGGATTTTCATAAGCTGTTAATGGCTAAAATAAAAAAAATAAAATAAAATAAAATAAAATAAAAAACTCCATTTGTCAATGAGTGATGAAAGTTATTTAGTCAAAGAACATATTCTTAGACCAAACGTGATTAAAGATGATAATCAACCCACTGTTGATGGATTTAAAATATTTGACATTGTTAAAAATGTCAAAGCAATTGAATTTCCAAGGCAATATTATGCCATGACTTTCGATGTTCAAAATCTATTTTAGATTTGTGGGCCGCATCAAAATTTAATTTTGATGAAATGGGTAATAAAACAATCATCTTTAAGCATTGTTCCATGTATCATGATTTTATCAACAATCATCCTATCTACAAGATTTTATCATGTTCGCTTCGAAGGTATGTCAAAGCATTTCGAAGGGCCATAGATTTGGCTCGAAGGTGGCTCAAAGCTCCATCAAAAGCACTTCAAAAGTCCATGCATTTGGTTCGGAGATAATTCAAAACTCGGAAATACTTCAAAGTTTCATATATTTAATTTGAAGGTGGCTCAAAGCTCCCTCAAAAGCACTTCGAATGTCCATATATTTGGTTAAAAGGTAATTCAAAACTTTGCAAAACACTTTAAAGTAGTGTAATTTGAAGAGTGTGTATGTCACTTCGAAGCAATTCAAAGTAGTGCAATCGAAGTGAAAATATATTGTTAAGGTTTGAAGAATATGCTTAGAAGGTCTTGAAATTTCCACGCCTCATGATGCATCGAAGTCTCAAGTAAAGTATAAAAGGGCCAACTGTTACTAATGGCTCAAAGAAAATAACATTGGCATGCATTGTGACTAAATCAAATTGGTGATATTTTGCTAAGAATTCACCATTTCAAACACATGCCAAGTAATCCAATTTTGAAACACACATTAGAATTCGAAGCATGTGAAATTATTTTAATTATGTTTTGAAGCTTTATAAACTCTCCAAGCAGGTAGCTATTATGCATTCAAAACTTTTAGAACTTCTAAAATATGCCGTGAGCACCTTTGGAGCAAGGACTTGGTTCTTTTTTTAACAAAAATTGAATCATATTGTATGATAAAAAGAACCTTTGAATGCGTGTCTCACTTCGAATACATTTATTAATTGCCAAATATGGTCTAAATTGATATACAACTATTCATGAATTCGAGGTTTCTCATTCCAAAAGAATTGCGGTGGGTAATGTTGGCACTATAAATAAATAATTTATTATTATTATTATTATTATTAAATTGCAAGACACATGACACTCTCCTACTCATTTGGAGGTTATGAAAAGTTATGAATCATTAAACATGTGTGAAAAGATGATGGAGAATATGGAGGATCATGGAGCATGAATTGGAGGTTAAAGAAATTTATAGAGACATAAAGATGAAGTGGAAGATCATGGAGTGTGAAGTATGGGAAATGGAAGAATGTGGTAATTATTAGGTAGTCTTTTCCTACAAATGTTTGTGTTTGCCTATAAATATCTATTCATAGCTACATTGTAGATGGGGATCCATAACTCAAATCAAAGACAATTGATTTCTATTTTTCTTATCATTTATATTTCATGCACTTAATTTTTGCACTTTATTTTATGCACTTCATTTTCAAGCATAAGAGTAGAGGTAAATTTTATGTACTTCCTTTTTGAAGCATAGGAGTATAGGTTAGTTTGATTGTTCACTCAATCATCTTTCTCCGCCTCCTTCTTCTTTTTAATTTTTCTTTTCTATACTTGGCAATTTTGAAGTCCTCTTCATTGAGGCAAAAGAACCGCCAACACAATCACTTGATAATTAGTTTGAATTTAATCTGAAGGATGTTTCAATCTCATCGCACGCCAAGATTTATGATATTTTCCTTCATAGGAAAAATAAGCCAACAACAAATTTTATCTCGAGGTTCTTTCAATGATCAGAACAGTTCATATAGTTGAATTCGTCGAGTAAATTATTTATGCAAAAAATCAAGTTAATTGGACATTTGCAACCCTTTATTTTTGGTCAAATTATACTTGGAAAAATTACTCATAAATCCCATATGGGGAAATGTTGCTCCATTTAGTCCTAGGTGTTTTTTTATTAAACCAATTAGTCCTTTTTATTTTTGGTATGTTGTATTTGTTTGATTTATTGACTTGTTTGCCCTTATTTGTGATTTCATTTTGATTTTGTGTGTGGGTATGGTAATGTTACAACATTACTATTTTTTTAGGAGGGGAATGGGTGGACTTTTTTGGAAATTTTTTATATTTCTCAATTGATGTTTTATTTTCTAACATGGATTTAGTGTGTATTGCTTTAGGATTGTACATGGGTGTTTGGGTAGTGCTGCTTGATTCTGGGTTTATGTGGTTGACGTGCTATGTGGCTTCTTTCAACACAACCAACTCAATCATCACGCAAACAAATGACTTCAAAAATTACTTCATATGCCTTACAAACATGTTTGTCAAAAAAATAAAAAAATAAAAAAATTTACTTTCAGTGTCAAAACCATTTACTCCTAACACCCCAAAGCACACTCTCACAGGCAAGGGTCCCTTACCCGCAATTAACACACAAACAACAAGACCAACATAAACAACGCAATCATAACAAACACGATGTTGCAACTATCTAAAGTGCAAATGGTCCCCAATTGATTTCTCTAAATAACACACTTAGATACATTATCAAAATTAACACCACATAATAAGGGTCACTACTTGACCCTACCCTCAATATAATTGGATTCCCACCTCACATTACAACAATGTACAATCTAACATTACAAAGTAAGCATCAAAACAGGCTTCAAAATATAACGTCACACATACATTTTCACCATTCTGTAACTAAAAATAAATAAATAAATAAATAAATAACAACAAAATACATACTAGTCACTGTGGATGCCAGCAATAAACACTGACACTGACAATATTTAGTTGTGGTCTTCACTGTCAACCACTGGACGAAAATGGCGAAATGACCCAACGTCACAACGGCCATACTGTATTGCCAGAAGGGAGTTTTCAGCAATGTAGGGTTTTAGGGAGGGGGGAATGGAATGTTAATTTCGGAATGAACATTAACATTACCAAATTAAACAATATTCAAAGAAATTGAGTGTCTATCATCGATGTAACATCATAATCAAAATCAAGAACTTTCCATCTTCACAGTTTCCGTTTTGATCGCGTAGGAGGGAAAGTAAAAAACACTACAGTACGCTTTTCGCCATTTTGGTATATTTAACATCACGTAAAACCCATATTTACCCTCACAATTTTCTACTCACACGCTAAAATCATGGGCTCAAAGGTCTTTAACATTAAAATGGGACTGATCGGCTCATTTAAAAAAAAAAGCAGGACTAAATAGTTCAACATTCCTTGATTTAAGATTTAATGGTGCTTTACCCATTTTACTTTACCCCATTAACTATCTCTCTTTTTCACTTTATCCCCTCAAACTAAAAATTGATACAATGGATCCTCTTCGTTTTCTTAAAGTTTTCAATCTAACCCTTATGTTTTCATTCTGTTAACAAAATAGACGAAAAAAGTATATATAATGTGCACATATCATATTTATGACGATATTTAAAGGGTATTTTCATCATAACAATGACATGTGCACATTGCATACACATTTTATATCTGATTTGTTAACAGAATGAAGATATAAGAGTTAGATTGAAAGCTTTTAGAAGATCAAGGGATATGTTGTATTAATTTTTAATTTGAGAGGATAAAGTAAAAAATAGTGATAGTTGAAGGGAGTAAAGTGTAATTTGTCCGTTGCTTTTCAAAAAATAAGTTATCATAATTTTGATAATTTTTTAAAAGCAATTAAAACTCGATAGATTAACTTAATTTTTATAAATAATATATAATATAAATAATTTGAATTATCAAAACAAGATAAGAAAAAATCTCCAAAAACGCTCATAACAAGGTTGTTGTGCCTTCAGCAACCCCATATCAGAAGTGTTAAAAATAAATAAAATAAAAAATAAAAAATAGTTTGTTTAAGGTGATTTGCGTTGGACTTTGTCACCTTCACAGCAGCTTGGAGAAATAATCACTCTCATAAAGAATTTAGAAACAGCTTACAAATAAACAAAGTTGGTTATTTCTTTTTATATGATTGCTATGAATATCATTAAATTTTGAACATTTCAGAACATTTTATTTGAGAGTATGCATTTTTTTTTCCACTTTATATGGCAACCGGGTACCTTTTACTTAGGCGGTTATTGGTTGGCCTTTAAAGATCGTCACATAATATTCTAACGATGTTGTGATTAGCGGGGTAAAGTTTATGAATTTGTATTGAGTAATTAAAGAATATAAAAAAAATATGATGAATTGTGATTAGTAAAAAATATAACTACGTAACGTTTTTGAATTAATCAATAATTTTTTATTCCGCATTAGGATCAATAAATTGCATACTTGAATATTCCATCACCATTGTTACGAGTGTTTCTAGCTAAATTGAAAATCCACATGTCAATATTTGATTTGACATTAGGACCAATAAATTGTAAGTGTCCTTTCAATATTTATCATAGGATTGGATTCTCTTTGCTTTGGATTCCATTGTTGTCCCCTTTTTTAACATAGAAAAAACAATGCTTTGAGGTGTCATCACAACATTCGTGAATTTAGATTCCGAGATAATCGGTGGTCGACTTGATTTTTAACTTAATCCAAAAGAAGGGATCCACCATCGAGACATTAATGGAGCTCAACCACATGCCACAGACGAGCTCAGCTTTTAAGAGGAGTACATGCGAGGTTTTTGAAGAGAGCCAGCTGCAAAGCAGTGGAATTTGCCCCTCCAAAAAATCGAACCTAGGTCACGCTTGTGGAGAGGGATGGCTACTCTACTAGGCCACCACCCCGATGGTCATTTTTGTCCCTTTGTGGAGTTCATTATTAGGATAGTTGGAACAGATAATTCAGGTAAAAAAATTAGATTAATTGAAATATTTTAATTATATGATCAAATTATATTTATTTTTTAGAAAAATAAATAATTAGTATGATTATTTTTTAATGTAAATGTGATCAAATTATATGATTACAAATATTCAATTTATATGATTTTACCAAATAAGTCTTACAAAATGAATGATTCAATTTAGGACCAATATCACCCTAACTGTAAAATTTTTAATTAGAGATAATCCCAATCCTATAGTAAAAACAAAATGCGAGAATCCACTAAATGCACTCCAAAAGTTTGATTAAGAATCCCATTTTCTCAAACTAATAATAATAATAATAATAATAATAATAATAATTATTATTATTATTATTATAATAATACCATTTTACTCTCATACAACATTACTAAAAGAACCAAAAAACCCCAACTCCGGCAAGACCAACCCAACTCCAGCCAGCCTCCTAGCCGCCATTCTCTTGCTATTATCACCACCACCTCCCCTTCAACCGCTAGAAGCCACCACCTTCTACTTTCGCCACTATTGCCACCTTCTTTTATCCTGTCACAACCCGCCACAACCACCTCTATCACAACTACCACCTTCTTTTCATCATTCTCCGCCACTGTAAGTCCCTCTCCCACTGTGAATCTCCCTGCGAGCGATGCTGCAACCCAACCCCTCTCTCCGTCATGAACCAGTCTCCCTCTAGTTACGAACTCTCTCACATCCTCATAAACCCTATATCTATGGTTTGAGAGAAAGAAGAAGAAGAAGAGAAGCGGGAAGAGGAGAAAAAAATGGCGGTGGTGAACGGCTGGGAGAAGAGGGGTAGGGGCATAGGGGAGGGGGTAATGGAGGTAAAGGTGTCGGAAAATGGTGACAATAGAGTAACCGATGACAGAGGTGGCTGTGAGGGGTTTGGGAATGGTGGAGGTAGGGTTGGAATTATTTGGGGTGTTGAAAGGGAAAAAATCAAAATTTGAATTTGAAAATGGAGTGTCTTGAGTAATGGAATTCTAACCTAATTTTTGGAGTGCATTTAAAGCTTCTCAAAGGGAACTATGTATGGCAAATTCTAATACCAAACTTGTCCAAATAAAAAAGATATTTTGCAATTATTTAAACTAGTTGCATGAATAATTATTTATTTGGACAAAAATATATCAAAATCACAACCAATTGCACTACTTTGTTTTGTACATGCATAATTAGTGTAAAGGTAAATTACAAATACACTTTTGAAATTTGTTTAAAATATTAATTGTCCCTATGGTTCAGAATTATATCATGCCCTTGACGCTTTTGAATTTCATAACAATTGGCCCACTGTATTGAAACGAAGGTGAAAAATCTAGGTTTAGTGTGGAAAAGCCTTTTGAAATCTAAATGCGTCTCGTATAATGTGATTATCAATTTAGACAATCCAATTAAAATTAATGCAACCATGATCAATATAGAAAATAGAGAAAGAGTAAGAAAAAACAATCCACGACACAAAAGATTTTTACGAGAAAATCGAATTGGAATCCACCAACTTATGATAAAAAACCATGGGCCCTCAACTGCATTTAATAATCCACTATGCAAGAAAGGTAGTACAAGAGATATCTTACAAAGGCCAATCCGCAACACGAGTCCACTCACCGCACACGCCTTTGCTCACTCTACAGTACCTCTACCCTCCACGGATATCTCGCCACGGTTGTCCAAAATACAAATAAAAGCCCTAAACTTGTACAAAATACATTTACAAAACAAAATAAATGAGCCTTATGTTTCACGATCCTCCCAAGCTAAACCCTTGGAGGCATATCATCAACACCAAATTTGGTTTACATAGGATGAGCTAATGCTCAAGAGAGATAAATTTAATGATCTCAGATGATGTTTAACAAAACCATATGGTGAATGCATATGAATGTCATTTACCAAAACAATATACGTTTTTTCTTTCCAACAATACAATGCCATGTTTCTAATTCAATTGATAAACCGTTACTTCCAAAATAGAAAACAGGGCAGTGGATACACATACTAGGAATCTCTAGGTACGTGCCTGCCAATAGGCTATACAAACACTACCTAAGCCACTTTACCTAGATTAACTGAAGGATCAAGACTAATCGCACGAAGTTTATGAACTTTCACCAAGGACACACATTCCAATATAGTAATAACCACAACCACACCCCCTAATTAAATTCACCAAGGTATTCACCTATTTTTCTCAATACGATACATTTTTAATATGTAAATATGAAACAAGTGTTCAAATACAATGCATGAGTGAATGGTTTCAATTAACCTATTTCTTATTCAATTTCTACAACAATTAATGTTATCATCTACCGATAATCAAAATAAATAGCTCTATTCAAAAGATAAATTTCAAAAGACAAATATAATTTCATAATATCAATATAGGAATAACAATACATGTTCAACTCCACTTTCCAACCTAACAGACATTACCAAAATATCATTTCAATGATCTCAACAACTTCCCTTTTTTCCTTAGTTCAAATCTTGAATCTCTAAGAAATTTCAAATCCCACAAACAGATATTCCTTTCAACATTTCATCTTTTAAATGCAATATTCCCAAATCTCAATATCATAAATAATTCTAATATCATTTTGAAGAAAATCCCTCTTTTATAACCCAAATCCAAGCCCAAATCAAACCCCAAACTCTCAAAATACTAATATATTCAAGAGCACATAACGAAACTAAGAACCATACAAAAACATTAAAGAAATCCTTACCTCAATGAAGAAAGCAACAGAAACGAAACCCTGAATTTGATGGAGATGAAACTTGAACTTTTTCAGATTAAAACGATCACCTCCTTGAGTTCTACCTTTTATCCCAATGCACCAAGGTGGTGAGATTCACGGATTTAAGTGTATAGGGAGGTTTATGCAAGAATTTAGAGAGAGACAGAGAGAGGGAGAGATAGATGAGAGGATTTGGATTAGAAAGTAAAGAGAGAAAGAGAGAGAGAGAGAGAAGTAGAAAAGTGTGAAAAGTGTGTAATGGTAGTTATAGGGCAATGCGACTTCCCAAGTTTTTGAGCAAAATTTATCCGTTGGTTTACTTTAACCTTATTGTTATTATATTGAATTATTGTTACTTGTATGATTGTGATAAGGTTGTAACCACGCGGTGGTAGTGATGGAATCCTTGGTGGGGTGATGTTTGGTAGTCAACGGTTGAAATATGTTTGAGGAAAGAATTTTCCTATTGGTTATGACCTTATTCTGCCAAAATTTAAAATTTATTGTTATGGATAAACTAGTGAGTAAAAGGAAAAAATAGTCAGGAAGTAGGCGTATTGTGTCTTACGACATGTATAAACCTTAACCATTTTCAAAAAATCGTTCCTTTTCAAATTTTTCATTTTTACCATTCACTTTTATGTATCTAAACCATTCCTTTATATATATATATATATAGTTTTATACCAATTTTGAATCGCTTCAACTTGAAAGGTCTTGAAATATTGTCTTTGGGTATTGTTAACTTTTAAGTATTTTAATAACGTAGTTGAGTAATGTGTGAATATGGAACACTAGCTGTATTGCAAGAGCGTGGCTTGTGGTGCTTTGATTTTGCTAGGTTGTATCTTGTCGAAAGGCCATGATTGGCAAATAGAATTCCTATTAAAAAAAATTTCCTCCTTTTTTTTTTCATGATAGGGGGTTGAGGACTTCTAAAGTGATGTGAGATATTCTTTTGAAAATTGGGTTGCCAAATGACCCGTAGTTGCTTCTTGGAGTGTGAATGTGATGTGAAAATTATTTTTCTAAGGTTCTAGGTCGTTAGACAACCGAGAGTTATTCCCTGGAAGTTGAGTTTGTTTGAAGCAGGCGTACTGAAGGGTATGTGTAGCTGGCTTTTTGTGCTCCTCATAGGGGTTTAGTCTCCTCGAGTACGATATCCCTACGGTTCAGACTTCTATGGTTCTGAATATGGTTTCACAAGTGCAATATGAAATAAAAAAAAATGAATGAGAGTCCAAATCTGGCAAATCTTAGAAAATCCATTAATCATCAGAGATGCCAAAAATGGATTGCATTGCTAGATTTCAGAGTCGTCATCTAAATAATTTTGAGAAATTTAGAAAATCCGTAACTCGTGCCAAAGATCACTTGTCCGTCATAACCAAAGTGTTTCGACTCAGAAACTTAGGTATGAGAGTGGCATGTCATAAACTATGTACATGTTATTATTACTAAGACAAGGATATGAAATTGTAATATTTGGTATGTAATTCAATGGAAAAGAGGACTTTTGAGATTAGTATTATTGTTTGGCTTGGAAAGATTTCAGATTAATCAGGTTATTAGAAATGTTTTAATTTAATTAATATGGGGCCATCACAAAACCACATTATGGACTCCCAATAAATAATATAGGACTAGAATAGATATAAACAAAAATAATAGATACCAAACTCCAAATCAAAAAGTGTAAAAGGGTCATGTCTTGACCTGGGCCGCTATATTTCATATATATTTATTAAGATAAATTAAATTTAGTGCATTAAAGGTTAAGAATAATGTTGATAATGAATGAGTTTGATTGAATTGTCAGAAGTATCGAGATGTTTTTTTTTTTTTTTTTACTTCTATATTTATTTTTTTAATTTTTTTAATCACGTAAGAAATATTAATTTGCATTTTTTTTAATAAGCATTGACTAGAAATTTAATGATTCAAAAATTAAAATTAAAATTAAAATTAAAATTTGAGAATAATATACGATTGAGAAAAGATATTTATATATGAATAAGTAAGTAAAGCAAATTGTAGGGAAAATAGATAAATCCATTTATTTCATCTTTTAAAAAATCAAATAATAAATTTATTACTTAAAATGATAAATTTTACTTCATTTATGTAGTATGTAATAAGTCTTATATTAAATTATTAGGATGCTATCTAACATTAATTTTAGAGATATTATTTATTTTTAAGTATTTTATCAAAGAAAATTAATTTTTTTCCATTAAATATTTTAATAATGTCTTCAAAATTTAAGGGTTTTATTTTATATTGCATGAAATTTAAGAATTTTGTTAAATAATGCTAAAATATGTATGGGTCTTCAAAATATATATGCAAAATCTTAGAGGTGAAAAGTGTAATTTACCCATGTTGATAATGAATGAGTTGATTTATGGCTATTTTCACACCCAACTAATGGCGGTATACAATTGTAATGCATTGAGAGAATCTTGACAATAGTTTCAAAAGAAAAGTAGGTTAGTGCAATTATTGAAACCACAGTAGAGATCTTTGTAATTGTCAAAAACCTCATGGAGGTGTCACGACTCAAACTCGTCCCTATGGGTTTAGCATCAGAATCGCCAAGAATCCGAGATTACCAAAGGCCCGCTAATAAAGAAGACAAGATAACAGAAAGTATGTGGCATGGCGGAAGCCAATACTGTAAATAAACAATGTCCAATGAGCGGTGACAGTCTGTATGCAAAAAGATTTTTCATACATACATAGATATATACATAGTACAGAACAATATGCACAATATTTACAATCATTCAGAACATGGACCAAATCCCTATTAAACAGTACAGTAACAATCTATACAGATTACAAGACAGGTACGGAGACAGATGGGGGAGGTAAAAACACCCCTAAGCCATAGCTTGGCAGGCTCGGAACCTCGCAGTGAGGCACAGTGGTTGGCTTGACAAAACTGGAGTTACCCTGACGCTCCTAGCCACGGTCTGGTGCCTGTACATCTACATATATATATATATATATATAAGCAGTGAGCTAAAACCCAGTGAATAACATAATGCGTAAAGAGGTTTAGAATGAATGTCCTTCAATATTGAAAACAGTTGTTTCATTCAGTATTTCAGTTGTTCAGTACAGTAAACAGTCATATGTGGTACATCCATTAGCATAACAGTACAGTGAACAGTAGGTCTAAAAGACCGAACAGTATATGATGGCCATCAATCAAGAAATGAGTGGTTCCAAAGAAGAAGGAACCGACAGAGATCTCAGAATAAAGAATAAAGAATAGTAGTTGCTAAGGATCCCACAATACAGTTCAAAATATAGGACATGCATTCATTCAATTAACAGTATTAGTTCAGAAAATAGTTCAGTTATACAGTCAGAAACATTCACAGTTCAACATATCTTTACACAATTGTTACTCACAGAGTTCTGGGCTACAGTAAGCTAGAGCGTCTCCTCGGAAAGCCAACCCTACATAGTTTGCAAAATGAACACGCACTAAGCTACACAGTTGGGAAAGATAATAACTTAATCCCTAATTGCCTCGGTGTGTTCTACATCTATATCTTCAATAAGATGCCTTAAATATGCCTTAGGAATGCCTAAGATGGAAAGAGGATGTAAAGATGCACTCAGAAACCATTTTCAGAATTCTTAGAAAACATGGGTCCCACTCGAGCGTAAGTTACTCCGCTCGAGCGGACATGCAGACAACGGTTCCAGTTTGAGCGTCACTTCTAACGCTCGAGCGGACATGCAAAACAGTCAAAAGTGCCGGATGCTAAAAAATCAAGCTCGATTAAGCGCTCGAGCGTAAAGAAGGTCCCGCCGAAAGTAATTACCCAAATTCGAGCGGACGTCAAAACAGTGCAAAATCGATGCACGAATTCGCCGAAGCGCTTATTTCCGCCGAAAGGAATACCAAAATCTGGAAAATCCAGATTTGAGCTCCAAGTTCAAAATCAAGTTTTGATGCAAAGTTTTCGATCCTCTTGGGCACATTTTTGAAAAACTCTTGTAAACTCATAAAATGACTTGACACAAAGCTCATTTTGAGAAACCAAAGCCCAGAGGTGGTTTAATTAAACTCATCTTCAAACCAAATTTCATGAACAATATTCAAATGTGACATGCAAGACTTTAAATCAATTCAAAGCTTCAATACATGCTCTAATGAGCTCATTCTTTTCAAAATAAGATGAAATCATGGACTTAAACATAAATATGAGCATGCATGTAACCTTTTGTCATGAAAAACAACTCAAAACTCTTCAAAATACATATGCATGCATGGAATGAGCTTCAATTCAACATGCTAGAACTAAATCATGCCTTAGCTCTACAATTTGACATGAATCAAGCAAGGATCAACTTAAAGACAACAATGAGAGGTTGAATTCCTTACCTAGGTCCTCAAATACAAGTCTAGAGGCTCAAGAAGGGAAATCTCCTACAATTTCTTCTAATTTCCAAGCAAATCAATGTTGAACTCAAACTCTCACTTTCTCTCTTGGTCGGTTGAGCTCTCAAATATGGGTGAGGAAATGTTTTGTTTCCATATATTCAAGCCTCTAAATGTGTCATAGTGGGCCACTAAGTGGCAAATATGCAATTAAGTTCAACTCTTGCCAATTAGCTTAATTTAATCTAATTTAATCATACCAAATTAGTTTTCAATTAAATATACCATAAAATCATATAAAATCTAATTAACACGAACATCAATCGATTTCAGATTTGACCGCCGATAAGGCCTTCAATTTACAGTTTAACATAAAAATATAAACAGATAATCAAACAATCAAACAGATAGAAATGCATTTAAACAGATACATACCAATCAATCGGCCAGATTTCAATTCGGTTAGTTCAAGATTTCAATCAGCCCATTACTTATCATAATCACCTCAATTTAGCAAGATTCGTAGTTAATTGGTAAACAAAGGATTTAGGGTTGTTACAGGAGGTAAGTGTAATTTACCTTTTTTTAAAAAATATTTTTAGAAAAATGAAAGGCAAAAAGCAAAAACACAACCAAAATGCTTTAAACATTCTAGTAATTTACCATACTAATCTGATCGAGACCTTTTCAATCCATTTTTCAAAATGATATAAAGCCAAACAATTTTACCTTCAGAATAAACTTAGTTGGTATTTGATAAAATTGAAAATTGAAAATTAAAAATTAAGTACTAAAATTGAATGTTAAATTTTTTAGTAAAAAACTGCTTGATAAAAATTTAGTGTTAAACTAAAACAAATTGTTTGGTATGTATAAGATTAAATTTGAAATTTATTATTTTCAAATTGTATTTTTCTATTTTTATATTGTGATAGTAAGTTGGTAGTGGTGGTGGAGGTGGCATCATTAGCTATGGCGTTGATGGCAATGGTGGTGAAAGTAGATGGATAGTGGTTGGTGATGATGAAAGGGTAATGTCGTGGAGATAAAAAGCGGTGGCTAAGGCATTGTAATGATGGTGGTTGTTGTGGGCAATAGTTATGGCAATGGTGACAATGGTTGCAAGAGGTGAAGGGTTGTACTAATTGTTATAGTGGTGGTAGTAATCACAATGGTGACTTTGACAATTGTAAAATGATGGTGGTATTTATGATAATAATTATAATGGTAGTGGTGGTAGTAGTGGTATTGGTGGCATGATAATAGTAGTACCAATAGTGGTGGTGATGGCATAACGATGGTGATTGCTTATGGTGTTGGTAGTGGTAGTGATAGTGGTAGCAAGAGTAGTGGTAGTGAGTTTACAATAATGTAGATCGATACTGCTTAGTATTTATAATTCGCATAAAATTAAATAAATTTCATATAACTTAAAATTTTATTAACTTTCAAATTGTTTTAAGAGGTATTTAAATTTTTAAGTAATATCAATTGTGATTATCGAGTAGACTTAATTAATTATCACTTAATATATTTAGTTTCAAATACTGAATCAGATTATCAAACACTCCCATAGGGTCTAGTCTTACTTGTATTTACTGGGGAAAAGAAATGCTAAACATATAGAATTTTTATAAAAAGAAAGTTATATAGAATGATGTGTTATTAATATTTATGCTATTATGATTCACAGTAGTCCGATTTTTTGATTTCTTATGAATGGATTATAATATTGTACTTAGTTGGAAGATTTGATGATGGATTTAGAAAAGGAAATGAAAAAGGTAGGTGAAATGTGAATAAAATATGTCTACATTTTACCTAGTTTTACACACATTTTCTCTTTCCCTTTCTAAATTGCTTCCCAAATTTTCCAACTAATCACAGCGTAAATGAGTCACATTATTCTATGTACAATTTTTTGTATAAAAATTCTTTTTATATGATATTATTCTTATTAGATGTCTTATATTATTTGTAATTAGGTATTAAACTTTCTTTTAGTAAATGACTTCTCTCTAATTTGGATATGTATTGGAAAGAACAGTTTGGTCCACCATATTGTGCCACATCAGCACATTTAATAAATCAAGGGGTAAGATTCTGTCTATCTATTAGCCCTTAAATTGGGTAAATATTGAGTTTGTAAATAAGTAGACAAAATTTAAATAATTAATTTACAAAAAATAATAACGTCATGAACATTCAAAAAATAGAGAAAATATCTAATTTAGATTGAACTGGAGAGAATCTCGACTTTTTTTAGATGTGGGTGTGATTTTCATAATATTTTAATAATTTGATTTATCCCAATTGAAGAAAAAAAATAATTAAACCACACAAGGTTGGATCAATAAACAAACTTCACGTCATTTTCATGAAAGATGACTACTCGGTAGAACAAGGAGCCACGTGAACAACCTATAACACAAATTGCTGGAATGATAAAGGCAAACAGACTAGGTTCAATCAAACTCAAATCTCAGGCACGTAATGCCTACAGTCAATACTAAACCACCCAACATGTTAGTTTAAAGTGAGTAATGTTAGATATTTTAAAAGTTTAATTAAATTTTTTTATCAAATGTCTCACATAGATGTGAGGTTTACATAGAATACACATAGTATGGGTCTCATATCTATGCGAGACATTTGATAAAAACGTGATACTACTACATGCACCAATTAATGAACACACTAATATACCAATTAATGTTATGTCATTATTATTGACCCCACCTATTATACAAATTACAAATACCCATAACTTTTAAAATTATGCCACACCATAATATACTAGTTAATACATTAATTGATACATATAACATTATTCGATAAAAAATTTGGTAAAACTTTTAGATCTTCTAGCATTTTTTTGTTTGTTTGTTTGTTTAAGGTTGTCTCTCTTATTTCTTGTTTTAATTACACTTTAACTTAATGCGACCAACTATAAATTGTTGGCAAATTAGGTAGGGGCAGAATTGCTCTAAATTCCCCACTACAATAAGCGAAAAATGTCCAAGAAGTTAGAATCGTGAGCTGAAAAAAGAAAGAAAATAAAGTTAATTACACTTAGTACTCATATACGTTTATTGTAATTTCATTTTAGTTTCTTCACTTTTAATCATAGCAGCTAACTCTTTACATTTGAAGTCAATTTCCAATGTCACTTTTTAGTTCATTTATCATTAATGAAGTTGATAACAATTAAAAGTGAAGGGACTAAGTGAGATTTCACAGTGAAAAGATTAAAGTGAGATTCTGATGAAAGCGTAAATGTGCTAATGAGATTAAAAAAAAAATATGCTCACTCTTATTAACAATGAATGGACGAAAGGGTGACATTATCATTTGACTTAAAGTGTAGAGGATTGATTGATACCATTAAAAGTGCAGAGACTGTAGTGAGATTACAGTTAAAATACATGGGTGTTAAGTATAACTAATCCTAAAAAATGATTTTAGTTTATCAACTAGGAGAGAAAAAAAATAATAATTGTGGTTTCTCATTTTTGTGTTTGAATGACCACTATATCAAATAAAATATATCTTTTTATTTTATTTACTTTGTATTTAGAGGGGCAGTTTAGGTATTATAAAATTTGTGTAGAGTAAATTTGATTTTATAACTGCTATTTAAATCTACTTTATTTTTTTGGACCCTCTACTGTTTTATTTTTTATTACAATTTTACCTTAACATCAATTTTCATTTTTAACCCCATCTCTACCCGTCGAATCCTAACCCTAACAAACTAACACTTGGTAGAACAAGGGGCCACGTGAACAAAATATAACACAAATTGGTGGAATGACAAGACAAATAAACTCAAATCTCAGGCACATAATACCTACACAATTAATTCTAAAACCGCCCGACAAGTTAGCTAAACGTTATCTCTCCTATTTCTTGTATTAATTACATTTAACTTACTATCTAAAAAAAAAATTACATTTAACTTAATGCGACCAACTGTAAATTGTTGGTACATTAGGTAGGGGCAGAATTGCACTAAATTCCCCACGACAATAAGCGAAAAATGTCCAAGAAGTTATAGTCGTGAGGTGAGAGAAGAAAGAACATGAAGTTAATTACACTAGTATTCATACACTTTTATTGTAATTTTATTTTAGTTTCTTCATTTTTAATTATAGCAGTTAACTCTTTATATTTTAAGTCAATTTGCAATGTTAGCTTTTAGTTCATTAACCGTTAATAAAGTTGATAAAAATTAAAAGTGAAGCGTCCAAATGAGATTTTAGTGAAAGTGAAAAGATTAAAGTGAGATTATGATGAAAGTATAAAAGTGCTAATGAGGTGAAAAAAAAAGTGATGTTTAACTTGCAAATCAAGTTCTATCACTCTTATTAACAATAGATGGACGAAAGCATGATATCGTCATTTGACTAAAAATGTAGGGAGTTGATTGATACAATTAAAAGTATAGAGACCGTAGTGAGATTACAGTAAAAGTACATGGGTGTTAACTATAATTAATCCTAATGATTGTAATTTATCAATTAGGAGAAAAAAGAAAAAAAATGATTGTGATTTCTCACTTTTTGTTTGAATGACCAATATATCAAATAAAATATGTTGTCTTTTTATTTAATTTAATTTGTATTTAGAGGGGCAATTTAGGTATTATAAAATTTATGTCAAGAGTAATTTTGATTTGAGAGCTGCTATTTGCACCTATTTTATTTCTTTAGACCCTCAATTCTTCTATTTTTTTTTCTTTTATTACAGTTTTGTCGTAACATCAATTTCTATTTTTAATCTCATCTCTATCCTTTCAACCCTAACCCTAACCCTAACCCTAACCCCAACCCCAACTCCACCTTCACTTCCGCCTCTACTCTAGTCAGCCAACCCTTCACTACTAGCTTCGCCACCGCAACCCTTCAGCTACTTTCAACACCTCTTCAATCACCATCACTCAGCCCTTCATTGACGCAGCATCATCCCTCCATCGAGCAGCCTTTCGCTGCCGCAACTTCATTCTCCAGAACTCTCGATCAATGGTGATCTAAAATGGCGACAAACCCCATAGCTCTACTGTCGGTAGGCTACCTCTACCGCTCACTTCCGCCGCTCCCTCACTCTTTTTCTTCTTTTTCTTCTTCTTCTTCTTTCCAAGATCTGAAATTTCAAACCTAGGGTTTTGGAAGAAAGAAAAAGAAGAAGAGATAATGGGTCTCTCTCTCTCTCTTTCTCTCTCTCTCTCATGTGCGATGGCTAGTTTACGGTGGAGAGTTCGTGCGGTGGTTGGGTAGTGGTGGAGAGTTCGTATAGTGGCTGGATTACAACGAAGAGTTTGCGCAGCGATGGCTAGGTCGCGATGGAGGACACAAGAAGAAGAAAAAGAAGAGAAATGGAGAAGAGAAGATGGGGATGAGAGTTGTGAAGAAGGATGGTTACTGGTGAATGAGGGCTTGTCATCGGTGAGGAAAGGGTGATAGTGACAACTATAGGTGGTGGTGATTGCTGGAAGTGATGATGATGGAATTAAGGTTTGGGTTTAGATTTGGGGTTAGGGATATTGTTGATATTAAGGTGGGAGTTTAAAAAGAAAATTGAGGGGTTTTATTTTGCTAGGTAGAGGTTCAAATAAGTGGAGGGGGCAAAGTAAAAAGGTGAGGGCAAAGAGCATCCCTCTTTTGATTTTTTATTCAATCTCACCATTTTTTGTGAAAAACAAAACTTAAGTATTGAGGAATTTGTCTTTCTTATCTCATTAATCATTCAAACAAATCATGAGAAATTTTAAACCCAACATGTTAGTTTAACGTGAGTAATGTTAGACATTTTAAAAGTTTAATTAATTTTTTTTATCAAATGTCTCACATAGATGTGAGGTTCACATAGAATACACATAGTATGGGTCTCATATCTATGCGAGACATTTGATAAAAAACGGTGATACTACATGCACCAATTAATGAACACACTAATATACCAATTAATGTTATGTCATTATTATTGACCCCACCTATTATACAAATTACAAATACCCATAACTTTTAAAATTATGCCACACCATAATATACTAGTTAATACATTAATTGATACATATAACATTATTCGATAAAAAATTTGGTAAAACTTTTAGATCCTCTAGCATTTTTTTTTGTTTGTTTGTTTAAGGTTGTCTCTCTTATTTCTTGTTTTAATTACACTTTAACTTAATGCGACCAACTATAAATTGTTGGCAAATTAGGTAGGGGCAGAATTGCTCTAAATTCCCCACTACAATAAGCGAAAAATGTCCAAGAAGTTAGAATCGTGAGCTGAAAAAAGAAAGAAAATAAAGTTAATTACACTTAGTACTCATATACGTTTATTGTAATTTCATTTTAGTTTCTTCACTTTTAATTATAGCAGTTAACTCTTTACATTTTAAAACAATTTCCAATGTCACTTTTTAGTTCATTTATCGTTAATGAAGTTGATAACAATTAAAAGTGAAGGGACTAAGTGAGATTTCACAGTGAAAAGATTAAAATGAGATTATGATGAAAGTATAAATGTGCTAATGAGGTAAAAAAAATGTGACGTTTAACTCACAAGACAAGTTTTGTCACTCTTATTAACAATAGATGGACAAAAGGGTGACATCGTCATTTGACTTAAAGTATAGGGGATTGACTGATACCATTAAAAGTGCAGAGACCGTAGTGAGATTACAGTTAAAATACATGGGTGTTAAGTATAACTAATCCTAAAAAATGATTTTAGTTTATCAATTAGGAGAGAAAAAAATAATAATTGTGGTTTCTCATTTTTGTGTTTGAATGACCAATATATCAAATAAAAAATGTGTCTTTTATTTTATTTACTTTATATTTAGAGGGACAATTTAGGTATTAAAAAATTTATATAAAGTATAATTTTGATTTGATAACTACTATTTAAACCTATTTTATTTTTTTGGACCCCCACTTCTATTTTTTTATTACAATTTTGTGCTAATATCAATTTCTATTTTAGCCCCATCTCTACCTTCCAATCCTAACCCTAACAAACACACACTTGGTAGATCAAGGGGCCACGTGAACAAAATATAACACAAATCTCAAGTACACAATACCTACAATTAATTCTAAAACCGCCCCACAAGGTAGTTTAACGTTGTCTCTCTTATTTCTTGTATTAATTACACTTAACGCGACCAACTATAAATTGTTGGTACATTAGGTAGGGGCAGAATTGCACTAAATTCCCCACTACAATAAGTGAAAAATGTCCAAGAAGTTATAATCGAGAGGTGAGAAAAGAAAGAAAATGAAGTTAATTACACTTCATATTCATACACTTTTATTGTAATTTCATTTTTGTTTTTTCACTTTTAATTATAGGAGTTAACTCTTTTTATTTTAAGTCAATTTGTAATGTCACCTTTTAGTTCATTTACTTTTTATGAAGTTGATAAAAATTAAAAGTGAAGGGACCAAGTGAGATTTTGGTGAAAGTGAAAATATTAAAGTGAGATTCTTAAGAAAGTGTAAAAGTGCTAATGAGGCCAAAAAAAATGTGATGTTTAACTTGCAAAACAAGTTTTGTCACCCTTATTAACAATAGATTGACGAAAGTGTGATATAGTTATTTTACTTAAAATTTAGGGCGTTGACTGATACAATTAAAAGTACAGAGATCGTAGTGAGATTACAATAAAAGTATATGGGTGTTAACTATAATTAATCCTAATGATTGTAATTTATCAACTAGGAGAAAAAAAGAAAAGAAATGATTGTGATTTCTCACTTTTTGTTTGAATGACCAATATATCAAGTAAAATATGTTGTCTTTTTATTTTATTTACTTTGCATTTAGAGGGGCAATTTAGGTATTATAAAATTTATGTAAAGAGTAATTTTGATTTGAGAGCTGCTATTTACACGGGTGCCTCTATTTACACACCACATATAGTCTCAAAGCACACTATTAATTGGTTATTTTTTACTGTATTTGATATGATCTATTCTATGTGGTATGGGTCATTTTATATTTGTATTTCATGTGGTCTGTGTTTGACCCATTTGGTTGCAGCTTTTAATATTTTGATGATGTCTAGCGTTTTTTTATTTTTTTATTTTTGGGTATATTGTGCTGAGGGTGACTGGTTTTGTTTTTGTGCTTTGCATCTCTTGTTAGTTACCTGTTTTTTTCTTTTGGTTCATAAATGGTGGATATCATTTTATGGCATTGCAAAACTTCACAGTTCTGAACAAAATGTTTAAGCTCTAGTTACTAGCAAGTTAATGAAGAGTTTCAAATTAGGGTTAGGGTTAGGGTTGGTGGGGTGGTTGAAGAAGATGAGGATATTTTAGGTATATTTGAAAATGGATGGTGTGTATTAAGCAAAAATAATAAAGTTAAAATTGTATTTGATGTGCATTAAGTAAGTGATGTTCCTTGAGACCAAATGTGGTGTGTAAATAGAGACATCCTATTTGCACCTATTTTATTTCTTTGGACCTTCCATTCTTCTATATGTTATTTATTACAATTTTGTCCTAACATCGATTTTTATTTTTGATCCCATTCCACCCTAACCCCAACCCCACCTTCACCTCCACCTCCACTTCCACTTTGGCCAGCCAACCCTTTACTACTGGCCTCGTCGCCACAACCCTTCAGCTACTTTCAGCACCTCTCCGATCACCATCGTTCAGCCCTTTATTAACGCAGCATCATCCCTCCATCGAGCAGCCCTTCGCCGCCACAGCTTCATTCTCCAAAACTCGCGATCAGTGGTGATTTGAAATGGCAACAACCCTATAGCTCTGCTATCGGTAGGCTACCTTTGCAGCCGACTTTCACCGTTCCCTCACTCTTTTTCTTCTTCTTATTCCTCCCTAGATCTGAAAGATCTGAAATTTCAAACATAGGGTTTTGAAAGGAAGAAGAAGAAAAAGAGAGGATAGGTCTCTCTCTCTCTCTCGTGCGCGATGACTAGTTTATAGTGTGGTGGTTGGGTCGTGGCAGAGAGTTTGTGTAGTGGCTGGATCGCAACAAAGAGTTTTCACAGCGATGGCTAGGTCACGATGGAGGAGACGAGAGGGAGAAGAGAAGAAGAAGCAAAAGAGAAATTGAGAAGAGAAGATAGAGATGAGGTTGTGTAGGAGGATGGCTGCTGATGAATGAGGGCTTGTCGCCGGTGAGGAAAGGGTGATGGTGACGGCCGTAGGTGGTGTTGATTACCGAAAATGATGAGGATAAAATTAGGGTTTGAGTTTGGATTTGGGATCAGGGGTATAGTTGATATTAAGTTGGGGTTCAAAAAGAAAATTGAGGGGTTTTATTTTGCTTGGTAGGAGTTCAAAGAAGTGGAGGAGGGGGCAAATAGCATCCCTCTTTTGATTTTTTATTCAATCTCACAACTTTTCATGAGAAACAAAACTTAAATACTGAGGAATTTGTCTTTCTTATCTCATTAATCATTCAAACAAATGATGAGAAATTTTATTCTCTCAATTTTTTTTATTTTTCTTTCTCACTAAATCCTTCAACCCAGATGAAGTGTAAAAGATTTAAGATACATCCAATGGAACTTGTCCATTGGTCAAAAATCTTTTTATACCGTTATTTATCTGTGAGTTTTTTTAAATAACTATTTATGATTTTGTGTGTAATTATTGAGTTTTTTTTTTCTTCTCTCTTTGGTTCATGTGTAATTATTGAGTTTGTTGTTAGGTGTAATAATTGTTATTAGACTTGCTTACAAAATTGAATGTTTAGATTCATGTAAATTTCATGACAGTTATGGATTCCATGACAAACGAAAAAACAAAATCATATTAAATACATAATTTAATAATATTCTATGTTTGTTGGCTGAATAATAATATTCTATGTTAATACTTCAATTTGTTAGTTTTACGTCAAGATCTATAAAGGTTACTAATCCTTTATCCTCTCTTCCTAAACATTTTAAAAAGAAAAATGATTGATGTATTGAATTTAAGTTCATTCGAATTGCTTAAATTATATAAGCCTGACGACCTACTGAGCGATTGGTTGGATGACCGTTGTCACCCTTGTCAACCGCAGTTGTCACATTTGTCAACTGCAATTGTCCCCTTTGTTAATTGATGTATCAATCGGTATCCTATCGGAGGACCAGTCGGACGACCAATATGCACAAATTTGAACAATTTAGGCAAACCCAAATTCGATAGATGTAATATTACTGTTTTAAAAATAATGTGATAAGAATTTCAAGACAAAAATTGTGTAATTAAAATTGTATTGGAAAAGGAAACAAAATACCCATCATTTGTCTCGTTTTTTTGTTTCATCTTTGATTTCATACCTATCTCGTATTACCATGTCACCAGCATCAGTGATTAGAAAAATATGGAATAGAGAATGGTACAAAGTAATGAAGAGGGACAGTGATCCCATATCCAGAAAACAAAAATTTTGGAGATAGAAAATTATGTGTTGGTACTTAAAGTATGCTACAAGTTGAAACATGGTATAGACAAGAAGCTCATGATGAGAGGAATTCGGGTTGTTACTGTGCACAACTGTTGGTACTATAAATAAATAATTTATTATTATTATTATTATTGATAAATTACAAGACACGTGACACTCTTCTATTTATTTGGAGGTTATAGAAGTTATGAATTATTAAACACATATGAAAAGATGATGGAAAATGTGGAGGATCATGGAACATGAATTGGAAGTTAAAGGAAGTTATGGAGATATAAAGATGAAGTGGAAGATCATGGAGTATGAAGTGTGGGAAATGGAAGAATGTGGTAGTCATTAGGTAGTTTTTTTTCTACAAATGTTTGCCTATAAATAGTCATTCATGGCTACATTGTAGATAGGGATCCATAACTCAAATAAAAAATAATTAATTTCTATTTTTCTTGTCATTTATATTTCATGCACTTAATTTCTTGCACTTTATTTTATACACTTCATTTTCAAAGCATAGGAGTAGAGGTAAATTTTTCGCACTTTATTTTATGCACTTCATTTTCGAAGCATAGGAGTGAAGGTAAATTAATGGTTAATTTGATTGTTCACTTAATCACCTCGATTATTCACTCAATCATCTTTCTTCGTCTCTCTCATTCTTCTTTTAATTTTTCTTCTCTCTACACTTGGCAATTTTGAAGTCCTCTTCATTGAGGCAAAAGAACCGTCAACACAATCGCTTAATAATTGACTTGAATTTAATCTGTAAAGATTTTTCAATCCTTATTGGCACGCTAGCATTTATGATATTTTCCTTCGTAAGAAAAATAAGCCAACAATTTTTGGCATGCCCAATGGGATGTCAAGTGTAAGAAATAAAAAATGAATTGGATTCGTCTATTCCAAATAGCTTAGATGAAATCTTTGGGCATAAACAAAAAAAAAAAAAAAAAAAAAAAAAGGATCTTCAAGAAGAGATCCATTTTTTTGATCAAACAAACTTCCATTCATTATAATATTATTTGGTGGAAGAAAAAAGATACGATTTAATTGGAGAAATTCATGAACTTGATATGAAAGTTCGCCAATGAAATGATGAGTTGTCAACTTTCATTACCAAGTCTTTAACAGAAGCTTTAATGGCTAGAATTGATGAATTTTTTCAAAATTCTTTTTAGTGTTGAAAATGGCAAAAGGAAAGAGTTGATTTCATCAATGGCTCGGGAGTTAAAAAACTCACTTTTAAAGAGCCAATTTATGAAAATAACATGGCTAAAAAGCATGTTGTTAAGCCAAACATGGTTAAAAACAATGTTCCATATAAGGCTCGAGGGGTTGAAAAACTCATTCTTGGAAAGTCAAACGATGGAAATAACATGTCTATGAAGGATTTTCATAAGCCATTAATGGCTAAAATGGAACAACCAATTAAGCTAAGAAATGTTAAAACTCACATGGAGGATTTTCATAAGCTGTTAATGGCTAAAATGAAAAAAATAAAATAAAATAAAAAATAAAAAAAAAACTCCATTTGTCAATGAGTGATGAAAGTTATTTGGTCAAAGAACATATTCTTAGACCAAACGTGATTAAAGATGATAATCAACCCACTGTTGATGGATTTAAAATATTTGACATTGTTAAAAATGTCAAAGCAATTGAATTTCCAAGGCAATATTATGCCATGACTTTCGATGTTCAAAATCTATTTTAGATTTGTGGGCCGCATCAAAATTTAATTTTGATGAAATGGGTAATAAAACAATCATCTTTAAGCATTGTTCCATATATCATGATTTTATCAACAATCATCCTATCTACAAGATTTTATCATGTTCGCTTCGAAGGTATGTCAAAGCATTTCGAAGGGCCATAGATTTGGCTCGAAGGTAGCTCATAGCTCCATCAAAAGCACTTCAAAGGTCCATGCATTTGGTTCGGAGATAATTCAAAACTCGGAAATACTTCAAAGTTCCATATATTTAATTTGAAGGTGGCTCAAAGCTCCCTCAAAAGCACTTCGAATGTCCATATATTTTGTTAAAAGGTAATTCAAAACTCTGCAAAACACTTTAAAGTAGTGTAATTTGAAGAGTGTGTATGTCACTTCGAAGCAATTCAAAGTAGTGCAATCGGAAGTGAAAATATATTGTTAAGGTCTGAAGAATCATGCTTAGAAGGTCTTGAAATTTCCACAGTCTGATGATGCATCGAAAGTCTCGAAGTAAAGCATAGAAGAGCCAACTGTTACTAATGGCTCAAAGAAAATAACATTGGCATGCATTGTGACTAAATCAAATTGGTGATATTTTGCTAAGAATTCACCATCTCAAACACATGCCAAGTAATCCAATTTTGAAACACACATTAAAATTCGAAGCATGTGAAATTATTTTAATTATGTTTTGAAGCTTTATAAACTCTCCAAGCAGGTAGCTATTATGCATTCGAAACTTTTAGAACTTCTAAAATATGCCGTGAGCACCTTTGGAGCAAGGACTTGGTTCTTTTTTTAACAAAAATTGAATCATATTGTATGATAAAAAGAACCTTTGAATGCGTGTCTCACTTCGAATACATTTATTAATTGCCAAATATGGTCTAAATTGATGTACAACTATTCATGAATTCGAGGTTTCTCATTCCAAAAGAATTGCGGTGGGTAATGTTGGCACTATAAATAAATAATTTATTATTATTATTATTATTAAATTGCAAGACACATGACACTCTTCTACTCATTTGGAGGTCATGAAAAGTTATGAATCATTAAACATGTGTGAAAAGATGATGGAGAATATGGAGGATCATGGAGCATGAATTGGAGGTTAAAGAAAGTTATAGAGACATAAATATGAAGTGGAATATCATGGAGTGTGAAGTATGGGAAATGGAAGAATGTGGTAATTATTAGGTAGTCTTTTCCTACAAATGTTTGTCTTTGCCTATAAATATCCATTCATGGCTACATTGTAGATGGGGATCCATAACTCAAATCAAAGACAATTGATTTCTATTTTTCTTGTCATTTATATTTCATGCACTTAATTTTTTGCACTTTATTTTATGCACTTCATTTTCGAAGCATAAGAGTAGAGGTAAATTTTATGCACTTCCTTTTTGAAGCATAGGAGTATAGGTTAGTTTGATTGTTTACTCAATCATCTTTCTCCGTCTCCCTCATTCTTCTTTTAATTTTTCTTTTCTCTATACTTGGCAATTTTGAAGTCCTCTTCATTGAGGCAAAAGAACCATCAACACAATCACTTGATAATTGGCTTGAATTTAATCTGTAAGGATGTTTCAACCCTTACTGGCACGCTCGCATTTATGATATTTTCCTTCATAGGAAAAATAAGCCAACAACAGCTTATCTCGAGGTTCTTTCAATGATCAGAACAGTTCATATAGTTGAATTCGTCGAGTAAATTATTTATGCAAAAAATCAAGTTAATTGGAACAGTTCATATAGTTGAATTCGTCGAGTAAATTATTTATGCAAAAAATCAAGTTAATTGGACATTTGCAACCCTTTATTTTTGGTCAAATTATACTTAGAAAAATTACTCATAAATCCCATATGGGGAAATGTTGCTCCATTTAGTCCTAGGTGTTTTTTTTATTAAACCAATTAGTCCTTTTTATTTTTGGTATGTTGTATTTGTTTGATTTATTGACTTGTTTGCCCTTATTTGTGATTTCATTTTGATTTTGTGTGTGGGTATGGTAATGTTACAACATTACTATTTTTTTAGGAGGGGAATGGGTGAACTTTTTTGAAATTTTTTTATATTTCTCAATTGATGTTTTATTTTCTAACATGGATTTAGTGTGTATTGCTTTAGGATTGTACATGAGTGTTTGGGTAGTGCTGCTTGATTCTGGGTTTATGTGGTTGACGTGCTATGTGGCTTCTTTCAACATAACCAACTCAATCATCACGCAAACAAATGACTTCAAAAATTACTTCATATGCCTTACAAACATGTTCGTCAAAAAAAAAAAAAAAAAAAATTCACTTTCAGTGTCAAAACCATTTACTCCTAACACCCCCAAAGCACACTGTCACAGGCAAGGGTCCCTTACCCGCAATTAACACACAAACAACAAGACCAACATAAACAACGCAATCATAACAAACACCATGTTGCAACTATCTAAAGTGTAAATGGTCCCCAATTGATTTCTCTAAATAACACACCTAGATACATTATCAAAATTAACACCACATAATAAGGGTCACTACTTGACCCTACCCTCAATATAATTGGATTCCCACCCTGTCATTACAACAATGTACAATCTAACATTACAAAGTAAGCATCAAAACAGGCTTCAAAATATAACGTCACACATACATTTTCACCATTCTGTAACAAAAAAATAAATAAATAAATAACAACAAAATACATACTTGTCACTGTGGATGCCAGCAATAAACACTGACACTGACAATATTTAGTTGTGGTCTTCACTGTCAACCACTGGACGAAAATGGCGAAATGACCCAACGTCACAACGGCCATACTGTATTGCCAGAAGGGGGTTTTCAGCAATGTAGGGTTTTAGGGAGGGGGGAATGGAATGTTAATTTCGGAATGAACATTAACATTACCAAATTAAACAATATTCAAAGAAATTGAGTGTCTATCATCGATGTAACATCATAATCAAAATCAAGAACTTTCCATCTTCACTGTTTCTGTTTTGATCGCGTAGGAGGGAAAGTAAAAAACACTACAGTACGCTTTTTGCCATTTTGGTATATTTAACATCACGTAAAACCCATATTTACCCTCATAATTTTCTACTCACACGCTGAAATCATGGGCTCAAAGGTCTTTAACATTAAAATGGGACTGATCGGCTCATTAAAAAAAAAAAGCAGGACTAAATAGTTCAACATTCCTTGATTTAGGATTTAATGGTGCTTTACCCATTTTACTTTACCCCATTAACTATCTCTGTTTTTCACTTTATCCCCTCAAACTAAAAATTGATACAATGGATCCTCTTCGTTTTCTTAAAGTTTTCAATCTAACCCTTATGTTTTTATTCTATTAACAAAATAGACGAAAAAAGTATATATAATGTGCACATATCATATTTATGACGATATTTAAAGGGTATTTTCATCATAACAATGACATGTGCACATTGCATACACATTTTATATCTGATTTGTTAACAGAATGAAGATATAAGAGTTAGATTGAAAACTTTTAGAAGATCAAGGGATATGTTGTATTAATTTTTAATTTGAGAGGATAAAGTAAAAAATAGTGATAGTTGAAGGGAGTAAAGTGTAATTTGTCCATTGCTTTTCAAAAAATAAGTTATCATAATTTTGATAATTTTTTAAAAGCAATTAAAACTTGATAGATTAACTTAATTTTTTATAAATAATATATAATATAAATAATTTGAATTATCAAAACAAGATAAGAAAAAATCTCCAAAAATGCTCATAACAAGGTTGTTGTGCCTTCAAAGAACCCCATATCGTAAGTGTTAAAAATAAATAAAATAAAAAATAAAAATAGTTTGTTTAAGGTGATTTATGGTTGGACTTTGTCACCTTCACAGACAGTTGGAGAAATAATCACTCTCATAAAGAATTTAGAAACAGTTTACAAATAAACAAAGTTGGTTATTTCTTTTTATATGATTGCTATGAATATCATTAAATTTTGAACATTTCGTAACATTTTATTTGAGAGTATGCATTTTTTTTCCCACTTTATATGGCAACTGGGTACTTTTTACTTAGGCGAAGTTATTGGTTGGTCTTGCAGTATCGTCACATAATATTCTAACGATGTTGTGATTAGCGGGGTAAAGTTTATGAATTTGTATTGAGTAATTAAAGAATATAAAAAAAATATGATGAATATAAAAATATAACTACATAACGTTTTTGAATTAATCAATAATTTTTTATTCCGCATTAGGATCAATAAATTGCATACTTGAATATTCCATCACCATTGTTACGAGTGTTTCTAGCTAAATTGAAAATCCACATGTCAATATTTGATTTGACATTAGGACCAATAAATTGTAAGTGTCCTTTCAATATTTATCATAGGATTGGATTCTCTTTGCTTTGGATTCCATTGTTGTCCCCTTTTTTAACATAGAAAAAACAATGCTTTGAGGTGTCATCACGACATTCGTGAATTTAGATTCCGAGATAATCGGTGGTCGACTTGATTTTTAACTTAATCCAAAAGAAGGGATCCACCATCGAGACATTAATGGAGCTCAACCACATGCCACAGACAAGCTCAGCTTTTAAGAGGAGTACATGCGAGGTTTTTGAAGAGAGCCTGCTGCAAAGCAGCGGAATTTGCCCCTCCAAAAAATCGAACCTAGGTCACACCTGTGGAGAGGGATGGCTACTCTACTAGGCCACCACCCCGATGGTCATTGTTGTCTCTTTGTGGAGTTCATTATTAGGATAGTTGGAACAGATAATTCAGGTAAAAAAATTAGATTAATTGAAATATTTTAATTATATGATCAAATTATATTTATTTTTTAGAAAAATAAATAATTAGTATGATTATTTTTTAATGTAAATGTGATCAAATTATATGATTACAAATATTCAATTTATATGATTTTACCAAATAAGTCTTACAAAATGAATGATTCAATTTAGGATCAATATCACCCTAACTTGGAAATCCCAACTGTAAAATTTTTAATTAGAGATAATCCCAATCCTATAGTAAAAACAAAATGCGAGAATCCACTAAATGCACTCCAAAAGTTTGATTAAGAATCCCATTTTCTCAAACTAATAATAATAATAATAATAATAATAATAATAATAATAATACCATTTTACTCTCATACAAAATTACTAAAAGAACCAAAAAACCCCAACTCCGGCAAGACCAACCCAACTCCAGCCAGCCTCTTAGCCGCCACCTTTTCATTCTCTTGCTGTTATCACCACCACCTCCCCTCCTTCAACCGTTGTAGCCACCACCTTCTACTTTCGCCGTCACTATTGCCACCTTCTTTTCATTCCTATCACAACCCGCCACAACTACCTCCTTTATCACAACTACCACCTTCTTTTCATCATTCTCCGCCACTGTGAGTCCCTCTTCCACTGTGAATCTCCCTGCGAACGATGCTGCAACCCAACCCCTCTCTCCGTCATGAACCAGTCTCCCTCTAGTTACGAACTCTCTCACATCCTTATAAACCCTATATCTATGGTTTGAGAGAAGGAAGAAGAAGAAGAAGAAGAAGAAGAAGAGAAGCGGGAAGAGGAGAAAAAAAATGGCTGTGGTGAATAGCTGGGAGAAGAGGGGTAGGGGCATAGGGGAGGGGGTAATGGAGGTAAAGGTGTCGGAAAATGGTAACAATAGAGTAACCGATGACAGAGGTGGCTGTGAGGGGTTTGGGAATGGTGGAGGTAGGGTTGGAATTATTTGGGGTGTTGAAAGGGAAAAAATCAAAATTTGAATTTGAAAATGGAGTGTCTTGAGTAATGGAATTCTAACCTAATTTTTGGAGTGCATTTAAAGCTTCTCAAAGGGAACTATGTATGGCAAATTCTAATACCAAACTTGTCCAAATAAAAAAGATATTTTGTAATTATTTAAACTAGTTGCATGAATAATTATTTATTTGGACAAAAATATATCAAAATCACAACCAATTGCACTACTTTGTTTTGTACATGCATAATTAGTGTAAAGGTAAATTACAAATACACCTTTGAAATTTGTTTAAAATATTAATTGTCCCTATGGTTCTATAAATTATATCATGCCCCTTGACGTTTTTGAATTTCATAACAATTGGCCCATTGTATTGAAACGAAGGTGAAAAATCTAGGTTTAGTGTGGAAAAGCCTTTTGAAATCTAAATGCGTCTCGTATAATGTGATTATCAATTTAGACAATCCAATTAAAATTAATGCAACCATGATCAATATAGAAAATAGAGAAAGAGTAAGAAAAAAACAATCCACGACACAAAAGATTTTTTACGTGGAAAAATCACAATTGGAATTCACCAACTTATGATAAAAAAACCATGGGCCCTCAACCAGACGAATAATCCACTATGCAAGAAAGGTAGTACAAGAGATATCTTACAAAGGCCAATACTGGCAACACGAGTCCACTCACCGGCACACGTCTTTGCTCACTCTATAGGTACCTCCACAGTCTCCACTGGATATCTGCCACGGTTGTCCAAAATACAAATAAAAGCCCTAAACTTGTACAAAATACATTTACAAAACAAAAATAATTGAGCCTTATGCTCTACGATCCTCCCAAGCTAAACCCTTGGTGAAGGCATATCATCAACACCTGAAATTTGGTTTCCACATAGGATGAGCTAATGCTCAGTAGAGATAAATTTAATGATCTGTATGATGTTTAACAAAACCATATGGTGAATGCATGTGAATGTCATTTACCAAAACAATATACGTTTTTTCTTTCCAACAATACAATGCCATGTTTATAATTCAATTGATGACCCGTTACTTCCAAAATAGAAAACAGGGCAATGGATACACATACTAGGAATCTCTAAGTACGTGCCTGCCAATAGGCTATACAAATACTACCAAAGCCACTTTACCGATACTAACTGGAAGGATCAGTACCTAACTGCACGAGTTTATGAACTTTCACCAAGGACACACATTCCAATATAGTAATAACTACAACCACACCCCCTAATTAAATTCACCAAGGTATTCACCTATTTTTCTCAATACGATACATTTTCAATATGTAAATATGAAACAAGTGTTCAAATACAATGCATGAGTGAATGGTTTCAATTAACCTATTTCTTATTCAATTTCTACAACAATTAATGTTATCGTCTACCGATAATCAAAATAAATATCTCTATTCAAAAGATAAATTTCAAAAGACAAATATAATTTCATAATATCAATATAGGAATAACAATACATGTTCAACTCCACTTTCCAACCCAACAGACATTACCAAAATATCATTTCAATGATCTCAACAACTTCCCTTTTTTCCTTAGTTCAAATCTTGAATCTCTAAGAATTTTCAAATCCCACAAATAGATATTCCTTTCAACATTTCATCTTTTAAATGCAATATTCCCAAATCTCAATATCATAAATAATTCTAATATCATTTTAAAGAAAATCCCTCTTTTATAACCCAAATCCAAGCCCAAATCAAACCCCAAACTCTCAAAATACTAATATATTCAAGAGCACATAACGAAACGAAGAACCATACAAAAACATTAAAGAAATCCTTACCTCAATAAAGAAAGCAACAGAAACGAAGCCCTGAATTTGATGGAGATGATACTTGAACTTTTTCAGATTAAAACGATCACCTCATTGAGTTCTACCTTTTATCCCAATGCACCAAGGTGGTGAGATTCACGGATTTGAGTGTATAGGGAGGTTTATGCAAGAATTTAGAGAGAGACAGAGAGAGGGAGAGATAGATGAGAGGATTTGGATTAGAAAGTAAAGAGAGAGAGAGAGAGAGAGAGAGAGAGAGAGAGAGAGAGAGAAGTAGAAAAGTGTGAAAAGTGTGTAATGGTAGTTATGGGGGAATGCGACTTCCCAAGTTTGTGAGCAAAATTTATCCGTTGGTTTACTTTAACCTTATTGTTATTATATTGAATTATTGTTACTTGTATGATTGTGATAAGGTTGTAACCACGCGGTGGTAGTGATGGAATCCTTGGTGGGGTGATGTTTGGCAGTCAACGGTTGAAATATGTTTGAGGAAAGAATTTTCCTATTGGTTATGACCTTATTTTGTCAAAATTTAAAATTTATTGTTATGGATAAACTAGCGAGTAAAAGGAAAAAATAGTCAGGAAGTAGGTGTATTGTGTCTTACGACATGTATGAACCTTAACCATTTTCAAAAAATCGTTCCTTTTCAAAATTTTCATTTTTACCATTCACTTTTATGTATCTAAACCATTCCTTTATATATATATATATAGTTTTATACCAATTTTGAATCCCTTCAACTTGAAAGGTCTTGAAATATTGTCTTTGGGTATTGTTAACTTTTAAGTATTTTAATAACGTAGTTGAGTAATGTGTGAATATGGAACACTAGCTGTATTGCAAGAGCGTAGCTTGTGGTGCTTTGATTTTGCTAGGTTGTATCTTGTCGAAAGGCCATGATTGGCAGATAGAATTCCTATTAAAAAAAATTTTCCTCCTTTTTTTTGTCATGATAGGGGGTTGAGGACTTCTAAAGTGATGTGAGATATTCTTTTGAAAATTGGGTTGCCAAATGACCCGTAGTTGCTTCTTGGAGGTTATGAGAAATGTTTTAATTTAATTAATATGGGGCCATCACAAAACCACATTATGGACTCCCAATAAATAATATAGGACTAGAATAGATATAAACAAAAATAATAGATACTAAACTCCAAATCAAAAAGTGTAAAAGGGTCATGTCTTGACCTGGGCCGCTATATTTCATATATATTTATTAAGATAAATTAAATTTAGTGCATTAAAGGTTAAGAATAATGTTGATAATGAATGAGTTTGATTTCATATATATATATATTTTTTTACTTCTATATTTATTTTTTTAATTTTTTTAATCACGTAAGAAATATTAATTTGCATTTTTTTTAATATGCATTGACTAGAAATTTAATGATTCAAAAATTAAAATTAAAATTTGAGAATAATATACGATTGAGAAAAGATATTTATATATGAATAAATAAGTAATGCAAATTGTAGGAAAAATAAATAAATCCATTTATTTCAACTTTAAAAAAAAATCAAATAATAAATTTATTACTTAAAATGACAAATTTTACTTCATTTATGTAGTATGTAATAAGTCTTATATTAAATTATTAGGATGCTATCTAACATTAATTTTAGAGATATTATTTATTTTTAAGTATTTTATCAAAGAAAATTAATTTTTTTCCATTAAATATTTTAATAATGTCTTAAGAATTTAAGGGTTATATTTTATATTGCATGAAATTTAAGAATTTTGTTAAATAATGCTAAAATATGTATGGGTCTTCGAAAATATATATGCAAAATCTTAGAGGTGAAAAGTGTAATTTCCCATGTTGATAATGATTGAGTTGATTTATGGCTATTTTCACACCCAACTAATGACGTGTATACGAATTGTAACAGATTGAGAGAATCTTGACAATAGTTTCAAAAGAAAAGTAGGTTAGTGCAATTATTGAAACCACAGTAGAGATCTTTGTAATTGTCAAAAACCTCATGGAGGTGTCACGACCCAAACCCATCCCTATGGGTTTAGCACCGTAATCGGCCAGTAATCCGAGATTACCAAAGGCCTGCTTAACAGTAAGACAGTATAACAGAGTACAGGGGCATGACGGAAGCCAATACAGTAAATAAACAATGTCCAATGAGCGGTGACAGTCTGTATGCAAAAAGATTTTTCATACATACATAGATATATACACAGTACAGAACAGTATGCACAATATTTACAGTCATTCAAAACAGGGACCAAATCCCTATTAAACAGTACAGTAACAATCTATACAGATTACAAGACAGGTAGGAAGACAGATGGGGGAGGTAAAAACACCCCTAAGCCATAGCTTGGCAGGCTCGGAACCTTGCAGTGAGGCACAGTGGTTGGCTTGATAAAACTGGAGTTACCCCGACGCTCCTAGCCACGGTCTGGTGCATGTACACCTACACACACACACACACATATATATATATATATAAGCAGTGAGCTAAAGCCCAGTGAATAACATAACGCGTAAAGAGGTTTAGAATGAATGTCCTTTAGTATTGAAAACAGTTGTTTCATTCAGTATTTCAGTTGTTCAGTACAGTAAACAGTCATATGTGGTACATCAATTAGCATAACAAGATAAAGGAATGAGGTCTAAAAGACCTAACAAGAAATGATGGCCATCAATCAAGAAAGAGTGGTTCCAAAGAAGGAACGGACAGAGATCTCTCAGAATAAGAATAAAGAATAGTAGTTGTTAAGGATGCCACAATACAGTTCAGAATATAGGACATGCATTCATTCAATTAATTAGATTGATAGTTCGTAAAATGCGAATCATTCGCAGTTGAACATACCTTCACACAATTGTTACTCACAGAGTTCTGGGCTACAGTAAGCTAGAGCGTCTCCTCGGAAAGCCAACCCTACATAGTTTACAGAATGAACACGCACTAAGCTACACAGTTGGGAAAGATAATAACTTAATCCCTAATTGCCTCGGTGTGTTCTACATCTATATCCTTAATAAGATGCCTTAAATATGCCTTAGGAATGCCTAGGATGGAAAGAGGATGTAAAGATGCACTCAGAAACCATTTTCAAAATTCTCAGAAAACAGGGGTCCCGCTCAAGCGTAAGTTACTCCGCTCGAGCGGACATGCAGACAACGGTTCCCGTTTGAGCGTCACTTCCAACGCTCGAGCGGACATGCAAAACAGTCAAAAGTGCTGGATGCTCAAAAATCAAGCTCGATTGGGCGCTCGATAGCCGCTCGAGTGTAAGGCACAAGGTCCCGCTCGAGCGTCAATTACCCAGTTCGAGCGGACGTCAAAACGGTGCAAAGTACTGGATGCACGAATTTCCCGCTCGAGCGCCACTTCCCCCGCTCGAGCGGAATACCAAAATCTGGAAAATCCAGATTTGAGCTCCAAGTTCAAAATCAAGTTTTGATGCAAAGTGTTCGATCCTCTTGGGCCAATTTTTTGAAAAACTCTTGTAAACTCATAAAATGACTTGACACAAAGCTCAATTTGAGAAATCAAAACCCAGAGGTGGTTTAATTAAACTCATCTTCAAACCAAATTTTATGAACAATATTCAAATGTGACATGTAAGACTTTAAATCAATTCAAAGCTTCAATACATGCTCTAATGAGCTCATTCTTTTCAAAATAAGATGAAATCATGGACTTAAACATAAATATGAGCATGCATGTAACCTTTTGCCATGAAAAACAACTCAAAACTCTTCAATATGCATATACATGCATGGAATGAGCTTCAATTCAACATGCTAGAATTAAATCATGCCTTAGCTCTACAATTTGACATGAATCAAGCAAGGATCAACTTAAAGACAACAATGAGAGATTGAATTCCTTACCTAGGTCCTCAAATACAAGTCTAGAGGCTCAAGAAGGGAAATCTCCTACAATTTCTTCTAATTTCCAAGCAAATCAACAAGTTGAACTCAAACTCTCACTTTCTCTCTCTCTTGGTCGGTTGAGCTCTCAAATATGGCTGAGGAAATGTTTTGTTTCCATATATTCAAGCCTCTAAATGTGTCAAGTAGTGGGCCACTAAATGGCAAATATGCAATTAAGTTCAACTCTTGCCAATTAGCTTAATTTAATGTAATTTAATCATACCAAATCAGTTTTCAATTAAATATACCATAAAATCATATAAAATCTAATTAACACGGAACATCAATCGATTTCAGATTCGGCCGCCGATAAGGCCTTCAATTTGCAGTTTAACATAAAAATATAAACAGATAATCAAACAATCAAACAGATAGAAATGCATTTAAATAGATACAGTCAATCAATCAGTTTCAGATTTCAGTCGGTTAGTTCAGTATTTCAATCAGTTCCATTACTTATCATAATCAGTCTCAATTTAGCAGTATTCGGTAGTTAATCGGTAAACAGTGACGAGGGTTGTTACAGGAGGTAAGTGTAATTTACCTTTTTTTAAAAAATATTTTTAGAAAAATAAAAGGCAAAAAGCAAAAACACAACCAAAATGCTTTAAACATTCTAGTAATTTACCATACTAATCCGATCGAGACCTTTTCAATCCATTTTTCAAAATGATATAAAGCCAAACAATTTTACCTTCAGAATAAACTTAGTTGGTATTTGATAAAATTGAAAATTAAAAATTAAAAATTAAGTACTAAAAATTGAATGTTAAATTTTTTTAGTAAAAAAATTGTTTGATAAAAATTTAGTGCCAAACTAAAACAAATTGTTTGATATGTATAAGATCAAATTTGAAATTTATTATTTTCAAATTGTATTTTTCTATTTTTATATTGTGATAGTAAGTTGGTGGCGGTGGTGGAGGAGGCGGCATCATTAGCTATGGCGTTGATGGCAATGGTGGTGAAAGTAGATGGATAGTGGTTGCGGTGATGATGAAAGGGTAATGTCGTGGAGATAAAAAGGCGGTGGCTAAGGCATTGTAATGATGGTGGTTGTTGTGGGCAATAGTTATGGCAATGGTGACAATGGTTGCAGAGGTGAAGGGTTGTACTAATTGTTATAGTGGTGGTAGTAATCACAATGGTGACTTTGACAGTTGTAAAATGATGGTGGTATTTATGATAATAATTATAATGGTGGTGGTGGTAGTAGTGGTATTGGTGGCATGATAATAGTAGTACCAATAGTGGTAGTGGTGGTGATGGTGGCGGTAGCGGTGGTGATGGCATAACGATGGTGATTGTGGCGGTGGTGTTGGTAGTGGTAGTGATAGTGGTGGTAGCAGTAGCAGTGGTAGTGAGTTTATAATAATGTAGATCGATACTTCTGTTTAGTATTTATAATTCAGACAAAATTAAATAAATTTCATATAACTTAAAATTTTATTAACTTTCAGCCTACGTTTTAAGAGGTATTTAAATTTTTAAGTAATATCAATTGTGATTATCGAATAGACTTAATTAATTATCACTTAATATATTTAGTTTCAAATACTGAATCAGATTATCAAACACTCCCTTAGTGTCTAGTCTTACTTGTATTTACTAGGGAAAAGAAATGCTAAACATATAGAATTTTTATAAAAAGAAAGTTATATAGAATGATGTGTTATTAATATTTATGCAATTATGATTCACAGTAGTCCGATTTTTTGATTTCTTATGAATGGACTATAATGTTGTACTTAGTTGGAAGATTTGATGATGGATTTGAAAAAAGAAATGAAAAAGGTAGGTGAAATGTGAATAAAATATGCCTATATTTTATCTAGTTTCACACACATTTTCCCTTTCCCTTTTCCTTTCACTTTCTAAATCGCTTTCCAAATTTTCCAACTAATCACAGCGTAAATGAGTCACATTATTCTATGTACAATTTTTTGTATAAAAATTCTTTTTATATGATATTATTCTTATTAGATGTCTTATATTATTTGTAATTAGGTATTAAACTTTCTTTTAGTAAATGACTTCTCTCTAATCTATATATTAAGGAAAAGGGTCTTTTAAAACCCAAGGCTTGTGGAAGCTCCAACATGCCCATCCTAATTTCCTGATTTTTTAATATTTTTTTTTAAAAAAATTGACTTGGTAATTGGTGATTGGTTCAAAGATTGTAATAATTACACTATTGATTACAATAAACACTTAATTTATAATAATTACACTTATTAAATGAATAACGCAACAAATGAAATCCTAATTTCTTTACTTTTTACATTCCCAAGAGACCCATGTAATTATTGTGTAAATGCTTCTTAAATAAATAAATAAACACTTATTAAATTCTTTCAAATTCCTCGATCAAACCCCATGTATTTAATTTATATATTATGTAATTATTGTGTAAATGCCTCTTAAATAAATAAATAAACACTTATTAAATTCTTTCAAACTCCTCAGTCAAACCCCATGTATTTAATTTATATATTAAAAAAAATAAAAACAAATACAAATATCTATAATTATCCCGTGCATAGCACGGGTGATAGGCTAGTTTGGATATGTATTGGAAAGAACAGTTTGGTCCACCATATTGTGCCACATCAGCACATTTAATAAATCAAGGGATAAGATTCTGTCTATGTATTAGCCCTTAAATTGGGTAAATATTGAGTTTGTAAATAAGTAGACAAAATTTAAATAATTAATTTACAAAAAATAATAACGTCATGAACATTCAAAAAATAGACAAAATATCTAATTTAGATTGAACTGGAGAGAATCTCGACTTTTTTTAGATGTGGGTGTGATTTTCATAATATTTTAATAATTTGATTTATCCCAATTGAAGAAAAAAAATAATTAAACCACACAAGGTTGGATCAATAAACAAACTTTGCGTCATTTTCATGAAAGATGACTACTCGGTAGAACAAGGAGCCACGTGAACAAACTATAACACAAATTGCTGGAATGATAAAGGCAAACAGATTAGGTTCAATCAAACTCAAATCTCAGGCACGTAATACCTACAGTCGATACTAAACCACCCAACATGTTCGTTTAACGTGAGTTATGTTAGACATTTTAAAAGTTTAATTAAATTTTTTTATCAAATGTCTCACATAGATGTGAGGTTCACATAGAATACACATAGTATGGGTCTCATATCTATGCGAGACATTTGATAAAAAACGGTGATACTACATGCACCAATTAATGAACACACTAATATACCAATTAATGTTATGTCATTATTATTGACCCCACCTATTATACAAATTACAAATACCCATAACTTTTAAAATTATGCCACACCATAATATACTAGTTAATACATTAATTGATACATATAACATTATTCAATAAAAAATTTGGTAAAACTTTTAGATCTTCTAGCATTTTTTTTTTGTTTGTTTGTTTAAGGTTGTCTCTCTTATTTCTTGTTTTAATTACACTTTAACTTAATGCGACCAACTATAAATTGTTGGCAAATTAGGTAGGGGCAGAATTGCTCTAAATTCCCCACTACAATAAGCGAAAAATGTCCAAGAAGTTAGAATCGTGAGCTGAAAAAAGAAAGAAAATAAAGTTAATTACACTTAGTACTCATATACGTTTATTGTAATTTCATTTTAGTTTCTTCACTTTTAATTATAGCAGCTAACTCTTTACATTTTAAGTCAATTTCCAATGTCACTTTTTAGTTCATTTATCGTTAATGAAGTTGATAACAATTAAAAGTGAAGGGACTAAGTGAGATTTCACAATGAAAAGATTAAAATGACATTACGATGAAAGTATAAATGTGCTAATGAGGTAAAAAAAATGTGATGTTTAACTCACAAGACAAGTTTTGTCACTCTTATTAACAATAGATGGACAAAAGGGTGACATCGTCATTTGACTTAAAGTATAAGGGATTGACTGATACCATTAAAAGTGCAGAGACCGTAGTGAGATTACAATTAAAATACATGGGTGTTAAGTATAACTAATCCTAAAAAATGATTTTAGTTTATCAATTAGGAGAGAAAAAAATAATAATTGTGGTTTCTCATTTTTGTGTTTGAATGACCAATATATCAAATAAAAAATGTGTCTTTTATTTTATTTACTTTATATTTAGAGGGACAATTTAGGTATTAAAAAATTTACATAAAGTATAATTTTGATTTGATAACTACTATTTAAACTTATTTTATTTTTTTGGACCCCCACTTCTATTTTTTTATTACAATTTTGCGCTAATATCAATTTCTATTTTAACCCCATCTCTACCTTCCAATCCTAACCCTAACAAACACACACTTGGTAGATCAAGGGGCCACGTGAACAAAATATAACACAAATCTCAAGTACACAATACCTAAAATTAATTCTAAAACCGCCCCACGAGGTAACGTTATCTCTCTTATTTCTTGTATTAATTACACTTAACGCGACCAACTATAAATTGTTGGTACATTTGGTAGGGGCAGAATTGCACTAAATTCCCCACTACAATAAGTGAAAAATGTCCAAGAAGTTATAATCGAGACGTGAGAAAAGAAAGAAAATGAAGTTAATTACACTTCATATTCATACACTTTTATTGTAATTTCATTTTAGTTTTTTCACTTTTAATTATAGGAGTCAACTCTTTTTATTTTAAGTCAATTTGTAATGTCACCTTTTAGTTCATTTACTTTTTATGAAGTTGATAAAAATTAAAAGTGAAGGGACCAAGTGAGATTTTGGTGAAAGTGAAAATATTAAAGTGAGATTCTTAAGAAAGTGTAAAAGTGCTAATGAGGCCAAAAAAAATGTGATGTTTAACTTGCAAAACAAGTTTTGTCACCCTTATTAACAATAGATTGACGAAAGTGTGATATAGTTATTTGACTTAAAATGTAGGGGGTTGACTGATACAATTAAAAGTACAGAGATCGTAGTGAGATTACAATAAAAGTATATGGGTGTTAACTATAATTAATCCTAATGATTGTAATTTATCAACTAGGAGAAAAAAAGAAAAGAAATGATTGTGATTTCTCACTTTTTGTTTGAATGACCAATATATCAAATAAAATATGTTGTCTTTTTATTTTATTTACTTTGCATTTAGAGGGGCAATTTAGGTATTATAAAATTTATGTAAAGAGTAATTTTGATTTGAGAGCTGCTATTTACACGGGTGCCTCTATTTACACGGGTGCCTCTATTTACACACCACATATAGTCTCAAAGCACACTATTAATTGGTTATTTTTTACTGTATTTGATATGATCTATTCTATGTGGTATGGGTCATTTTATATTTGTATTTCATGTGGTCTGTGTTTGACCCATTTGGTTGCAGCTTTTAATATTTTGATGATGTCTAGCGTTTTTTTTTTTTTTTTTTTTGGTGTGTGTGTGTGTGTGTGTTGAGGGTGACTGGTTTCGTTTTTGTGCTTTGCATCCCTTGTTAGTTACCTGTTTTTTTCTTTTGGTTCATAAAGGGTGGATATCATTTTATGGCATTGCAAAACTTCACAGTTCTGAACAAAATGTTTAAGCTCCAGTTACTAGCAAGTTAATGAAGAATTTCAAATTAGGGTTAGGGTTAGGGTTAGGGTTGGTGGGGTGGTTGAAGAAGATGAGGTTATTTTAGGTATATTTGAAAATGGATGGTGTGTATTAAGCAAAAATAATAAAGTTAAAATTGTATTTGGTGTGCATTAAGTAAGTGATGTGCCTTGAGACCAAATGCGGTGTGTAAATAGAGACACCCTATTTGCACCTATTTTATTTCTTTGGACCTTCCATTCTTCTATATGTTTTTTTTACAATTTTGTCCTAACATCGATTTTTATTTTGATCCCATTCCACCCTAACCCCAACCCCACCTTCACATCCACTTCCACTTCCACTTTCACTTCCACTTTGGCCAGCCAACCCTTCACTACTGGCCTCGTCGCCACAACCCTTCAGCTACTTTCAGCACCTCTCCCGTCACCATCACCCAGCCCTTTATTGACGATCATCATCCCTCAATCGAAAGCAATTTTCCGCCATGACTTTATTCTCCAAAACTCGCGATTAGTGGTGATTTGAAATGGCAACAACCCTATAGCTCTGCTGTCGGTAGGCTACTTTTGCAGCCAACTTCCGCTGTTCCCTCACTCTTTTTCTTCTTCTTATTCCTCCCTAGATCTGAAAGATCTGAAATTTCAAACCTAGGGTTTTGAAATGAAGAAGAAGAAAAAGAGAGAATGGGTCTCTCTCTCTCTCTCTTGTGCGCGATGACTAGTTTACAGTGTGGTGGTTGGGTCGTGGCAGAGAGTTCGTGCAGTGGCTGGATCGCAACAAAGAGTTTGCATAGCGATGGCTAGGTCACGATGGAGAAGACGAGAGGGAAAAGAGAAGAAGAAGTAAAGGAGAAATTGAGAAGAGAAGATAGAGATGAGGTTGTGTAGGAGGATGGTTGCTGATGAATGAGGGCTTGTCGCCGGTGAGGAAAGGGTGATGGTGACGGCCGTAGGTGGTGTTGATTACCGAAAATGATGAGGATAAAATTAGGGTTTGGGTTTGGATTTGGGATCAGGGGTATAGTTGATATTAAGTTGGGGTTCAAAAAGAAAATTGAGGGGTTTTATTTTGCTTGGTAGGAGTTCAAAGAAGTGGAGGAGGGAGCAAAGTAAAAAAGTGGGGACAAATAGCATCCCTCTTTTGATTTTTTATTCAATCTCATAACTTTTCGTGAGAAACAAAACTTAAATACTGAGAAATTTGTCTTTCTTATCTCATTAATCATTCAAACAAATGATGAGAAATTTTATTCTCTCAATTTTTTTTTATTTTTCTTTCTCACTAAATCCTTCAACCCAGATGAAGTGTAAAAGATTTAAGATACATCCAATGGAACTTGTCCATTGGTCAAAAATCTTTTTATACCGTTATTTATCTGTGAGTTTTTTTAAATAACTATTTATGATTTTGTGTGTAATTATTGAGTTTTTTTTTTTCTTCTCTCTTTGGTTCATGTGTAATTATTGAGTTTGTTGTTAGGTGTAATAATTGTTATTAGACTTGCTTACAAAATTGAATGTTTAGATTCATGTAAATTTCATGACAGTTATGGATTCCATGACAAACGAAAAAACAAAATCATATTAAATACATAATTTAATAATATTCTATGTTTGTTGCCTGAATAATAATATTCTATGTTAATTCTTCAATTTGTTAGTTTTACGTCAAGATCTATAAAGGTTACTAATCCTTTATCCTCTCTTCCTAAACATTTTAAAAAGAAAAATGATTGATGTATTGAATTTAAGTTCATTCGAATTGCTTAAATTATATAAGCCTGACGACCTACTGAGCAATTGGTTGGATGACCGTTGTCACCCTTGTCAACCGCAGTTGTCACATTTGTCAACTGCAATTGTCCCCTTTGTTAATTGATGTATCAACGGGTATCCTATCGGAGGACCAGCCGGACAACCAATATGCACAAATTTGAACAATTTAGGCAAACCCAAATTCGATAAATGTAATATTACTGTTTTAAAAATAATGTGATAAGAATTTCAAGACAAAAATTGTGTAATTAAAATTGTATTGGAAAAGGAAACAAAATACCCATCATTTGTCTCGTTTTTTTGTTTCATCTTTGATTTCATGCCTATCTCGTATTATCATGTCACCAGCATCAGTGATTAGAAAAATATGGAATAGAGAATGGTACAAAGTAATAGTAGGACAGGTGATCCCATATCCAGAAAACAAAAATTTTGGAGATAGAAAATTATGTGTTGGTACTTAAAGTATGCTACAAGTTGAAACATGGTATAGACAAGAAACTCATGATGAGAGGAATTCGGGTTATTCATGCAATCAAGGTACTATAAATAAATAATTTATTATTATTATTATTATTGATAAATTACAGGACACGTGACACTCTTCTATTCATTTCGAGGTTATAGAAGTTATGAATTATTAAACACATATGAAAAGATGATGGAAAATGTGGAGGATCATGGAACATGAATTGGAAGTTAAAGGAAGTTATGGAAACATAAAGATGAAGTGGAAGATCATGGAGTATGAAGTGTGGGAAATGGAAGAATGTGGTAGTCATTAGGTAGTTTTTTCTACAAATGTTTGCCTATAAATAATCATTCATGGCTACATTGTAGATGGGGATCCATAACTCAAATAAAAATAATTAATTTCTATTTTTCTTGTCATTTATATTTCATGCACTTAATTTCTTGCACTTTATTTTATACACTTCATTTTCAAAGCATAGGAGTAGAGGTAAATTTTTCACACTTTATTTTATGCACTTCCTTTTCGAAGCATAGGAGTGAAGGTAAATTAATGGTTAGTTTGATTGTTCACTTAATCACCTCGATTATTCACTCAATCATCTTTCTTCATCTCCCTCATTCTTCTTTTAATTTTTCTTCTCTCTACACTTGGCAATTTTGAAGTCCTCTTCATTGAAGCAAAAGAACCGTCAACACAATCGCTTAATAATTGACTTATATTTAATCTGTAAGGATTTTTCAATCCTTGCTGGCACGCTAGCATTTATGATATTTTCCTTCGTAAGAAAAATAAGCCAACAATTTTTGGCATGCCCAGTGGGATGTCAAGTGTAAGAAATAAAAAATGAATTGGACTCGTCTATTCCACATAGCTTAGATGAAATCTTTGGGCATAAAAAAAAAATAATAAATAAATAAAAATAAAAAAAAATAAAAAGGATCTTCAAGAAGAGATCCATTTTTTTGATCAAACAAACTTCCATTCATTATAATATTATTTGGTGGAAGAAAAAAGACACGATTTAAATGGGGAAATTCATGAACTTGATATGAAAGTTCACCAATGAAATGAAGAGTTGTCAACTTTCATTACCAAGTCTTTAACAGACGCTTTAATGGCCAGAATTGATGAATTTTTTCAAAATTCTTTTTAGTGTTGAAAATGGCAAAAGGAAAGAGTTGATTTCATCAATGGCTCGGGGGTTAAAAAACTCACTTTTAAAGAGCCAATTTATGAAAATAACATGGCTAAAAAGCATGTTGTTAAGCCAAATATGGTTAAAAACAATGTTCCATATAAGGCTCGAGGGGTTGAAAAACTCATTCTTGGAAAGTCAAACCATGGAAATAACATGTCAATGAAGGATTTTCATAAGCCATTAATGGCTAAAATGGAACAACCAATTAGGCTAAGAAATGTTAAAACTCACATGGAGGATTTTCATAAGCTGTTAATGACTAAAATAAAAAAAATAAAATAAAATAAAATAAAATAAAAAACTCCATTTGTCAATGAGTGATGAAAGTTATTTAGTCAAAGAACATATTCTTAGACCAAACGTGATTAAAGATGATAATCAACCCACTGTTGATGGATTTAAAATATTTGACATTGTTAAAAATGTCAAAGCAATTGAATTTCCAAGGCAATATTATGCCATGACTTTCGATGTTCAAAATCTATTTTAGATTTGTGGGCCGCATCAAAATTTAATTTTGATGAAATGGGTAATAAAACAATCATCTTTAAGCATTGTTCCATGTATCATGATTTTATCAACAATCATCCTATCTACAAGATTTTATCATGTTCGCTTCGAAGGTATGTCAAAGCATTTCGAAGGGCCATAGATTTGGCTCGAAGGTGGCTCAAAGCTCCATCAAAAGCACTTCAAAAGTCCATGCATTTGGTTCGGAGATAATTCAAAACTCGGAAATACTTCAAAGTTTCATATATTTAATTTGAAGGTGGCTCAAAGCTCCCTCAAAAGCACTTCGAATGTCCATATATTTGGTTAAAAGGTAATTCAAAACTTTGCAAAACACTTTAAAGTAGTGTAATTTGAAGAGTGTGTATGTCACTTCGAAGCAATTCAAAGTAGTGCAATCGGAAGTGAAAATATATTGTTAAGGTTTGAAGAATATGCTTAGAAGGTCTTGAAATTTCCACAGTCTCATGATGCATCGAAGTCTCAAGTAAAGTATAAAAGGGCCAATCCGTTACTAATGCCTCAAAGAAAATAACATTGGCATGCATTGTGACTAAATCAAATTGGTGATATTTTGCTAAGAATTCACCATTTCAAACACATGCCAAGTAATCCAATTTTGAAACACACATTAGAATTCGAAGCATGTGAAATTATTTTAATTATGTTTTGAAGCTTTATAAACTCTCCAAGCAGGTAGCTATTATGCATTCAAAACTTTTAGAACTTCTAAAATATGCTGTGAGCACCTTTGGAGCAAGGACTTGGTTCTTTTTTTAACAAAAATTGAATCATATTGTATGATAAAAGAACCTTTGAATGCGTGTCTCACTTGAATACATTTATTAATTGCCAAATATGGTCTAAATTGATATACAACTATTCATGAATTCGAGGTTTCTCATTCCAAAAGAATTATGTGGGTAATGTTGGCACTATAAATAAATAATTTATTATTATTATTATTATTATTATTATTATTCTTATTATTAAATTGCAAGACACGTGACACTCTCCTACTCATTTGGAGGTTATGAAAAGTTATGAATCATTAAACATGTGTGAAAAGATGATGGAGAATATGGAGGATCATGGAGCATGAATTGGAGGTTAAAGAAATTTATAGAGACATAAAGATGAAGTGGAAGATCATGGAGTGTGAAGTATGGGAAATGGAAGAATGTGGTAATTATTAGGTAGTCTTTTCCTACAAATGTTTGTGTTTGCCTATAAATATCTATTCATAGCTACATTGTAGATGGGGATCCATAACTCAAATCAAAGACAATTGATTTCTATTTTTCTTATCATTTATATTTCATGCACTTAATTTTTTGCACTTTATTTTATGCACTTCATTTTCGAAGCATAAGAGTAGAGGTAAATTTTATGTACTTCCTTTTTGAAGCATAGGAGTATAGGTTAGTTTGATTGTTCACTCAATCATCTTTCTCCGTCTCCCTCCTTCTTCTTTTAATTTTTCTTTTCTCTATACTTGGCAATTTTGAAGTCCTCTTCATTGAGGCAAAAGAACCGTCAACACAATCACTTGATAATTAGTTTGAATTTAATCTGTAAGGATGTTTCAATCCTTACTGGCACGCTCGCATTTATGATATTTTCCTTCATAGGAAAAATAAGCCAACAACAGCTTATCTCGAGGTTCTTTCAATGATCAGAACAGTTCATATAGTTGAATTCGTCGAGTAAATTATTTATGCAAAAAATCAAGTTAATTGGACATTTGCAACCCTTTATTTTTGGTCAAATTATACTTGGAAAAATTACTCATAAATCCCATATGGGGAAATGTTGCTCCATTTAGTCCTAGGTGTTTTTTTATTAAACCAATTAGTCCTTTTTATTTTTGGTATGTTGTATTTGTTTGATTTATTGACTTGTTTGCCCTTATTTGTGATTTCATTTTGATTTTGTGTGTGGGTATGGTAATGTTACAACATTACTATTTTTTTAGGAGGGGAATGGGTGGACTTTTTTGGAAATTTTTTATATTTCTCAATTGATGTTTTATTTTCTAACATGGATTTAGTGTGTATTGCTTTAGGATTGTACATGGGTGTTTGGGTAGTGCTGCTTGATTCTGGGTTTATGTGGTTGACGTGCTATGTGGCTTCTTTCAACACAACCAACTCAATCATCACGCAAACAAATGACTTCAAAAATTACTTCATATGCCTTACAAACATGTTTGTCAAAAAAATAAAAAAATAAAAAAATTTACTTTCAGTGTCAAAACCATTTACTCCTAACACCCCAAAGCACACTCTCACAGGCAAGGGTCCCTTACCCGCAATTAACACACAAACAACAAGACCAACATAAACAACACAATCATAACAAACACGATGTTGCAACTATCTAAAGTGCAAATGGTCCCCAATTGATTTCTCTAAATAACACACTTAGATACATTATCAAAATTAACACCACATAATAAGGGTCACTACTTGACCCTACCCTCAATATAATTGGATTCCCACCCTGTCATTACAACAATGTACAATCTAACATTACAAAGTAAGCATCAAAACAGGCTTCAAAATATAACGTCACACATACATTTTCACCATTCTGTAACTAAAAATAAATAAATAAATAAATAAATAACAACAAAATACATACTAGTCACTGTGGATGCCAGCAATAAACACTGACACTGACAATATTTAGTTGTGGTCTTCACTGTCAACCACTGGACGAAAATGGCGAAATGACCCAACGTCACAACGGCCATACTGTATTGCCAGAAGGGAGTTTTCAGCAATGTAGGGTTTTAGGGAGGGGGGAATGGAATGTTAATTTCGGAATGAACATTAACATTACCAAATTAAACAATATTCAAAGAAATTGAGTGTCTATCATCGATGTAACATCATAATCAAAATCAAGAACTTTCCATCTTCACAGTTTCCGTTTTGATCGCGTAGGAGGGAAAGTAAAAAACACTACAGTACGCTTTTCGCCATTTTGGTATATTTAACATCACGTAAAACCCATATTTACCCTCACAATTTTCTACTCACACGCTAAAATCATGGGCTCAAAGGTCTTTAACATTAAAATGGGACTGATCGGCTCATTTAAAAAAAAAAGCAGGACTAAATAGTTCAACATTCCTTGATTTAAGATTTAATGGTGCTTTACCCATTTTACTTTACCCCATTAACTATCTCTCTTTTTCACTTTATCCCCTCAAACTAAAAATTGATACAATGGATCCTCTTCGTTTTCTTAAAGTTTTCAATCTAACCCTTATGTTTTCATTCTGTTAACAAAATAGACGAAAAAAGTATATATAATGTGCACATATCCTATTTATGACGATATTTAAAGGGTATTTTCATCATAACAATGACATGTGCACATTGCATACACATTTTATATCTGATTTGTTAACAGAATGAAGATATAAGAGTTAGATTGAAAGCTTTTAGAAGATCAAGGGATATGTTGTATTAATTTTTAATTTGAGAGGATAAAGTAAAAAATAGTGATAGTTGAAGGGAGTAAAGTGTAATTTGTCCGTTGCTTTTCAAAAAATAAGTTATCATAATTTTGATAATTTTTTAAAAGCAATTAAAACTCGATAGATTAACTTAATTTTTTATAAATAATATATAATATAAATAATTTGAATTATCAAAACAAGATAAGAAAAAATCTCCAAAAACGCTCATAACAAGGTTGTTGTGCCTTCAGCAACCCCATATCAGAAGTGTTAAAAATAAATAAAATAAAAAATAAAAAATAGTTTGTTTAAGGTGATTTGCGTGTTGGACTTTGTCACCTTCACAGACAGTTGGAGAAATAATCACTCTCATAAAGAATTTAGAAACAGTTTACAAATAAACAAAGTTGGTTATTTCTTTTTATATGATTGCTATGAATATCATTAAATTTTGAACATTTCGTAACATTTTATTTGAGAGTATGCATTTTTTTTTTCCACTTTATATGGCAACTGGGTACCTTTTACTTAGGCGAAGTTATTGGTTGGCCTTGCAGTATCGTCACATAATATTCTAACGATGTTGTGATTAGCGGGGTAAAGTTTATGAATTTGTATTGAGTAATTAAAGAATATAAAAAAAATATGATGAATTGTGATTAGTAAAAAATATAACTACGTAACGTTTTTGAATTAATCAATAATTTTTTATTCCGCATTAGGATCAATAAATTGCATACTTGAATATTCCATCACCATTGTTACGAGTGTTTCTAGCTAAATTGAAAATCCACATGTCAATATTTGATTTGACATTAGGACCAATAAATTGTAAGTGTCCTTTCAATATTTATCATAGGATTGGATTCTCTTTGCTTTGGATTCCATTGTTGTCCCCTTTTTTAACATAGAAAAAACAATGCTTTGAGGTGTCATCACAACATTCGTGAATTTAGATTCCGAGATAATCGGTGGTCGACTTGATTTTTAACTTAATCCAAAAGAAGGGATCCACCATCGAGACATTAATGGAGCTCAACCACATGCCACAGACGAGCTCAGCTTTTAAGAGGAGTACATGCGAGGTTTTTGAAGAGAGCCAGCTGCAAAGCAGTGGAATTTGCCCCTCCAAAAAATCGAACCTAGGTCACGCTTGTGGAGAGGGATGGCTACTCTACTAGGCCACCACCCCGATGGTCATTTTTGTCCCTTTGTGGAGTTCATTATTAGGATAGTTGGAACAGATAATTCAGGTAAAAAAATTAGATTAATTGAAATATTTTAATTATATGATCAAATTATATTTATTTTTTAGAAAAATAAATAATTAGTATGATTATTTTTTAATGTAAATGTGATCAAATTATATGATTACAAATATTCAATTTATATGATTTTACCAAATAAGTCTTACAAAATGAATGATTCAATTTAGGACCAATATCACCCTAACTTGGAAATCCTAACTGTAAAATTTTTAATTAGAGATAATCCCAATCCTATAGTAAAAACAAAATGCGAGAATCCACTAAATGCACTCCAAAAGTTTGATTAAGAATCCCATTTTCTCAAACTAATAACAATAATAATAATAATAATTATTATTATTATTATTATTATTATTATAATAATACCATTTTACTCTCATACAACATTACTAAAAGAACCAAAAAACCCCAACTCCGGCAAGACCAACCCAACTCCAGCCAGCCTCCTAGCCGCCATTCTCTTGCTATTATCACCACCACCTCCCCTCCTTCAACCGTTGTAGCCACCACCTTCTACTTTCGCCGTCACTATTGCCACCTTCTTTTTATCCCTGTCACAACCCGCCACAACCACCTCCTCTATCACAACTACCACCTTCTTTTCATCATTCTCCGCCACTGTAAGTCCCTCTCCCACTGTGAATCTCCCTGCGAGCGATGCTGCAACCCAACCCCTCTCTCCGTCATGAACCAGTCTCCCTCTAGTTACGAACTCTCTCACATCCTCATAAACCCTATATCTATGGTTTGAGAGAAAGAAGAAGAAGAAGAGAAGCGGGAAGAGGAGAAAAAAATGGCGGTGGTGAACGGCTGGGAGAAGAGGGGTAGGGGCATAGGGGAGGGGGTAATGGAGGTAAAGGTGTCGGAAAATGGTGACAATAGAGTAACCGATGACAGAGGTGGCTGTGAGGGGTTTGGGAATGGTGGAGGTAGGGTTGGAATTATTTGGGGTGTTGAAAGGGAAAAAATCAAAATTTGAATTTGAAAATGGAGTGTCTTGAGTAATGGAATTCTAACCTAATTTTTGGAGTGCATTTAAAGCTTCTCAAAGGGAACTATGTATGGCAAATTCTAATACCAAACTTGTCCAAATAAAAAAGATATTTTGCAATTATTTAAACTAGTTGCATGAATAATTATTTATTTGGACAAAAATATATCAAAATCACAACCAATTGCACTACTTTGTTTTGTACATGCATAATTAGTGTAAAGGTAAATTACAAATACACTTTTGAAATTTGTTTAAAATATTAATTGTCCCTATGGTTCTGTAAATTATATCATGCCCCTTGACGTTTTTGAATTTCATAACAATTGGCCCATTGTATTGAAACGAAGGTGAAAAATCTAGGTTTAGTGTGGAAAAGCCTTTTGAAATCTAAATGCGTCTCGTATAATGTGATTATCAATTTAGACAATCCAATTAAAATTAATGCAACCATGATCAATATAGAAAATAGAGAAAGAGTAAAAAAACAATCCACGACACAAAAGATTTTTACGAGAAAAATCGTAATTGGAATCCACCAACTTATGATAAAAAACCATGGGCCCTCAACTGCATTTAATAATCCACTATGCAAGAAAGGTAGTACAAGAGATATCTTACAAAGGCCAATCCTGGCAACACGAGTCCACTCACCGGCACACGTCTTTGCTCACTCTACAGGTACCTCTACAGTCTCCACTGGATATCTGCCACGGTTGTCCAAAATACAAATAAAAGCCCTAAACTTGTACAAAATACATTTACAAAACAAAAATAAATGAGCCTTATGCTCTACGATCCTCCCAAGCTAAACCCTTGGTGGAGGCATATCATCAACACCTGAAATTTGGTTTCCACATAGGATGAGCTAATGCTCAGTAGAGATAAATTTAATGATCTGTATGATGTTTAACAAAACCATATGGTGAATGCATATGAATGTCATTTACCAAAACAATATACGTTTTTTCTTTCCAACAATACAATGCCATGTTTCTAATTCAATTGATAAACCGTTACTTCCAAAATAGAAAACAGGGCAGTGGATACACATACTAGGAATCTCTAGGTACGTGCCTGCCAATAGGCTATACAAACACTACCAAAGCCACTTTACCGGTACTAACTGGAAGGATCAGTACCTAACTGCACGAGTTTATGAACTTTCACCAAGGACACACATTCCAATATAGTAATAACCACAACCACACCCCCTAATTAAATTCACCAAGGTATTCACCTATTTTTCTCAATACGATACATTTTTAATATGTAAATATGAAACAAGTGTTCAAATACAATGCATGAGTGAATGGTTTCAATTAACCTATTTCTTATTCAATTTCTACAACAATTAATGTTATCATCTACCGATAATCAAAATAAATAGCTCTATTCAAAAGATAAATTTCAAAAGACAAATATAATTTCATAATATCAATATAGGAATAACAATACATGTTCAACTCCACTTTCCAACCCAACAGACATTACCAAAATATCATTTCAATGATCTCAACAACTTCCCTTTTTTCCTTAGTTCAAATCTTGAATCTCTAAGAAATTTCAAATCCCACAAACAGATATTCCTTTCAACATTTCATCTTTTAAATGCAATATTCCCAAATCTCAATATCATAAATAATTCTAATATCATTTTGAAGAAAATCCCTCTTTTATAACCCAAATCCAAGCCCAAATCAAACCCCAAACTCTCAAAATACTAATATATTCAAGAGCACATAACGAAACTAAGAACCATACAAAAACATTAAAGAAATCCTTACCTCAATGAAGAAAGCAACAGAAACGAAACCCTGAATTTGATGGAGATGAAACTTGAACTTTTTCAGATTAAAACGATCACCTCCTTGAGTTCTACCTTTTATCCCAATGCACCAAGGTGGTGAGATTCACGGATTTAAGTGTATAGGGAGGTTTATGCAAGAATTTAGAGAGAGACAGAGAGAGGGAGAGATAGATGAGAGGATTTGGATTAGAAAGTAAAGAGAGAAAGAGAGAGAGAGAGAGAAGTAGAAAAGTGTGAAAAGTGTGTAATGGTAGTTATAGGGCAATGCGACTTCCCAAGTTTTTGAGCAAAATTTATCCGTTGGTTTACTTTAACCTTATTGTTATTATATTGAATTATTGTTACTTGTATGATTGTGATAAGGTTGTAACCACGCGGTGGTAGTGATGGAATCCTTGGTGGGGTGATGTTTGGTAGTCAACGGTTGAAATATGTGTGAGGAAAGAATTTTCCTATTGGTTATGACCTTATTCTGCCAAAATTTAAAATTTATTGTTATGGATAAACTAGTGAGTAAAAGGAAAAAATAGTCAGGAAGTAGGCGTATTGTGTCTTACGACATGTATAAACCTTAACCATTTTCAAAAAATCGTTCCTTTTCAAAATTTTCATTTTTACCATTCACTTTTATGTATCTAAACCATTCCTTTATATATATATATATATAGTTTTATACCAATTTTGAATCGCTTCAACTTGAAAGGTCTTGAAATATTGTCTTTGGGTATTGTTAACTTTTAAGTATTTTAATAACGTAGTTGAGTAATGTGTGAATATGGAACACTAGCTGTATTGCAAGAGCGTGGCTTGTGGTGCTTTGATTTTGCTAGGTTGTATCTTGTCGAAAGGCCATGATTGGCAAATAGAATTCCTATTAAAAAAAATTTCCTCCTTTTTTTTTTCATGATAGGGGGTTGAGGACTTCTAAAGTGATGTGAGATATTCTTTTGAAAATTGGGTTGCCAAATGACCCGTAGTTGCTTCTTGGAGTGTGAATGTGATGTGAAAATTATTTTTCTAAGGTTCTAGGTCGTTAGACAACCGAGAGTTATTCCCTGGAAGTTGAGTTTGTTTGAAGCAGGCGTACTGAAGGGTATGTGTAGCTGGCTTTTTGTGCTCCTCATAGGGGTTTAGTCTCCTCGAGTACGATATCCCTACGGTTCAGACTTCTATGGTTCTGAATATGGTTTCACAAGTGCAATATGAAATAAAAAAAAATGAATGAGAGTCCAAATCTGGCAAATCTTAGAAAATCCATTAATCATCAGAGATGCCAAAAATGGATTGCATTGCTAGATTTCAGAGTCGTCATCTAAATAATTTTGAGAAATTTAGAAAACCCGTAACTCGTGCCAAAGATCACTTGTCCGTCATAACCAAAGTGTTTCGACTCAGAAACTTAGGTATGAGAGTGGCATGTCATAAACTATGTACATGTTATTATTACTAAGACAAGGATATGAAATTGTAATATTTGGTATGTAATTCAATGGAAAAGAGGACTTTTGAGATTAGTATTATTGTTTGGCTTGGAAAGATTTCAAATTAATCAGGTTATTAGAAATGTTTTAATTTAATTAATATGGGGCCATCACAAAACCACATTATGGACTCCCAATAAATAATATAGGACTAGAATAGATATAAACAAAAATAATAGATACCAAACTCCAAATCAAAAAGTGTAAAAGGGTCATGTCTTGACCTGGGCCACTATATTTCATATATATTTATTAAGATAAATTAAATTTAGTGCACTAAAGGTTAAGAATAATGTTGATAATGAATGAGTTTGATTGAATTGTCAGAAGTATCAGTAGATGTAAGTTTTTTTTTTTTTTTTTTTTTTTACTTCTATATTTATTTTTTTAATTTTTTTAATCACGTAAGAAATATTAATTTGCATTTTTTTTAATATGCATTGACTAGAAATTTAATGATTCAAAAATTAAAATTAAAATTAAAATTAAAATTTGAGAATAATATACGATTGAGAAAAGATATTTATATATGAATAAATAAGTAATGCAAATTGTAGGAAAAATAAATAAATCCATTTATTTCAACTTTTAAAAAAAATCAAATAATAAATTTATTACTTAAAATGATAAATTTTACTTCATTTATGTAGTATGTAATAAGTCTTATATTAAATTATTAGGATGCTATCTAACATTAATTTTAGAGATATTATTTATTTTTAAGTATTTTATCAAAGAAAATTAATTTTTTTCCATTAAATATTTTAATAATGTCTTCAAAATTTAAGGGTTTTATTTTATATTGCATGAAATTTAAGAATTTTGTTAAATAATGCTAAAATATGTATGGGTCTTCGAAAATATATATGCAAAATCTTAGAGGTGAAAAGTGTAATTTACCCATGTTGATAATGAATGAGTTGATTTATGGCTATTTTCACACCCAACTAATGGCGTGTATACGAATTGTAACAGATTGAGAGAATCTTGACAATAGTTTCAAAAGAAAAGTAGGTTAGTGCAATTATTGAAACCACAGTAGAGATCTTTGTAATTGTCAAAAACCTCATGGAGGTGTCACGACTCAAACTCGTCCCTATGGGTTTAGCACCGTAACTGGCCAGTAATCCGAGATTACCAAAGGCCTGCTTAACAGTAAGACAGTATAACAGAGTACAGGGGCATGGCGGAAGCCAATACTGTAAATAAACAATGTCCAATGAGCGGTGACAGTCTGTATGCAAAAAGATTTTTCATACATACATAGATATATACATAGTACAGAACAATATGCACAATATTTACAATCATTCAGAACATGGACCAAATCCCTATTAAACAGTACAGTAACAATCTATACAGATTACAAGACAGGTACGGAGATGATGGGAGGTAAAACACCCTAAGCCATAGCTTAAGGTGCTCTAACCTCGCGGTGAGGCACAAGTGGTTGGCTTGACAAAACTGGAGTTACCCGACGCCCTAGCCACTATGCGGTGCTCAGACATCTACATATATATATATATATATAAGCAAGTGAGCTAAAACCCAAGGAATAACATAATGCGAAGAGGTTTAGAATGAATGTCCTTCAATATTGAAAAACAGTTGTTTCATTCAAGATTTCAGCTTGTTCAAGACAAGAATAAATATATGTGGTACATCCATTAGCATAACAAAGATAAAGGAACAAGAGGTCTAAAAGACCTAACAAGATATGATGGCCATCAATCAAGAAATGAGTGGTTCCAAAGAAGGGAACCGACAGAGATCTCTCAGAATAAAGAATAAAGAAATAGTAGTTGCTAAGGATGCCACAATACAGTTCAAAATATAGGACATGCATTCATTCAATTAACAGTATTAGTTCAGAAAATAGTTCAGTTATACAGTCAGAAACATTCACAGTTCAACATATCTTTACACAATTGTTACTCACAGAGTTCTGGGCTACAGTAAGCTAGAGCGTCTCCTCGGAAAGCCAACCCTACATAGTTTGCAAAATGAACACGCACTAAGCTACACAGTTGGGAAAGATAATAACTTAATCCCTAATTGCCTCGGTGTGTTCTACATCTATATCTTCAATAAGATGCCTTAAATATGCCTTAGGAATGCCTAAGATGGAAAGAGGATGTAAAGATGCACTCAGAAACCATTTTCAGAATTCTTAGAAAACATGGATCCCACTCGAGCGTAAGTTACTCCGCTCGAGCGGACATGCAGACAACGGTTCCAGTTTGAGCGTCACTTCTAACGCTCGAGCGGACATGCAAAACAGTCAAAAGTGCCGGATGCTAAAAAATCAAGCTCGATTAAGCGCTCGAGCGTAAGGCACAAGGTCCCGCTCGAGCGTCAATTACCCAGCTCGAGCGGACGTCAAAACGGTGCAAAGTACTGGATGCACGAATTCCCCGCTCGAGCGCCATTTCCCCCGCTCGAGCGGAATACCAAAATCTGGAAAATCCAGATTTGAGCTCCAAGTTCAAAATCAAGTTTTGATGCAAAGTTTTCGATCCTCTTGGGCCAATTTTTTGAAAAACTCTTGTAAACTCATAAAATGACTTGACACAAAGCTCAATTTGAGAAATCAAAGCCCAGAGGTGGTTTAATTAAACTCATCTTCAAATCAAATTTCATGAACAATATTCAAATGTGACATGCAAGACTTTAAATCAATTCAAAGCTTCAATACATGCTCTAATGAGCTCATTCTTTTCAAAATAAGATGAAATCATGGACTTAAACATAAATATGAGCATGCATGTAACCTTTTGTCATGAAAAACAACTCAAAACTCTTCAAAATACATATGCATGCATGGAATGAGCTTCAATTCAACATGCTAGAACTAAATCATGCCTTAGCTCTACAATTTGACATGAATCAAGCAAGGATCAACTTAAAGACAACAATGAGAGGTTGAATTCCTTACCTAGGTCCTCAAATACAAGTCTAGAGGCTCAAGAAGGGAAATCTCCTACAATTTCTTCTAATTTCCAAGCAAATCAACAAGCTGAACTCAAACTCTCACTTTCTCTCTCTCTTGGTCGGTTGAGCTCTCAAATATGGGTGAGGAAATGTTTTGTTTCCATATATTCAAGCCTCTAAATGTGTCAAGTAGTGGGCCACTAAGTGGCAAATATGCAATTAAGTTCAACTCTTGCCAATTAGCTTAATTTAATCTAATTTAATCATACCAAATTAGTTTTCAATTAAATATACCATAAAATCATATAAAATCTAATTAACACGGAACATCAATCGATTTCAGATTCGGCCGCCGATAAGGCCTTCAATTTACAGTTTAACATAAAAATATAAACAGATAATCAAACAATCAAACAGATAGAAATGCATTTAAACAGATACAGTCAATCAATCAGTTTCAGATTTCAGTCGGTTAGTTCAGTATTTCAATCAGTTCCATTACTTATCATAATCAGTCTCAATTTAGCAGTATTCGGTAGTTAATTGGTAAACAGTGACGAGGGTTGTTACAGGAGGTAAGTGTAATTTACCTTTTTTTAAAAAATATTTTTAGAAAAATGAAAGGCAAAAAGCAAAAACACAACCAAAATGCTTTAAACATTCTAGTAATTTACCATACTAATCTGATCGAGACCTTTTCAATCCATTTTTCAAAATGATATAAAGCCATACAATTTTACCTTCAGAATAAACTTAGTTGGTATTTGATAAAATTGAAAATTGAAAATTAAAAATTAAGTACTAAAAATTGAATGTTAAATTTTTTTAGTAAAAAAACTGTTTGATAAAAATTTAGTGTTAAACTAAAACAAATTGTTTGGTATGTATAAGATTAAATTTGAAATTTATTATTTTCAAATTGTATTTTTCTATTTTTATATTGTGATAGTAAGTTGGTAGTGGTGGTGGAGGAGGTGGCATCATTAGCTATGGCGTTGATGGCAATGGTGGTGAAAGTAGATGGATAGTGGTTGCGGTGATGATGAAAGGGTAATGTCGTGGAGATAAAAAGGCGGTGGCTAAGGCATTGTAATGATGGTGGTTGTTGTGGGCAATAGTTATGGCAATGGTGACAATGGTTGCAGAGGTGAAGGGTTGTACTAATTGTTATAGTGGTGGTAGTAATCACAATGGTGACTTTGACAATTGTAAAATGATGGTGGTATTTATGATAATAATTATAATGGTAGTGGTGGTAGTAGTGGTATTGGTGGCATGATAATAGTAGTACCAATAGTGGTGGTGATGGTGGCGGTAGCGGTGGTGATGGCATAACGATGGTGATTGCGGCGGTGGTGTTGGTAGTGGTAGTGATAGTGGTAGCAGTAGTAGTGGTAGTGAGTTTACAATAATGTAGATCGATACTTCTGTTTAGTATTTATAATTCAGACAAAATTAAATAAATTTCATATAACTTAAAATTTTATTAACTTTCAGCCTACGTTTTAAGAGGTATTTAAATTTTTAAGTAATATCAATTGTGATTATCGAGTAGACTTAATTAATTATCACTTAATATATTTAGTTTCAAATACTGAATCAGATTATCAAATACTCCCATAGGGTCTAGTCTTACTTGTATTTACTAGGGAAAAGAAATGCTAAACATATAGAATTTTTATAAAAAGAAAGTTATATAGAATGATGTGTTATTAATATTTATGCTATTATGATTCACAGTAGTCCGATTTTTTGATTTCTTATGAATGGATTATAATATTGTACTTAGTTGGAAGATTTGATGATGGATTTAGAAAAGGAAATGAAAAAGGTAGGTGAAATGTGAATAAAATATGTCTACATTTTACCTAGTTTTACACACATTTTCTCTTTCCCTTTCTAAATTGCTTCCCAAATTTTCCAACTAATCACAGCGTAAATGAGTCACATTATTCTATGTACAATTTTTTGTATAAAAATTCTTTTTATATGATATTATTCTTATTAGATGTCTTATATTATTTGTAATTAGGTATTAAACTTTCTTTTAGTAAATGACTTCTCTCTAATTTGGATATGTATTGGAAAGAACAGTTTGGTCCACCATATTGTGCCACATCAGCACATTTAATAAATCAAGGGATAAGATTCTGTCTATCTATTAGCCCTTAAATTGGGTAAATATTGAGTTTGTAAATAAGTAGACAAAATTTAAATAATTAATTTACAAAAAATAATAACGTCATGAACATTCAAAAAATAGACAAAATATCTAATTTAGATTGAACTGGAGAGAATCTCGACTTTTTTTAGATGTGGGTGTGATTTTCATAATATTTTAATAATTTGATTTATCCCAATTGAAGAAAAAAAATAATTAAACCACACAAGGTTGGATCAATAAACAAACTTTACGTCATTTTCAAGAAAGATGACTACTCGGTAGAACAAGGAGCCACGTGAACAAACTATAACACAAATTGCTGGAATGATAAAGGCAAACAGACTAGGTTCAATCAAACTAAAATCTCAGGCACGTAATACCTACAGTCAATACTAAACCACCCAACATGTTAGGTTCACATAGTATGGGTCTCATATCTATACGAGACATTTGATAAAAAACGGTGATACTACATGTACTAATTAATTAACATACTAATATACCAATTAATGTTATGTCATTATTATTGACCCCACCTATTATACAAATTACAAATACCCATAACTTTTAAAATTATGCCACACCATAATATACTAGTTAATACATTAATTGATACATATAACATTATTCGATAAAAAATTTGGTAAAACTTTAGATCTTCTAGCATTTTTTTTTTGTTTGTTTGTTTAAGGTTGTCTCTCTTATTTCTTGTTTTAATTACACCTTAACTTAATGCGACCAACTATAAATTGTTGGCAAATTAGGTAGGGGCAGAATTGCTCTAAATTCCCCACTACAATAAGCGAAAAATGTCCAAGAAGTTAGAATCGTGAGCTGAAAAAAGAAAGAAAATAAAGTTAATTACACTTAGTACTCATATACGTTTATTGTAATTTCATTTTAGTTTCTTCACTTTTAATCATAGCAGCTAACTCTTTACATTTGAAGTCAATTTCCAATGTCACTTTTTAGTTCATTTATCATTAATGAAGTTGATAACAATTAAAAGTGAAGGGACTAAGTGAGATTTCACAGTGAAAAGATTAAAATGAGATTATGATGAAAGTATAAATGTGCTAATGAGGTAAAAAAAATGTGACGTTTAACTCACAAGACAAGTTTTGTCACTCTTATTAACAATAGATGGACAAAAGGGTGACATCGTCATTTGACTTAAAGTATAGGGGATTGATTGACACCATTAAAAGTGCAGAGACCGTAGTGAGATTACAATTAAAATACATGGGTGTTAAGTATAACTAATCCTAAAAAATGATTTTAGTTTATCAATTAGGAGAGAGAAAAAATAATAATTGTGGTTTCTCATTTTTGTGTTTGAATGACCAATATATCAAATAAAAAAATGTGTCTTTTATTTTATTTACTTTATATTTAGAGGGACAATTTAGGTATTAAAAAATTTATATAAAGTATAATTTTGATTTGATAACTACTATTTAAACCTATTTCATTTTTTTGGACCCCCACTTTTATTTTTTTATTACAATTTTGCGCTAATATCAATTTCTATTTTAACCCCATCTCTACCTTCCAATCCTAACCCTAACAAACACACACTTGGTAGATCAAGGGGCCACGTGAACAAAATATAACACAAATCTCAAGTACACAATACCTACAATTAATTCTAAAACCGCCCCACAAGGTAGTTTAACGTTATATTTTAAGTCAATTTCCAATGTCTCCTTTTAGTTCATTTACCATTAATGAAGTTGATAAAAATTAAAAGTGGAGGGACTAAGTGAGATTTCACCGTGAAAAGATTAAGGGAAAATTTAGGGATCATGAAAATTTTGTCATGAAACTGATCATGAAAAATTTATGATCATTGGATTACCTTGATTAATGTGTGGTGTTTTATTCTAAGTATAATCCAAGGGTCACAAAGCTTTCATGATTATTTTCAAGAAAAAATTTTCATGATACCTAGCATTGCTGAAAGATTAAAGTGAGATTCTGATGAAAGTGTAAATGTGCTAATGAGATTAAAAAAAAAAAAAATTTATGCTCACTCTTATTAACAATGAATGGACCAAAGGGTGACATTATCATTTGACTTAAAGTGTAGGGGATTGACTGATACCATTAAAAGTGCAGAGACTGTAATGAGATTACAGTTAAAATACATGGGTGTTAAGTATAACTAATCCTAAAAAATGATTTTAGTTTATCAACTAGGAGAGAAAAAAAATAATAATTGTGGTTTCTCATTTTTGTGTTTGAATGACCACTACATCAAATAAAATGTGTCTTTTTATTTTATTTGCTTTGTATTTAGAGGGGCAGTTTAGGTATTATAAAATTTTTGTAGAGTAAATTTGATTTTATAACTGCTATTTAAATCTACTTTATTTTTTTGGACCCTCCACTGTTTTAATTTTTATTACAATTTTACCTTAACATCAATTTTCATTTTTAATCCCATCTCTATCCGTCGAATCCTAACCCTAACAAACTAACACTTGGTAGAACAAGGAGCCACGTGAACAAAATATAACACAAATTGGTGGAATGACAAGACAAATAAACTCAAATCTCAGGCACATAATACCTACACAATTAATTCTAAAACCGCCCGACAAGTTAGCTAAACGTTATCTCTCTTATTTCTTGTATTAATTACATTTAACTTACTATCTAAAAAAAAAAATTACATTTAACTTAATGCGACCAACTGTAAATTGTTGGTACCTTAGGTGGGGGCAGAATTGCACTAAATTCCCCACGACAATAAGCGAAAAATGTCCAAGAAGTTATAATCGTGAGGTGAGAGAAGAAAGAACATGAAGTTAATTACACTAGTATTCATACACTTTTATTGTAATTTTATTTTAGTTTCTTCACTTTTAATTATAGCAGTTAACTCTTTATATTTTAAGTCAATTTGCAATGTTAGCTTTTAGTTCATTAACCATTAATAAAGTTGATAAAAATTAAAAGTGAAGCGTCCAAGTGAGATTTTAGTGAAAGTGAAAAGATTAAAGTGAGATTATGATGAAAGTATAAAAGTGCTAATGAGGTGAAAAAAAAAGTGATGTTTAACTTGCAAATCAAGTTCTGTCACTCTTATTAACAATAGATGGACGAAAGCATGATATCGTCATTTGACTAAAAATGTAGGGAGTTGATTGATACAATTAAAAGTATAGAGACCGTAGTGAGATTACAGTAAAAGTACATGGGTGTTAACTATAATTAATCCTAATGATTGTAATTTATCAATTAGGAGAGAAAAGAAAAAAAATGATTGTGATTTCTCACTTTTTGTTTGAATGACCAATATATCAAATAAAATATGTTGTCTTTTTATTTAATTTAATTTGTATTTAGAGGGGCAATTTAGGTATTATAAAGTTTATGTAAAGAGTAATTTTGATTTGAGAGCTGCTATTTGCACCTGTTTTATTTCTCTAGACCCTCCATTGTTCTTTTTTTTTTTTCTTTTATTACAATTTTGTCCTAAAATCAATTTTTATTTTTAATCTCATCTCTATCCTTTCAACCCTAACCCTAACCCTAACCCCAACCCCAACTCCACCTTCACTTCCGCCTCTACTCTAGTCAACCAACCCTTCAATACTAGCTTTGCCACCGCAACCCTTCAGCTACTTTCAACACCTCTTCAATCACCATCACTCAGCCCTTCATTGACGCAGCATCATCTCTCCATCGAGCAGCCTTTCGCTGCCGCAGCTTCATTCTCTAGAACTCTTGATCAATGGTGATCTAAAATGGCGACAAACCCCATAGCTCTACTGTCGGTAGGCTACCTCTACCGCTCACTTTCGCCGCTCCCTCACTCTTTTTCTTTTTCTTTTTCTTCTTTCCTAGATCTGAAATTTCAAACCTAGGGTTTTGGAAGAAAGAAAAAGAAGAAGAGATAATGGGTCTCCCTCTCTCTCATGTGCGATGGCTAGTTTATGGTGGAGAGTGCGTAGGTGGTTGGGTAGTGGTGGAGAGTTCGTACAATGGCTGGATTACAACGAAGAGTTTGTGCAGTGATGGCTAGGTCGCGATGGAGGACACAAGAAGGAGAAAAGAATAAGAAGAAGAAGAAAAAGAAGAGAAATGGAGAAGAGAAGATGGGGATGAGGGTTGTGAAGAAGGATGGTTACTGGTGAATGAGGGCTTGTCATCGGTGAGAAAAGGGTGATAGTGACAACTATAGGTGGTGGTAATTACCGGAAGTGATGATGATGGAATTAAGGTTTGGGTTTAGATTTGGGGTTAGGGATATTGTTGATATTAAGGTGGGGGGGTTTAAAAAGAAAATTGAGGGGTTTTATTTTGCTAGGTAGGGGTTCAATTAAGTGGAGGAGGGGGCAAAGTAAAAAAGTGAGGGCAAAGAGCATCCCTCTTTTGATTTTTTATTCAATCTCACCATTTTTTGTGAAAAACAAAACTTAAGTATTGAGGAATTTGTCTTTCTTATCTCATTAATCATTCAAACAAATCATGAGAAATTTTATTCTCTATTTTTTTTTTCTTATTTTTCTCACTAAATCCTTCAAGCCAAATGAAGTGTAAAAGATTTGAGATACATCCAATGGAACTTGTCCATTGGTCAAAAAAATTTTTATACCGTTATTTATCTGTGAGTTTTTTTTTTTTTTTTTTTAATAACTATTTATGATTTTGAGTGTAATTATTGAGGGTTTTTTTTTTTTTTTTTTTTTTTAAATTTATGTTTCTCTATCTCTCTCTGTATCATGTGTAATTATTGAGTTTGTTGTTAGGTGTAATAATTGTTATTGGACTTACTTACAAAATTGAATGTTTAGATTCATGTAAATTTCATGACAGTTATGGATTATCGTCTCCCACTGACAAACGAAAAAACAGAATCATATTAAATGCTTAATTTAATAATATTCTATGTTTATTGGGTGAATAATAATATTCTATGTTGCTTCTTCAATTTGTTAGTTTTATGTCAAGATCTATAAAGGTTACTAATCCTTTATCCTCTCTTCTAAAATATTTTAAAAAGAAAAATGATTGATGTATTGATTTGCTCAAATTATATAAGCCTGACAACCTACTAGGGTCGAATGGCCGTTGTCATCCTTATCAATTGCAATTGTCTTCTTTGTCAATTGTAATTATCACTTTTGTTAATCGAACTCACTATAATATATAAGCATTTTAGAGACTAAAGTAAAAATTTTGTTGCAAAAAATATTTATGGATCAATTTCTATCATCGTAAGGATAATTGTTAAAAGGTCGTCCCGAAAAGTTTAAAATAGTTTTCAGCGATCAAATTTTGAAAATGTCATTAATAAATACACTTTTATGGACAAAATAATTTGGTCTCAAAATGGTTTATTTTTTTAGACAAACAATTTAGTTCCAAAAAGATAATAATCTATCACTAATGTCTAATTTTTGTTATTAAAAATATAATAATGACACTTTTCGCAATAAAAATATTTGGTTCTCAAAAAATAATTTTGTCCATAAATTTTGATCTTTAAAACCTTTATTTTTTGTAGTGTGTATCAACCAGCATCCTCTAGGAGGACCAGTCAGACAACCAATATGTATAAATTTGAACAATTCAGGCAAACATAAATTCAATAAATGTAATATTACTGTTTTAAGAATAATGTGATGAGAAATTCATGACAAAAATTGTGTAATTAAAATTGTATCGAAAAAAGAAACAAAATACCCATCATTTGTCTCGTCTTTAATTTCATACCTATCTCGTATTACCATATCACCAGCATCAGTGATTAGAAAAATATGGAATAGAGAATGGTACAAAGTAACAGTAGGACAGGTGATCCCATATCCAGAAAACATAAATTTTGGAGATAGAAAATTATGTGTTGGTACTTAAAGTATGCTACTGGTTGAAACGTGGTAAAAGACAAGAAGCTCATGATGAGAGGAATTGGGGTTGTCAATGGGCACAACTGTTGGTCCTATAAATAAATAGTTTATTATTATTATTATTATTATTGACAAATTGTAGGACACGTGATACTTATTTATTTATTTAGAGGTTATAGGAGTTATAAATCATTAAACATATATAAAAAGATGACAGAGAATGTGGAGGATCATGAAGCATGAATTGGAGATTAAAGGAAGTTATAGAGACATAAAGATGAAGTGGAAGGTCATGGAGTGTGAAGTGTGGAAAATGGAAGAATGTGATAGTTATTAGGTAATTTTTTCCTACAAATATTTACCTATAAATAGCCATTCATGGCTAAATTGTAGATGGGGATTCAAAACTCAAATCAAAGACAACTAATTTCTATTTTTCTTGTCATTTATATTTCCTGCACTTAATTTTATCTACTTCATTTTTGAAGCATAGGAGTAGAGGTATAATTTCTGCACTTTATTTTATGCGCTTCATTTTTTAAGCATAGGAGTAAAGGTAAATTAATGGTTAGTTTGATTGTTCACTCAATCATTCCGATCGTTCACTCAATCATCTTTTTCTATTTCCCTCCTTTTTCTTTTAATTTTTCTTTTTTCTATACTTGGCAATTTTAAAGTCCTCTTCATTGAGGCAAAAGAACCGTCAACACAATCGCTTGATAATTAATCAATACGGATTTTTCAATCCTTACTGTCACGCTCGCATTTATGATATTTTCCTTCGTAGAAAAAATAATTCAACAATTTTTGGCATGCCCAATGGGATGTCAAGTGTAAGAAATGAAAAATAAATTGAATTTGTCTATTCCAAATAGCCTAGATGAAATCTTTTGGAGTAAATAAAAAATTTTGGATATTCAAAAAAAGATCCATTTTTTTTTTATTAAACAAACTTTCATCCATTACAATATTATTTGGTGGAAGAAAAAATACACGATTTAATTGGAGAAATTCATAAACTTGATATGGAAGTTCGCCAATAGGATGATGAGTTGTCAACTCTCACTACCAAGTCATTAACTGAAGCATTAATGACCGGAATTGATGAATTTTTTCAGAATTCTTTCAATGTTGAAAATGGCAAAAGGAAAGAGTTGATTTCATCAATGGCTTGGGGGTTAAAAAACTCACTTTTAAAGAGCCAATTTATGAAAATAACATGGCTAAAAAATATGTTGTTAAGCCAAATATGGTTAAAAAAATGTTCCATATAAGGCTCAGGAGATTGAAAAACTCATTCTTAGAAAGTCAAACCATGGAAATAACATGCTTATGAAGGATGTTCATCATCCATTAATGGCTAAAATGGAACAACCAATTAGGCCAAGAAATGAAAAAACTCACATGAAAGATTTTCATAAGCTGTTGATAGCTAAAATAAAAATAAATAAATAAATAAAACAACCCCATTTATCAATGAATAATGAAAGTTATTTAGCCAAAGAATATGTTCTTAGACAAAACGTGATTAAAGGTGATGATCAACTATAGACACTTCATTTTTGACCGACCTTAAGACTTAGACGTCATCGATTGAGTGCTCGGTGAGGGTGCATGTTCTGCTTGTTCTGAGATTTCAAAGTTTCGGCTGAGAGCCTTGCCTCCGAGCCTCAGAACTTTTTGTGCTTTGACTCGGTCTACGAACCAGGTCTTATTTTCTCTTCCCGAAGGGAGGGAGAGGTCTTGTAGACCACCTCTCAATGGCCATGGGCTACTTTTTGTGGTCGTAGGCCACTGTTCCCGTTTGGAGACTACTTTCCGATTTTCAGAGCTGTCGGTCGCGCGCCTTGGCTCGGGACCACTTAACATTCTCCGTTTGACACAGTTTTTGGAACATACCTTGTTTCCTATGTCTAGAGGGACACTGTGGCCTGGGAGACCACTTTTGTGGTCGCACGCCACTTTCGGTGCTCAACAGCCAGTTTTCGAGGCACCCAGCCGCGCGCTTTTTTGCCTCCAGAACTCTTGTTTTGCATACGTGTTGGTTCATTTTTGGCATGAACCTTGTTTTCCTTGTTTGGGAGGTGGTACAAGGGTGGGAGACCACCTTTTCTCCTTGAAGGCCACTTTTCCCTGCCAGTCGGTTTTCTTGTCAGGAAACTGGTTTTCTTGATCTTTGGGCCACATTTACTGGTCTCCCACCACACCTTGGGCTTGCTTTCAGTATGGAGACCACCAATACCCTTGGCCGACCATTTTTTATCTAGGAGACCACTTGCCCTGGTCGTCTAACCACCTTTTCTGGTTAGCTGGTTTCCTCATGTTTTGTCAGATTGTGTGGATGCTAGCTGTGCCCAGCTGGAAGGCATAGACTGTATCCTCCATACACGTGTATAGAGGATTTGCATCCAAGCTTTTAGCTTCTTGAGGAAGCTTTAGCTTCAAACCTCTATAAGAGAGGCCCTTCCTCTCCTTTGCACAGGTGGAGAATTTTGTTAAAGGCAAAATACATATCTCTCTCTATATCTCTATATTTTGGCTCAAAGTGTGTATTGTTCTTGACCTATTGCACCACACCTCATAGCCATACACCTCCACCATTGATCTGAGGTTCTTGGAGGGTACTTTTAGAGGTTGAAGAGTTGGTTTTTGGTCTCAAAACTTGCTGGTTTTGCTGAGCTTCAAAGGTAACTCATTTTCCCTCTTTTTAAGCTCTATCTTGATCATTCTCTTAGCCATACTTGCATGCATATTTAGGATTTGTTTTCAACCAAAAAAAGCTTTATATTTAAGTGTTTTTTATGTTTGTTTAAGGCTCTTTTGGTGTTGAGGGTCATCTACCCTCTTGCATGCTCTATTTAGCCTTGTTTTGTGCCATGCCATGACACCTTTGTGTTGATCTTTGCTTGACCTTTTAGCCACTGAAATCTAGTGGATTTTCAGTGGTTGGCATGTGGTTTTGAGGGCCTAAATCAAAGAGGGGAGACCCTCTCTCTTTTGGCCTTATTTGTTTGCATTTTTGGCCTTTCAAAGGAGCACATACTTTCATACTTCCAGGGCTTGGTTCAAGCCCTTTTTGGTGACTTTTGGGACCTGCCTAGACTTTGTCTATGGCTGGTTTGGTCACCTTGTGTTTTCCTCTTGCATGTGTAGAATAATCCCTTTCATGGCTTATCAAAGTAGCACCTCATTCTTGCATGTATTGGTCATGTCTCAGTGGGTTTTTGGCCATCATTTGGCATGCCATGATTCTTTTTTTGGCTGGTTTGGTAGCCTCTCATATGCTTCATACACTTGTAGTGTAAATCCCTTAAACTAGCTTTATATGCTTCATGTCTTGACATGTCATTCTAGCTTGTTTTCTTCCCATTTCAGCATGTTTTTGGTGATATTTTACCATGTCATGACTCAATTTTGGTTTGGTTTGGTTTGGTTGGCCTTTGCATGCTCCATACACTTGCTATGCAATCCCATAAAATAGCCTAACATGCATCATGTTGGCACATGTCTTTTTAGCATGCTTTTGGCTTGACTTCAAGAAGACTTTGTTCATGTTTTTCCATGTTTAAGGTCTGATTTTGGTTTTCTTGGTCATCCATGACTTGCTTTGTATAGCTTTGGTTCAACCTAGCTTGTTTGCTTTGTGCTTCGGGTCTACTAGCATGCATTACTTGGCTCATTTCAATGATTTGGCATCATTGGGTATACTATTTCAGTCCATGTTTCATGGCCGTGCACTTGCATTTGTCACTCAATCAATGCGTTGGAGGGTTCCCCTTTTATGCCTTAACATGAGCCATTGTGTATGTATTCATACCTTTGCTTACAGCCATCATTTCAGTGCTTATTTGGGGTTATTTTGCCATTATATAACTCTGATTTTTGTTGGTGGAGTCATCCCATGCTTGGTCTTAATAGGTGTAGTGTAATCCACCTTATTTGCCTTGTATGCATTATGCCTCATGCCCCTCATGCTAGCACATTTTGGCTTCCATCCATGCATGTTTTAGTCTCATATTAACATGTACTAGGACTGTTTTTGGTTGCCTTAATCACATGCTTCATGTTTTGTATACCTGTAGTGTAAATGTTCTTGCTTGCCTTAAGCTTTGAGCATCATTGCATGCTTTATTTGTGTTGTGTACTTGATTTGGCATCACTTAACATCACATTTTAGAACATATAGACTTGCCATAATCTCACTTCATTCATGTTTTGAATGCCTTTGATGGTTATGCATTGTTGCCTAGTTCATGCCTTAGTGTGTATGCTTGCATGCCTAGGACTTTGGGCCCTCATCTTAGCACATTTTGGTCTTTGTTAAGACCTATTTCAACTCTGTCCATGCTTAGTTCATGCGTATTTGCCATGCATTGCATGTCTCATGTGTAGTCCTCTTTGATAGCTCTCATGCCTTAGGACCCTTGCATGCTCTACTTGCTTTGTTTGAATGATTTGGCATCATTTCATACTTAATTGCAGTGCACTTGGTGTCTTTACACTTGCACATCTGTCACTCTTTGAGCACTCTTGAGAGTTGTGCTCTTGGGCCTCTTGTATTGGCCAATGCATTGTGCATGCATGCTTTGTATTTTGTGCCTTCATTTCATCCAGATGGCCACTAAGTTGGGCGTGGCTGAGGCCTATTCATCTTGGTTTAAGTCCATTGTTGCATTGTGTATGCCATGTTATAATACGTTGTGCATGTTATGTTATTGTTTGCATTGAGCATGCCATGATCATATTGCATTGAGTATGCCATATTGTCCATAGCATTGTGTATGCCATGTAGTTACATTGGATGTTCGCCATGTTGCTTGCATTGTGTTTGGAATAGGAGTTAGTCCAAACACGGGAAACGAGGGACGTTTCATACTTCAAGTGATGAAACGTGCCTCGATTTTCGATCGCCGACACTCTTGACTACCCATAACGGAGTTGTTGGCTTTAGGTGCTTGTATGTGCATTCATTTCACATTGAGTCGTGCAATTCGACTCCTCGGCCATCATGCATTGAGATGCGTGATTGGTGGCCCGAGGGTCAAGGACTACACTCCCTTGAGCTTATGCAATGATGGGGAGAGTGGTCGTGCACACATGTGTTGCGAATACTTTGCCATCTCTCTCTCTTGCCTTCTGTTGCAGAAAACCAGAAACCAAGGACAGAAACTGGTCGGCCGACCAGATTTAGTGGCTGGCCAACCACTTTTTCTAGTTTTTCACCACAAAAGTGGTCGGCAGGTGGTCTCTAAGGCCAATAGCTGGTCGGCAGCCTTCCTACAGATTCCCAAGGTGGAGTTTAAGCCTTCTAGAGCTTGGTGCAAGCTTCTGAGAACAATTGCAAACAGAGGCAAGTTGGGGCATCGCGAGGGATTTCCGAGCGAAACGGTTCGAGCATGCATGCATCCCTCGTCATGAGGCCATTTCAGTACTTTTGTTAGTCTAGAATGTATATTTGTTTCAATTTGGGTTGTGCAATAATTAATTAGCTTGTTAGTTAGTTAATTAGCTGGCTTGTATTATTTATTCGGACCCTCCGTCGAGAGGGCAAATTTTGTAATAAGTGTGCGCGTGTGTGATGCATGTCTTCCAACCCCACGTCTTTCTCCTTTTTACTTACCTGCTTTTGATGGTTAGTTTTAGGGCATGTTTCAATTAGCATCCGTATGCTTCGCATGTTTGCATTCATTCATCTGTCTTGCATGCACCGAGCTCGGCGCATCATACTAAGTGCATTGTATTTCAATTCCAAGTTGAATACATGTTATTTGTAGCATCTCATATGCCATCTTAGAATAGCCGAGCCTATCTTAGTTGCATTTTGCATGTGTTGCATTAGCCATCTTAACATGAACTAGGATCATGCATTGATTACTAACTAGTTTCTGTTTTGGCTCGGAGTACTCGGTAAGTGTTTATGCTTTAACATTCTTGCATGTGTGTGAGTGACTGCCATGATAGCATGCTTACCATGAGGCTAACTGCTTATGTGATATAACTGCCTGAATGCTTGTGGGTGAAGGTTAGATTACTTGAATTGGAACAATTCATTGATTGAAGTTTTAAGCCCACTTGAGAGTGGCATATCACCTTATTTTATAAGCCCACTCGAGGGTAGCAAAATCCGCATTTTAGCCTACTTGCGAGTAGCAAACCACTTTCAAAAACAAACATGAGATATTTTGTTCCAACTTAGGTGATCCAGTCTACACTTGTATGCTGTGTGCATCACATAGTAATTCTAGGTTAACAACCAGCACATGTGTTTTCAAAAACAAGATATCATGTTTGTAAAGGCGATCTTTGATCTATGCGGGGTGCTCTTTGCATGACCTTTCCCTCTCGTACCCAAGTTCCCGAGCCAAGGCAACTTTGGTGATGACGAACACATGGCCTTAGGCACGAGTCAGGGTTTCCTAAATTCCCAAAATAAAATATTTAGGTGGCGACTCTATATCTGACAAAGCAGTCCATGTTTGGCACTTCTTTCTAAAAATTAATTTTTCAAAACGATTTGCCGGATTTGGACTCTTTGGCGATTTATCGATCTTGCATTGCACTTTGTGAAATCAGATTCAAAACTGTGACATTGAGTCTGAACTGTAGTAAGCTCCAATTGACAAAAGGGGATTTTTCCCAGGACGTTCGGCACGTCTACATCAACCCACTGTTAATGAATATAAAATATTTGACATTATTGAAAATGTCAAAGTATTTGAATTTCCAAGGCTATATTATGCCATGACTTTTGGTGTTCAAAATCTATTTTAGATTTGTGGGCCACATCAAAATTTAATTTTGATAAATGGCTAATAAAATAATCATTTTTAAGCATTGTTCCATATATCATAATTATAGACACCCCATTTTTTACAGCCCTTATGACTTGAACGTCATTGCTTGCACACCCAATGATGACTGCATATGCTTGTCAAGTGCTTGACATTCTCAGCGAAATGCCACAGCTTTGAGCCTTTCAAACCTTGCACCTCTGTTGCCTTTGTTTTGGACCAAAACCCAGTGATTTTCAAGCTTGCAACCCCTAGTGGCCTGCCAACCACTTCTTTGGGTTGCCGACCATCACTTTTAGTTATCGGCCACTGATGTGGCCTGCCGACCACCAGTGATGGCTTGCCGGCCACTTGTGCAAAATTCAAGAAGGTATCGCCTCAAAGAGAACGTAGTTGGTCTGGAGATGGAAATCAATGCAAATGTCCTGCTGTGCAACAAAGGCATTCAGTAGCAGAAACTGTGACTTTTTGGGTGGAAACCACATTCATGCATAAGCCTTCCATCGAGCCTTGGGATCCGTGTTGTAACAATATTAGCATTGTGCTTAAAATAGTGGTTTTGTAAGTAATTTGCTAGAATAGTTAATTCGTCTCGTGTTGTAATTATTTTAGTTAGCTAGAATAGTTAATTAATTTGGTTTGTAATAATTAGTCAAGTAGTTTAGCTATTTATTCATTTGTTGTTGTAATAGCTAGTTAATTAGTTTAGTTAGCTAGTTAGTTCATTCGGACTCTCCTTCGTGAGGTTGTGATGTTGTAATAATGTGTATGTCTTCTAACCCCACGTCTTTCTTCCTTTTATTTACTAGCTTATAATGATTAAATTAGGGCTTCATGTTTTGTTTAGCATACTTCATGTTTGTATCCACTTATTTTGTATGCACCGCTCGGTTCATCATCCTAACTTGCATTGTCGTTTAAACTTTCTTTGACTTCATACTTAGACCGCATGATATCAAACTGATTCATGTGCCATGTTCGTAACGGAGCCTAGTAATTGCATGTCGCATATGTTGCATTATTCATATCGCATAGTTAGGAATCATGCATTTTTCTAACTAGTTTCTCTTTTGGCTTGGAGTACTAGGTGAGCCTTTACTTGCTTTACCATATCGCATGTGTGTGATTGTTGCCATGTTTAGCATGCTTGCCATGAGACTAATTGTTTAAGTGCTATAATTGTTTGAATGCCTGTGGATGAAGGCTAGTTGCTTGAATTGGAATAATTTGAGTAATGTACATATGCGATCACTTTTTCAAGTGATACATATTTGAAACAATTTTCAAAAAAAAACATGAATCAAATGTTCCAATTATTACAAGTTAGTCTATACTTGTGTGTGTGCGCATCACATAGTAATGCTAGCCTAATAGCTGAAATAAGAGCATATGATGTATATAAGATTCATATCATAATTAGTAGAGGCCAATATTTGATCAGGCGAGCAAGGGTGCTCAATTCACGACCTTCCTATCTTGTACCTAAGTTCCCGAGTCGAGACAATCTTGGTGATGACGGACATGCGGCCTTTGGCACGAGTCATGGGTTTCCTAAATTTCCTAAAAATATTTAGGTTATGACCCTGTATTTGGAAAAGCAGTCCATTTTTTGCAATTTGATTCAAAATCGATTTTCCAAAAGATTTGTTAGATTTGTACTCTTTGGTGTTTATCTATTTCACATTGCACTTGTGGAATCAGATTCAGAACCATGGGAATCCGATACTGTTGGGCTTATTCGTCTTCCGAGAGGGGGCACGAAAAGTCGAACTATAATTTCTGGTGACTCTGCCAGGAAAATAAGAGAACTTGACCCAAACTTCATGATATGAAAGTTTATCTACACTTATATGTTTCTTTGCATTGCATTTGCATTGGTGCTTTTAAGTCACCGTGTTTGCCATCCGCTATTCCTCGATGGTTTGTCAACGCTGTCTTAAAAGCTTGCCAAAAGTCGATCGGTCACGGCTTTGCCATGATGGGAACACAACCCTTATATCTAGACTACTGCTATACCATTTGATCCTACTTTCACTTGTTGGTGTTAGGTGTGAAAGGTATATTAGGTAGTCTTACTAATTTACCCTTTTGACCATTTGGCCTAGTTGCATATCGAAAAGCCATAGAGACTATTCCAAACTAGGACATGATACTCACCCGAATATAAGATTGCATGAAACCGCTTTGTTTGAATAGTGAACCCTAGTTCTTAATGAAATTAGGACAAGGTAACCCTACCCCCTCATAGGGGTGTTTTCGCTCTTACTTGACTAGTATGTGCTTTACAATGAAACTGTATAGGAATGTGCACATCAGTTGCAAGTTTGGTATCTGTTTTGGGGGTAGAATTCAGTGTTGAGTGCAATCCTACAGCTTTGATTATATCTGTGTGTTGTTAACATCAATAGTCGAGGTCGTGCAATTTTCGACATCGCTTTTTTGCTTTATTTCTTTTGCTAGGTAGTATAACACCATAGCTTCAGAAAGTTCGGATATCCCCTAAGTGCTCTGGACCTGAGTTAGAAGGCTTTGCAAAGCTGGAGATCTTGTTAGGGGACAGCCCATGTTTACTTCACTTTCACTGGTTATGAGACGGAGGAGAGTCAGACAGAGTTCACCGGTCTAGTTTTTACAACAGTCACCCCTCTATTTACCTGCCTCTAGTCAGGCTCAAGGATAGTCTTCTATGTCTAGTCCGATACGAGATCACTCATCTATTCCAATAACACAGTATCCCCTAGTCAACATGGAGGAATTAATACATCATTTTCAGCAAACAGTTGAAACCTTATAGCAAGATGTCGCTTCGTCAAAGCCAAGATCACAAAGACGTCAGTTAAGGTAATAAATAGGCTGCACTAACAACAACCATAGTCAGCAGCGGCTTCTGCATCTCATGTACCTCCTACGGGGTATCCCAGCACCCAAAGCCACTGCCCATGCTGAGAATCAAGGCAATCTGGCAAAGTCGATCCCAGCACAATCCTCCAAAACACTGCAGATCAAATCGAGGCTCCATTTGAATTTGAGGATGACCCAACTGTGCTTAAGGTCAACAAGCTGGAGAAGCTATTCGAGAGAGCACAAGGCGTTAACTCCATCCCCAACATAGAAAATGGGTATACTGACTCTACAATGACATTGCCAGATCAGTTCAAAATGCCATACATTGATCGATTTTATGGCTTCGAAGATCCCATGGTTCATCTACGGTTGTTTTCAAACATTTTGCGGTCAATGGGTTTGACCAAATTGTAGAAACTATTTCTCTTTGGCTGCACCATGTCAAGAATAGCAGTCATATGGTATGCGAAGTTTGAGGATTCTATGAAATAGAATTTGGAGGAAATGACCGAGGCCTTTATTGCTCAGTACTCGTACAACACACAAATCGAGGTCACAACTTGTGATCCCGAAGCAACATACCAGGAGCTCGAAAGAGGGCTTCTCAGAATTTGTGACGATGTGGAGGGCTAAAGCTTCAATGATGACCACAAGGCCTTCCGAGAAGGATCAAATAAGGATGGTAGTCCGTAATCTGCGCGGGTAGTTGTTGTAGAAAATGATCGTCCTACTTCTGTTCACATTCATCGAGCGCTATGAGATGGGGGTTCAAATTGAAGACACCATGAAACAAGGGTTGATTACTGATAAGAAAGAGTAGGCAAAAAGGCCTTTTGTGCGCAATTCCAATGCTACCACCAATAGCAGCACAGCTACAAGGCCGTCGGATGTGAGCATCTATAGACATCTCATTTTTGACCACCCATATGACTTGGGCACCACTGAATGCTTACTTGGTGATGAAAGTTGTGCAGTGCAAATGTTCGATTTCTTCGACAAGAGGAGCTTCAAATCCCAACTTTACACCCCATTTTTGGACCAAAAATATTTTGACCAAAATTATTTTGAGACCTTAAAACCCTCTTTTTCAAAGTATTTTTGAAAAAAAGTTTCTACGATGTTCCAAGGCTCACATTTCGTTAAATGTTGTGCTTTTTGGTAAATCGAGTAAGGACAAAATAGAAATGAATGAAAGAGAGGTGAACTCTTTGAAATTTTTCAAAACACCTTATTTAGAGGTTTGGAGTTGAAGAAAATTGGAGGAGAGGGAAGAAACCTAGTTGGGGAAGAAGTTGGGCATGAACTTTTAAAAGAGAGAGTTGAGCAGCCCTCATTAAATCGCACCTATCGTTTTGCACACTTGGATTCCAGTAATAAGGCCACCACCTTGGAAGTGGACTTCTGGGGGTTCATTTTACACTCAAGAATATCCTCAAGCTGAGTCCGAATGAGGGAGATATGGCTAGTTGAAGTTAGGCATCAATCCGATGGAGCTGGAAATGAGCAGTCTTCACTAAAACAAGCATATCTTTGTGAACACTTGGAATTTTGATTTGAGGCTACCACCATTGGAAAGAGGACTTCTAGGGATACAATTTAGACTCAAGAATGACCTGCAAAGGAGTCCAGATGAAGGAGATATGCCTATTTGAAATCGGGGCCAGAAACCAATTTTTGCTTTCCAGCCACTAGTAAAGCCTGTCGGCCATGTGTCGGCCACAAATGGAGTTTGCCAGCCATATGTCGGCCAAGAGTGATCCTTTTTGGCCACCAATGGTGGTCGATCGGCCATAGGTGTCCAAAAAGCTCAGATTTTGCAGATATTTCTCCTCCAACTATTTTACACTGCTCCTGCTGTCCCATTTTCAGATATTTTTGACCAAGGCTCTCTTTTTTCTATATATAGAGGCCGTATCTCTCATATTGCAAGGTTGGAAAATTTGGGAGCCTCTCTCTCTAAAATCTCTCTCTCGATTTCTCTCTCTCTTGCCCTTTTGTGCATACAAGTAGATATACACTTCTCATTTTCCTAGACATCCTTGATCAAAGTTGCCTATCTTTAGGCTGAGATTCCTTGGGTCCTTCTTTGAGCAAGGTGATTTTAGCTTGATTTGGTGCCTTATTTGTACCTAAAGTGTGCTTGGCTTCAAGAGGTATAACCTTTACCCTTTGAGCTTGTTTTTCATATCTACTTTTGCCATCTTTTTGTACTATTTTTGGGGTGGTTTTGAACTAAAAAAACCTTTGTTTTTGTGGGTTAAAAGCGTTGGTTTGAGCCCCATTTGAGTTAGGGGGTTGTCCACCCTTCTTGTCTCCTTTGTTGTTAAAGCTTTTGTGCTATCTTGTCTCACCTTCAAATCAAACTTTTTGAGCCTTTAAACCATTGAAATTCAGAGGTTTTTCAGTGACGCAAACCTTCTTTTGAAGTCCAAAATTGGAGGGGTTAGCCTTCCCTCCTTGTTGTCTTGCTTGCATGCCTAGTTGCCTTATATGTTAGCCTATTTTTGTAACTTAACTTAGCTTATTTCTAGCATGTTTTTGCCTCCGATTTAATGCTTTAGCTCTGCTTTTGGGTAGTTCGTGTTGTATGAGTAGTATTTTGCATGGTTGTAGTGCAACCCAGTGTTTTAGCTTTTTGTTTTAGCTATTCTTGTCTTCATTTCAGCATGCAACCCTTGCTTTGTACCTTGTTTTTGAGGCCTTTGCCCCTGTGTTTCCCAATTTTGCTATCTTTTTTCCAAGCTTTTAAACACAATTTTTTAGAGCTATTTCAGTGGATAAAAATATATTTTGAAGTCCAAAAATGAAGGAGGTAGCCTCCCCTCCTTGTGTTTTGCTTACTAGTTTAGCATGCCTCATGTTTTAGCCTATTATTCTAGCTTGTGTTAACTTAATTTCAGAATGTTTTAAGCTATATTTTGGGCTATTTTGCATCTATTTTGGACTGGTTGTTGCTTTTGAGCTTTGCATTGCATAGCTGTAGTGTAATCTCCTTTACTAGCTTAGTGTTTCTAGGCATTGAGCTTCATTTGTATGTCTTGGTTGCATGTTTTAATGCTTTTTCATGCCTAATTCCAGCACTTAACATCTCTGCAATCTCTCACTATTCTTCACTCTTTCATTTGTTTTGAATGGGGTTTTGAATCCCTTGCTGGCTTGAGTGTGGAATTGAGACCCTCGTGCCTAATGGTTTAATTCCTTCGAGAGTTCATTACTAATAGCATGAGGCCTCTTTCATGCTCAAGGTACTTGTGGTTTAAGCCCCCTTTCCATTAGAGGACACTCACCAATGGACTAATTGACTAATTAAACAAGTAAAAGAGGCAAGGTAAGCATCTTTCGTGTTGCATTCCACGTGTTCGAATCAAACGTTAATTCGAACATGGGAAAAATGGGACATTTCATACTCAAAGTGATGAAACGTGCCACTTTCCTTGGTCATCATCACCCTTATCATGCATGAAAGGGTGGTGATCTTTTGAGTCTTGTTTATGCACTCATTAAGCTTGTGCAAGCTTGGTTCCTTAACCATCATGCATGGAAAATGCTTGATTGATGGTTTAAGGGCCAAGAGCTACACTCCTTTGAGCTTGTGTGATGATAAGGAGGGTAGCAATACCTCCTTGAGAATACACTACTTTGCCTCTGTTTGCTCTCTGTTGCAGCAAAAAAGGAAAGTTCAAGGAAGGGGTGGCCGACTGGCCATCAGCTGCAACTGACTGGCCACCAATGGTAGCCGACGGCCGCCATTAGTAGCCAACCAGCCATCAATGAAGAAGGTTGCTCTGTGTGCTCCTACAGGGGATCAGAGGTGTTCTGGGAATTGGCACAATTTTTAGTGGTCCAGTGCGTGTAAACAGAGGCTGCAATGGCAAGGTGGTGGATTTTCAGGAGGAAAATAACCAAGCATGCATGCATCCCTGGCCTCTCGAGGCCATTTAAATGCTTTATTTAATTAATTAGTGGTAGCTAATTTACTTGTTTTGTAATTATTTAGTTATAGTGTTTAGCTAATTAATTCGTTTTGTAATATTTAATTAACTTAGAATAAGTTAGTTAATTTGTTTCAATTGTTGTAATAATTAGCTTAGAATAGCTAATTAGTTTCATTGTGTTGTAATAGTTAGCTTAATTAGCGTAGCTAGTTAGCATAGCTTATTCATTCGGACCCTTCTTCGCGAGGGCATAATGTTATAATAAGTGTGTGTGTGTGTGTGTGTGTGTGTGTGTCTTCCAACCCCACGTCTTTCTCCCTTTTATTTAATCGCTTTCGATGGTTAGATTAGGGACATTTTCAATTAACATACCTTATGCTGGCATGTTTGCATCCATTCATTTGTCTTGCATGCATCGAGGCTCTACATCATTCAAACCGCATTGTCTTTTTCAATATTTCTTTGAATACATGTTTCAAAGCATGCTATCAAAGTGTTGCAAATACCATGATTAGGTCACCGAGCTTATTTAGTCGCATTCTTTGCATATGTTGCATTAGGCATCTTGTATAGTTAGAATCATGTATTTTTCTAACTAGTTTTTGTTTCGGCTTGGAGTACTCCGTAAGTCTTTACGTTTTAGCATATTGCATGGGTGTGATTGTCATATTGCCATGTTTCACATGCTTGCCATGAGGCTATGTGCTTACTTGTTAAATTGCATGAATTCCTGTGAATGAAGGCTTGTTGTTTGAATTTGAACAATTCAACGAATGTGTGTTTTAAGCCCACTTTGTTGTGGAAAATCATGTTTTAAGCCTACTTTGTTTGGTGACAAATCCACAACTTTAAGCCCACTTGAGAGTGGCAAATTCAAACCATTTTTCAAGAACAAACATAAATTGAATTGTTCTAATTCTTGCAATTTTAGTCTATAACTTGCTTATGTGTGCCACATAGTAAAGTTAGCTAATAACTGGAATAAGAACACATGTGTTTATAAAACAACATATCATGCTTAGTAGAGGCCGATCTTTGATCAGGCGAGCAGGGGTGCTCATTTTAGGACCTTTCCCTCTCGTACTTAAGTTCCCTAGCTGAGGTAACTTTGGTGATGACAAACATGTGGCCTTTGGCACGAGTCAAGGTTTCCTAAATTTCCCCAAAACAAAATATTTAGGCGGCGACTTTGTATCTGGCAAAGCAGTCCAATTTTGGCATTATTTGATTAAAAATCAATTTTCCAAAATGATTTGCTGGATTGGACTCTTTAGTGATTATCAGTTTCACATTACACTTGTGGGACTAGATTCAGAACTGTGGGAGTCCAAACTATGAAGCCTTCTTTTCAAATCCTTTTCGAAATGCGGGGTTGCAAGAAAAAGGCGAGTCCACAGTGTCGTCACCACCACAACCAAGAACACCAATCCCTTTGCCAATACAGCTCCACAAACTTCAGCCAACCCTACCCGATCCTAGAGGACCTTTACCTAACTCTATATGACCCTATCTTAAGCCATGAAGGTGTTGGTCAAAAAAAGACACCTCAAACCATTAGAGCCTCGCCTACTACCTAATCATCTTCCACCGAAACACAACCCATCAAAGTACTGTGTTGTTCACTAACAGTATGGTCATGATACCGACCAATGCTTCAAACTACATCATGAGATTCAAGACCTCATTGACAACAAGGTGATCGCACCGCCCCAGAAACCAAATGTAACTACCAACCCTCTCCCTACCCATAATCAAGTTCCCCCACCTCAAAATCTAAACCTAATCCATATACTGGCCATCCCCTACGACCCCAGCGTATATATTACCCCTTCCCACCTACCAAGAACAACGGTGTTCAATCTTAAAAGCACAGATTTGTGCATGATGGATACGTCCGCACTTCAACCTAAGCCTGTGGTGGTGACAGTTTCAATAGAAGGGAGGCTAGCCTTAGAGAAAAGTACGAGTCTGTTGTCGAAGAGCTCTGAGGACTTGCCTAAATGGGTGTACGATCCAAGCTGCTACATTGTGCCAATTGATCAAGTCAAGCCGAAATTGGTGTGGCTAACTCTGGCAGAGGTTAATGTGGTTAGAGAGGATGGCTCGAGCCAAGGATTGGATGATTTGGCAGAACTAGAGGAGGATTTAGACAACCTGCAGTTCTTTGACAAACAAGATCAAGGAGATGTGTAGATTAGCTGGTTCAATTTGAATGGATTAACCGATAACTCTGGATGGCTGAGTGATGAGCCGGATAGGGAGGAAAGAACTAAAATGAAACCGGAAAAAAAAAAGGAAGCATGAATTACTATAGTGGCTGGAAGGGCCGATGAAAGGGGAAACTGCCGAAGAATGCCAGCGTGGAAAATTCAGCGCAGGAACTGGGCACTGTGAGCACTGTGGACACAGAACAAAAGGTTTTGCTGAAGCAGTTTGAACAAGAAATGGTTAAAGACCACCAAAAAACAGTACTGGCCCAACACCCTGTGAAGGATACCTATGATGTTAAACTTATTCGAACGAAGCCAGACAACTAAGGTGTATGGTGGGATGATGACGATCTACATCTCGCCCACACCGACGGAGATTAAGGTGAGTGCCTTCCAAAAAACACTTAGCGCGCAGAAGAGATAGATCACATAACAAGAAGTGGGCGGTATTTTAAGCCACCGAACTTATATTAAGCTGAGGCATTTGGGAAAGACAGAGGTTGAGAAATAGAAAGAGAAGTAGTTGGAAAAAGAGGTAGTGTTGAAGCAACTTAAGAAAATCCAAGCTGACATCTTAATTTGGGGTCTTCTCATGGCCTCTCGGGTACATCGACAAGCAGTACTGTTAGCAATGGACAAGGCTAAATTATCCATTAACGCTACCCCTGAATAGCTTATGGAATTGGTCTTCCCAAGTGGCGTTGGACCAACCCGAACCTTTTTTGATAAAGAACTGCCGCTGGAAGGCTCAACTCACAACAAACCCTTGTACATATCTGTTGAGTGCAGGGAAAAATGGGTACTGGTGGTATTGATAGACACCGTTTTTTATCAATGTCTGTCCATCTTGCACAACCTACGCAATCGGCCTTAGATCAATAGACTTTGTGCCCACGACTCAAGTAACTCGGGCATATGATAATACGAGCAGAGAGGTTATAGGCACGGTACAAATCAGAGTCCAGGTGGGTCCAGCTTAGCAAGATGTCGAGTTCCATGTCTTGGATGTGCCAGCCACCTTCAACCTACTGCTAGGGAGGCCCTAGTTGCATCTTGTGAAAGCTATCTCCTCTACTCTCCATCAAATGTTGAAGTATCCTCACGGGAAAGAAGTGGCAATTATTTTCGAGAATTCATCGATTCATCCCCTGCCAGAGGTAACTACACCAGTGTTGGAGATCACTCATGGTGAGGAGTTCTCACGGTTTACTCTGGTTGAGGCCCATGTAATGCAGACCAATTTGGCCGCTGATGAGGGCATGTATGTCAGTGCCCAATCTATCTATTTTGTGAACAAACTGCAACATGTGCCAAGAATGAGACTTGGAAGAAGTGGCTAGAACGGTGTCACAGCATTAACAGATGTGTCGCACAATCCACATGTCTTTGGTCTAGGCTATGTACCCACCAAAGAGGAATGGATCAGGAAAAGAGAAGAGATGATAGGCAGAACTAGAGCCAAGCAAGCCAGGAAACACTATGAGCTCATTCACAAGCCAATTCAGGGAACATTGAATTACTACTTTGTTCGGGAGGGAGAAGATTAACCCTTTTGCAGTTTTCCCAAGCCCTGGATGAATTCCACAAAGCAACACATCCCTGGATTCAAAATGTTCTTTGACCTGCAGCTGCAAGATAGTGATGCTGAAAGGATGAACCAAGTACTGAAGCAGAACAGAGCATGGAAAGTGACTCAAGCAATAGCGAACTTGGAGTAGAGGCAGCACTGGCATGTCTCCTTACAGATCTTGTGGCTGACTTGGAGAACTTAGGGGATAACCTTACCGTCTCTATAATTAGGGAACAACTAGGTGTGAACCCATCCAGTAGTATTATGGAGGCATCAGAAGCACCATCTCTTATCTGGTAGCTGGAGGAGGGCTATCTGTCTAGTTCTAAGTCAGGTGATGAGTTAGAATCTCATTCCACTGAGTCTGTGGAGTGGGAATCAGATTTCAGTTCTTTTGAGTCTGAGTCTAGTATTCCTGGGGGTAATAACCCAGATACTAAGGTCTTGTCCAGGTCCTCTTTTTCTTTTGCTTTTGAGTCGGTTGTAACTGAAAATCTACATCTTATGAATGAGAATCTTCTTGATTCTGAGTATTTCTCTGTGCCGCTTATTTATTGTATTGACCAAGATTTTCAAAATCTTAATGAAGACAATGAGGAAGAAATTCCTCTGATTTTGAAAAACTTCATTAGTCGAAAGAAGGAGAGGTTTACTAAACCCTGCGCTGATAAAATCATTACTATTAATGTAGGTACTAAGAAGAATCCACGTCTGGTCCAAATTGGGTCCACGTCATCTTCGGAGGAGCGCCAGCGCTTAGTCGTTTTATTAAAAGATTTCAAAGATGTTTTCGCGTGGTCCTACGAAGACATACCTGGAATCGATCTTGAAATTGTACAGTATCTAATCCCTCTTGACCCCGAGGCTTGACCTGTCAAGCAGAAGTTGCATAGAATTCGTCCAAATTGGGTACTGAAAATCAAGGAAGAGGTCACCAAGCAGATCGAGGTAGGTTTCTTGTTAGTATCTAAATATCCGACTTGGTTGGCCAACATTGTCCCAATGCCAAAAAAGAATGGTAGAATTCGGGTATGTGTAGACTTTTGGGATTTCAACAGAGCCAGTCCGAATGATGACTTTCCTCTACCGCACATTGATGAGTTAGTGGATTTCACTGCGGGCCATGCATTGCTATCCTTTATGGACGGGTTTTCCGAGTATAACCAAATTCTGATAGCACCTGAGGACAGAGAGAAAACCCAGATTTACTACAATCGGGGTACCCATCGCTATCTAAGTTATGCTTTGGCTCAAGAATCCTGGGCTACCTATCGAGGGTCAGAACCACCATTCTGCATGATATGATCCACAACATGATTGTCAAGTCCAAAGAAAAAGAGGGCCACTACACTGCCTTAGAGAAATTCTTTCAACAGATCAGAGAATACAGATTGAGGTTGAACCCGCAAAAATGCACCTTCGGTATAACAGTAGGGAAAATGCTGGGCTTTTTTATCACACAGAGGGGCATCAAAGTAGAACCTTCCAAAATCAAGGTCATCCTAGAAATGCCACCACCAAGGACTGAAAACGAGATGCGAGGCTTTCTGGGTAAAGTGCAATTCATAAGACGGTTTATTTCTAAATTAACCTTGACTTGTGAGCCACTTTTTGGTCTCCTGAAAAAAGGAAAGAAATTCCGATGGGATGATCAATGTTAATTCGTCTTTGAGCAAGTTAAGCAATATCTCCAAAATCCACCTGTGTTATTGCCGCCAGAGCTAAGAAATCCTTTGATTTTGTACCTGTCAATAACAGGTACGACTATAGGATGCATGCTCACTCAGGAATCAAAGATAGGGTAGAGAAAGCCATCTACTATTTGAGCAAGAAAATGCTGGATTATGAGACCAGTTATACTCCGTTGAAGAAAGCTTGTCTAGCGTTGATATGGGCTACCAGGAAGTTGAGGCACTACTCGTTAACTCACTCTGTAATCTTGGTTTTGAGATTATATCCTATCAAATATCTCTTTGAGAAACCATCTCTTACGAGTAGGCTAGCCCGTTGGTTGCTTCTCCTCTCCGAATTTGACCTCAAATACATCACCCGTAAGTCGGTCAAGGGAAGAGTCAGTAGAAGTTCCTAGCAGATCACCCAATAGAAAGGATTGAGGTGGTGGAATACTTGTTCCCAGATGAAGCCATTCTGCAAGTTGAGGATGAGACTTAGACGAAGTACTTTGACGGAGCATCCAATCAGTACGATTATGGAATAGGTGTGTTGCTGATAGCACCCAACGATTCCCATTTACCTTTAGCCTTCAAACTCTGGTTCAAGGTGTCCAATAATGAAACAATCTGAAGCGTGTATCATTGGTTTAGAAGCACCGAACTAGGGGCGGACTTGAACTTAGTTGTTTCTAAGCAAATGGAGATTGGAAAGACAAAGAAGAAAAGATGAAGGTTTTTCACCAGACCCTAGATGTTCTGATTCCTAGGTTTGAAAAGCTAACTTTCACGCATCTACTGAGAGAGAACAACAGGTTCGCTGATACTTTAACAACTCTATCTTCTATGGCAAACATCCCACTTGGAGTTCGGATGTGTCCGATTATCATTAAGCAGAAATACACGCCAGCTTATGAAACTATCACCATAATAGATGAAGTGCAAGACAAAAACCCTTGATACTACGATATTTGGAACTTCTTGGAAAAGAAGATTTATCCATCAGGGGCGAATGCCAAGGACAAAAGCAGAATACGGTGAATGGCCGTCCAATTTATCATTTGCAGCAGTAAACTATATAATAGAGGTCATCTGGGAATGCATAAATTGTGTGTCGAAGAAGGGGAATCAAAGCGCCTGATAAACACCATCCACGGGGGAGAGTGTGGAGCGCACATGAATAGAGTGATGCTAGCCCAGAAGATTCTCAGGCAAGGTTACTACTGGTCCACCATGGAGGAGGATTGTATTGGTTTTGTTCGGTGATGCCACAAATGCCAAATTCATGCTAATTGCATGAACATGCTGCCGTCAAAACTATATGTGGGGGCCGAGTAACTAAGGGGCCGAAGCCTGATGCGCACAGGGAGCCGGGTGTTGAACGGCTCCCTTCTGCTCTGCCAAGATGCCGAGTAGGATATTTGGGCCGAATATATTGGAAGAAGCGTGATTAGGATAAATGGAAGAATACACAAACAGAAGGAAAAGTAGACCCGGGTCCCGAGGCTGAAAAATGACTATAAATATAAGAGCTTCAGACTAATAAAGGTATGTAAGAAACACTTCTATAAACTTAGTGAGCAAGCTTTCTGGAGGGGAACTGACTTGTCCGTCGGAGTGCTAATTCCGGCACCCCTAATCGAGTTTGTATTTTTTGCAGTGACTAGCAGGATCATTGGCGTCTTCCAGGATTTGAAGAGTATTTCCAAACCACATTCACCACAACTGGCGCCGTCTGTGGGAATACTCAAATATATCCATGAAAGACGTGACTAAAGATCCCCCGATAGCCACCGACGAGACCGGACGGAGAGACGATTTCACCCCGGTATTTACACTCGGAGAAGCAACCGTCGCGCAGCGACACGCCCCGCACTCTAGCTCACCAACGATTCTAACACAGGAGACGATGCAAGCGACCATGGAACAGGCCAGACAGACCAAACAGAGTTTGGACAGCATCATCGCTGAGAACGAACGCCTTCGCCGCGACCTGGCCTTAGAGAAAGCAAAGTCCCACCAGGCAAGACTCAAGGTTCACGAGCGATCCCCCAAAGCGGGTCCTCGACGACCTCGCGACCAACAGCGCAATACCGGCGGCCGCCGCGCCTCAAAGGACTACGTTGAGGAAGTGACAGAGGACGCATGTCGTCCAAGAGGCATCCCGCTTGACACCGTCCATATGATATACAGCCTGCCGATGGCCCTGACTGTACATACAGTCCAATCACTTCCAAGCCCTCAAAAGCAGCCACCACCAAAGAAAGCGACCCTGCCCGAGAAGCGGCAAGTATTACCTTCGACGACTCGATTTGAGCGGTGTCACACTCCTCACGATCCTTCGTTGTTACGCCACGCGACATATCGGTTTATCGAGAACGCGCCTTATCGATCGTGAAGTACTTCAGAGATTATGTACTATCGAACCTTCACAAACTCGGGTTCAACGATTCGGATCTAACTCCAGCTCCCTGCCCACTATTCGGCTTCAACGCCAACCCAGAGTACCCGATGGGAAAAATCACCACCCGTCATACCGCTCGAGAACGGTGGTCGCGAATTTGGTTGTCGCTACCATCGCCATACAATCTCATCATGGGGCGATCGTGGTTACATACCCCGCAGCCGCCCCAAGCACCTACCACCATTTCTACGCTTTCCCAACAGAGCATGGCGCTGAGCAGATCCGCGTGGTCAGCCCCAAGCATGTTACCTTCGCCGCCAGACGCCGGAAGAAGCAAGTAAACTCCGCCGAGGTGCCCGGCCGAGAAGTCTGGAAGACGCGGCATCAACCAAACGAAAAGGCCACGTAAGGTTTAGACCGAGTTGACATCGATGGAAGCCCGAAAAGTTTTTATGATCGGCGCCCCTAAGCCAGTCGACAAGCAAAGAATCGATCACTTTCTTACTCTAAGAACCTCGACGCCTTTGCGTGGACCCCGTGATGAAATGCCGAATAGACCCACGGTCTCACAAAGATCACCTCAATGTCGACCCTCAAGATAAGCCGGTCATTCAGAAGGCCATGATCCTCGAACATTAATCGCCGTTGTCGAGGAAGTTGACAAACCGCTGACGCCGGCAATCCGAGAAGTCACCTATCCCACGTGGCTCTCCAACACAAAGGGTGGTGAAAAAGAAGAATGGCACTGGCGAGTGTGTGTCGATTTCACGGATCCAACAAAGCTTGCCCCAAAGATCGCTTCTTGCCTAGAATTGACTAACTTGCCGATGCGACGGCACGCCACCGCCGCATGAGTTTCTCGACGCCTATAGAGGCTACCATCGACGCCATGCATCCAGATGATCAGACAAACGCATTCCTCACTCCAAGAGGAACCCATCACAGGTTATGCCTTTTGGACTAAAGAATGCAGGGCGACTTACTAAAGATCGTCACCACGATGTTCAAAGAACAACTCGGCAAGACTATGGAAGTATACATCGATTTACATGGTGGTCAAATCTAAAGAAGAACAAAACCATATAGCCGATCCGAAAAGACATTCAACACCCTACGCAAGTACGAATGGTCAATGCTTCCAAATGTGCATTCGAATCGGCCTGCAAATTTCGGCTACATCACAACCATCGAGGAATCGGCCAACCCGAGGCAAGTCACAAGAATTTTGGAACTCAGCTCCCTGCTCACCAAAGAAGTCCAAAAGTCGATGAGAATGGCAACAGACTCAACAGTTCATCACCGATCCACGATCGCTGCATAATTCTTTCAGACGTTACGCCAGGCGTAGCTTTCAATGGTCCGTCGAATGCGAGGCGACTTTTAACTACCAAGACATACCTCCGACAAGACTCTTCTAACAACACCCGCCACCGGTGACCCCTCATTTTATATCCGGGTCGTCTCGATGTATACAACACAGATTGTTAAAAGAGGAGGAAGGGCAAGAATACCAATATACTATGTGAGCAAGGCGATGGTGGACGCCAAAACACGCTACCTACCGCTAGAAAAACTCGCCCTAGCCCTGGTCATGGCAGCAAGAAAACTGATGCACTACTTCCAAGCACACAGCATCAAGGTGCTAACAGATTTCCTTCGACGCAGATTCTAATGCAAAAGCATCGTATGCAGGTCGAAATGGGCTCTCGAACTCGCCAATATGACATTCGCCACCCAAAACGCAATCAAGGGTGTGCTTGCCGACTTTGTGGCCGACCACGGAGGGCTTGCCGACTCAAGCTCGGGGACCTCCACCAAAGGCCGGTTAGGTCAAAACCAGATTGAGAGTCTACGCTAGACATCCGCAATTATATCGTGATGGATCGCCTAACCAATCTGGCAGCGCAGCGTCAGAATTATGTCCCCAGACGGCGCAGCCATCGAACAGCCGCCAAGCTTCCGTCAAGCATCAAACAACGAGGCCGAATATGAAGCCCTTTAGCCGGATCATGAACGACATGTTCTCGACGGCGATCGCTGGTGTTTTGTGACTCAAAATTGGTTATCAACCACCAAGGGGGGAGTATGCGGCAGAGATGAGCGATGGCGGCCTATATGAAAACGGCTAACTCGTTCTTTGGCGAAATTCGACCATCACGAACTAAACCAAATAACACGCGATCAAAATACACACGCGGATGCCCCGCTTGCTTAGCCTCCGCCATCAACTCCGAGCTCAAGCTGCATTTCATCGAAGTGGGCTTCGTCCTCAACTAAGTCGGCCCGGAGGAGACCCACATCAATATCATAGAATCCGCCCAAGTTGGAAGGACCCCATTGTCGCATTCCTTTCTTTCCGAGCAACTCCCAGAGGATAAAAAGAAGCACACAAGTCGCTAAACAAGGCTCGCGATACTACCTTGATCCACGATGGGCACTTTACAAAAAATCCCTCTCTGGCCCATACCTGGAGTGCGTGCACCCGGACAGAGTAGAGGAGCTGCTCACTGAGATACATGAAGGCAGCTGTGGTGCACACTCAGGGGGGCGCTCCCTTGCCCATCGGGCGATAACACAGGATATTATCGTCGACTATGAGAGCCGACGCACAAAATTATGTCAAGAAATGCGAACAATGCCAAAAGTTTTCCCCACTAACCCATCACCAAGAAGCTTTGAATTCAATCACTAGCCTCGCCGCTTGCTCTGGGGACTTGATATTGTAGGGCCACGCCCAGGCCCTGTGGAACAAGCGTATTTCTAATCGTAGCAACAGATTATTTCACAAAGTGGGTCAAGGCAGGCTCTAACCCATATACGAGAGACCCGACATTGCGCTTTGTGTGGAGGAACATCATTACACGATTCGGCATTCCAAGAGCATTGATCTCGATAATGGCACTTTCGGTTTGATGGCGTGTACCGAGAGCTATGCGCAAATACTGATTGTACCTTACTTTTCACGGCCACTCCCCAAAGTAATCGGTCAAAGCGGAAGCTTCAACAAATCCATCTTGGACGGCATCAAAAAGAGGTCGAAAGTGCCAAGGGCGATGGGTCAAGAGTTGCCAAGTGTACTATGGGCCCATCGAACAACACCAAGACGATCCACCGGAGAAACACCGCTTTGTGCCGGAACCCGTGCAATCTTACCCCGAGATCGGCCTACCAACCCTCGGATCGCAAGCCTTCGACACGGGTCGAAATGACATGATGCTTGCTCGACCTGGTTCGATTGAAGAACGGCGATCGTGCCTTGGCGTCCATGGCTCGCTATCGCCAGCAGCCGCCAAGTCATACAATCGGGCGAAGTGCACCGCGCTACAATCCAGAGAATCGGTCTCAAGAAGGTGCACCGCCGACGGAGGCCGACCGATGGAAAGCTTGGTCCGAACTGGGACGGCCCCTATCAAATAGATTCCGTTGCAGGAACAGGGGCATATCGGTTGTCAGACATGTCAGGGAGAAACCTGCCACGGCCGTGGAATTCAACACATCTACGAAAATTTTATCAATGATCCGACCTGTGGGCTTGATATTTGTACACAATATCCTCGTAAATCCAAGATGTCGCGTTTTCACATGTTTAATCTCAACATCTCGAAGTCCAATAAGTCTCCGGATTCGGAGCGCCCTTCGTGGATGTCACGATTGGCCAGAATAAGTCTCCGGATTCGGAGCCCCTTTGGTGCATGAAACCTCAGGGCCGAATAAGTCTCCGGATTCGGAGCGCCCTTCGTGGATGTCACGATTGGCCAGAATAAGTCTCCGGATTCGGAGCCCCTTTGGTGCATGAAACCTCAGGGCCGAATAAGTCTCCGGATTCGGAGCGCCCTTCGTGGATGTCACGATTGGCCAGAATAAGTCTCCGGATTCGGAGCCCCTTTGGTGCATGAAACCTCAGGGCCGAACAAGTCTCCGGATTCGGAGCGCCCTTCGTGGATGTCACGATTGGCGTAATAAGTCTCCGGATTCGAGCCCCTTTGGTGCATGAAACCTCAGGCGAACAAGTCTCCGGATTCGAGCCCTTTGGTGCATGAAACCTCAGTACGAATAAGTCTCCGGATTCGAGCGCCTTCGTGGATGTCACGATTGGCAGAATAAGTCTCCGGATTCGAGCCTTGGTGCATGAAACCTCGGGGCGAATAAGTCTCCGGATTCGAGCGCCTTCGTGGATGTCACGACACGAATAAGTCTCCGGATTCGAGCCCTCTGGTGCATGTAACCTCAGGGCCGATCAAGTCTCCGGATTCGGAGCGCCCTTCGTGGATGTCACGATTGGCCAGAATAAGTCTCCGGATTCGGAGCCCCTTTGGTGCATGAAACCTCAGGGCCGAACAAGTCTCCGGATTCGGAGCCCCTTTGGTGCATGAAACCTCAGGGCCGAATAAGTCTCCGGATTCGGAGCGCCCTTCGTGGATGTCACGATTGGCCAGAATAAGTCTCCGGATTCGGAGCCCCTTTGGTGCATGAAACCTCAGGGCCGAACAAGTCTCCGGATTCGGAGCCCCTTTGGTGCATGAAACCTCAGGGCCGAACAAGTCTCCGGAGTCGGAGCGCCCTTCGTGGATGTCACGATTGGCCAGAATAAGTCTCCGGATTCGGACCCCCTTTGGTGCATAAAACCTCAGGGCCGAACAAGTCTCCGGATTCGGAGCCCCTTTGGTGCATGAAACCTCAGGGCCGAATAAGTCTCCGGATTCGGAGCGCCCTTCGTGGATGTCACGATTGGCCAGAATAAGTCTCCGGATTCGGAGCCCCTTTGGTGCATGAAACCTCAGGGCCGAACAAGTCTCCGGATTCGGAGCGCCTTTCGTGGATGTCACGATTGGCCAGAATAAGTCTCCGGACTCCGAGCCCCCTTAGGTGCATGACACTTTGTGACGGCATCGCGCCTTGGGGCATCTCTGAACGACTACGCCACGTGATGCAAAATATTGTAATAAGTGCCTAAACATTAGAATAAAATGTATCGACATGCTCGAGCACTGTCCAACGCAAGGGCAGATTTATTAATCTATTCGGCCTAATACTTAATGATGCCTCGCCAAATTTCGGCGTGAACTATTCGCTTTTAACGCCGAGCACTCCAACGCAAGGGCAGATTTATTAATCTATTCGGCCTAATACTTAATGATGCCTCGGCCACCGAAGCGTGAACTATTCGCTTAACACGTGCCTAGCTAACGCAAGGGCGATCTAGTCCGTCTGAACTAGACCTTCCACGCCGAGCGAGCCATCCAGGAACCGCATATTTGTTTTGAATCGATTTAACATTGTATAAATTATTTGTTTTGAATTGATTTAACATTGTATAAATTACAAGAATAAACCGTCACCATAAAACTACGGAAACATCATCACATTGCGCGTAAATTGCTAACATCTTATAATTACAAAAGGTATCAACGTCCATTGCTGTATCATAAACACAAAATACCAAAAACCACACGACGTAAAATCTCAGATCATAAACATCAATCCTCCGAATCGGTCCAATGGATCGATGTCCACTTGCTCATACAGATTAGCACATTCAATAAACGCCACCGCAGAAGGGCCTTGTGCCAACCATGTTTGAATCGATTCTCAAACCGTTACCTGCTCAACAGACTCGGCGAGCCCAAATTTCTTTCCGGCCGAAAAATTTTGACTCGGCGCCCTCTTTCGCTTTCACCTCACCAACTCGGCCTCTAGGCCAAGAACGGCTTTTGGATAAGCAAAGTGCTTCAAGTCGTCGGCCTTCTTATCGGCCTCCGCTCTCAACCTATCCGCATCACGAGCTTTCCACCGCACCGCCTCGAGAAGCTTCCCGCTCTTAAAACTCGTCCTCCTTTTCTCCTCCGCCTCGCTTCTCAAGCGATCGATCTCCTTGACGCGCCGAGATGGCGGCGCCACATCGCTATCCTACCAACGGCTCGCAAAAGAACGAATCAAAACAAGCATAACGCGAACAACGTTTGAATGAAGGAAAATCGAATACACACCAAAAGGGCCGATCAGCGGCTAACATTGTCGATTCGGATCCGCTCGAGCCGGAAAGCCTCCGTGACGATTTCGGTAAGGACAAAGACGCGTTACCAACGCGACCTCTAGGTCATTAAGTGCCGAGGCATCCGATGGAACCGGCACATTTCTCACCATCGGTCGAATCACAAAGGGCACGACCTCACCTGATCCCACCGTTCGAGGACGTTTGCCGTGCTGATCTTCTGAACCGACCTCATGATCTCTAGAGCGTTTCTCCGACGTTCCCTCAACTTCCTGAACGGCTTCCCCAACCAGCGTGGATTCAGCACCCTTACTCGTTGCCACTTCCCCAACAATTTGCAAGGATTTCGATTCAGTAACTAGGAGGGAACGCTGAGATTCAGTAACTAGGGGGCCGAGTAACTAAGGGGCCGAAGCCTGATGCGCACAGGGAGCCGGGTGTTGAACGGCTCCCTTCTGCTCTGCCAAGATGCCGAGTAGGATATTTGGGCCGAATATATTGGAAGAAGCGTGATTAGGATAAATGGAAGAATACACAAACAGAAGGAAAAGTAGACCCGGGTCCCGAGGCTGAAAAATGACTATAAATATAAGAGCTTCAGACTAATAAAGGTATGTAAGAAACACTTCTATAAACTTAGTGAGCAAGCTTTGAGGAACCGACTTGTCCGTCAGTGCTAATTCCTACCCCGACCGGAGTTTGTATTTTTGCAGGTGACTAGCAGAGGATCATTGGCGTCTTCCAGGATTTGAAGAGTATTTCCAAACCACATTCACCACACTATACAACATGACTTCGCCATGGCCTTTGACGTCATTGGCGTAGTTACACCAAAAGGGTCGAATGGGCAGGAATATATCTTGGTGACAATTGATTACTTTACAAAGTGGGTGGAAGCTCGGTCCTATGTAGTGTTAAAAGCATCGCATGTGGCCAAGTTCATCAAAAACAATATCATTTGTCGATACAGAGTTCCAAACGAGATCATATCAAACAATGGCTTCCACTTCAAGAAAGAGGTGATAGACTTGTTGGAGAAATATAATGTGAATCTTCATAAGTCATCTGCATATAGGCCGCAAACCAATGGAGCCATTGAAGCCGCCAACAAGAACATCAAGAATATTTTGCAGAAGATGGTTGAGACCTACAAGGACTGGCCAGATAAATTATCATTCGCACTCTGGGGCTATAGAACTTCAATCCAGACGTCTACTGGGGCAACTCCTTATTCTCTTGTCTGTGGTATGGTGGCTGTTTTGCGAATTAAAATAGAAGTCCGGTCGTTGCGAGTTATGGCTGAGTATCAAATAGTAGAAACGGACTAGCAACAGAGCAAATTTGAGGAGTTGATGTTGTTTGATGAAAGAAGGCTGAAAGCATTGTATCACGTTCAGGGCTACCAACGCAAAATTGCTAGGGCCTTTAACAAGAAAGTTAAGTACCGAAATCTCAAGGAGGAGATATGGTCTTTGAAGACAACCGAGCTCCCATTCATGACCCTAGGGACAAGTTCAGACCCAATTGGACTAGTCCTTACATCATCAAAACTATCTGGTCGAGTAGAGCTATTATTCTTATAGACTTAGATGGCCTAGAATTTTCACAACCGATCGACATGGACAATTGAAGAAATATTATCCTTAAGAGGCTCGCTAGGCCGAAAACTCAGAAGGCCGACCTAGGCAAAAGTTAGAGCATGAAAAATTAGAAATAAAGAAAAACTGAGCTCGCTAGGTTGAAAACCCTAAAGGGTGACTTTGGCAAAAGTTAAAGCGCAAAAGGAGAGAGTTAATACTCAAGTGAACCTGAACCGAATTACGTAAGGCCTGATTCCCATCTTCAGAATATGTAGGCAACTTTATCCTGAAGTTCAACCGTAATCACCTCCAACTCAACTATCCTATCCATGTATTTGATCAAGTCATCTTTGTCTGTTCTTTACCTGAAACCTCAGTTTTGATATTTACTCTTGTAGAAAAGCTAGTTACAATGCAGAGCAGTGGTGTTCAATCAGGGTTATTTCCGATCTTTTGATTCGAGGTTGTACATCTTGAGGATTGATTCCATGCGTGCCAAGTGGTGATCCTTTTCGAAAATGGTTTCGAGAAGTTTTGATAAAAGTTTATTTTGTTCAAAATTTTGCCTTTTACAACTTAAATCATTTTTGGACGAAAAGGAAAATTTTCAGTGCTTACAACTTTAATTTCATTGATTTCAATATAAAAGTTCTCAAACTCTCTGATACAAATCAAAGTTGCTTTTATTACATTGAAAAAACTAGAAAGAAAGGTCAAAGCAATAAATTAGGGGCGTAAGTGAGTCAGGTGCTCCTGCGTCCTCCACTCATGTATGTAGAAGCTTCTGAAGAAAAAGTGGGCCCGGTTTGTGCTTTATCCTCTAGCCAAGCCACGCATTCGCTAGAAATGGCATAACTGAAACTTGGGGCAGGGGCTAGAAGTTCTCTCATCCTCCAAGTAGTGAGGTGCCTAGCCAAGTGTGAGCCACAGATGGAGAATGAAACCAGGTACTCTACCCCCTCCTCTGGACGGGTCTGATCATGCCCGAACTGACGTCTGAACTGGAAAGGAAAATAAAACAAGCAGTGTGTGAGGCCGATTAATTGTATGCCAGGCTGCTGAGCCATGCTGTAACTCATCTCAATCAGATTAAGCCAAGGGCAACACCAAGCTATGTCAGCCGGAGACTTGCTACACATCCAGTCGCACCACCATCCTTCATTCAGGAAATCCACTAGTCGGTGGCGGAAGAAATAACCTCAAGTTGAGTACTCAGGGCATGAGTCCACTACCTTCAGCTTATCTATAAGCCACACCTAGGAAGGGATGAAAGAAAAGAGAGATTAAAGAATAGAGAGATATATGTTGAGAAGAAAAAGTAGGAAGAGAGCCTTGAAAGAAAAATAGAGCATAAATGCCGAGTGATGTGAGAAACATATATAAGAGCGGGTGGGAAACAATACATGAAGAAGTAGTGGACTTCCCGTGAATTTGGCAGTCTCTCGTCGATGAAAGGCATCTAAGCCTATCAAGGTCTCGACCAACGCCAAACCAATGCAACTCTTGCCTTTTTTCAAACCTTAGGCCACTTCGATCACACGAATGCTAGATCCGCCAAAACTAGGGGCAAGAAGGAAATGTGCGAGCATACATAAGTAGAGGGCATGTTGCCGAAAACCTCGCCAAAGAAGGTCACCTCTGTCACCGATGTCAGAAAATCAATGGATCAAGCTGGGAATGTCTAGCTCTTCATTGTAGGCCAAAGATCAAGCCTCGTGCAGAGTGAGCCCACACATCCATCCCAAAGTTTAGGGGTGGCCAAAACGGGACTGAGGCATGATTTTCTCATTGCGCCGGGATTCCATTAGTGCCTGAAATTTTTCAATTATCGGGCATATTTCTTATCCCCCGAAGAAAAAAACATGTGTAATTGGGTCCCATCATCAGGTTGCGACATGGAGGAACGGAAAACAAAGTGGAGTGCGGCTCAACAAAAAAAGTGCATTTATACCGAAACCTTAAAAACTTACCTCTTCCTTGCCATCTAAAGCGGCTATCCAATCCGAGAGCTTTTCATCAAAAAATGGCTCCATTTGTGGAAGAAATTGGAGCTGAAATGAAGTTCTGGAGAAGAAATCACAAAGCTAAACTTTTTGTAGAAGATAAGGCTATGAGTGGAAACCAGCTGTCAACAATCTGGAGATTGCTCACACTGGTGGCCAGCAGGCCACCTTCTCTGGCCAGCAATCTCTAACTCTGGCCGGCAGTCCCTTTTTTCTGGCATGTCATCCATTTATGTGCTGGACAGTGCTGGAAGCTTGTGTTTTGTTTTGATCTTTGAGTATTTTAAGGTCTTATTTTGAGCCTTTTTGGTTTAAAAAAGTTTGTTCGTTTGTTTTCAGTTATTTTTGTTTTGTTTATCAAGTTCTATGTTGTATTGTATTTCAGTTGTTTGTCGGCTCATTACCCTGATTAAGAACATTGTTTCAATCAAGCGCTCTCTTAGCCAATTCAATTCCATGTCCATATCAATGCAAATACGGTACTCATGATGCAAAAATAACAACACCTTTTCATAAAAACTATGAGTTTTTATTTCGATCATGGTTTCTATAAAAGAGGTGTACAAGTTTCAAAGCAAAAATAAAACCTATTTGAAGCTATACATGTGCCAGTGCTGCTAAACAAAAAGAAACTAAGCAAAAAAGTACAAAAAAATCAGCGCTAGCCGCCTTAGGCCCGAGATGCCCTCTTCGTCCTCTTCCTCGAAGAAGAGGACTCGGGGACACTATCTCCATCAACACCGTTGTCCGAATCAGTCTCTGAACTAGAACCTGAGCTGTATCATCTCCACCCTCTGCCTCAAAGTCCACATTGGCATCACTTTCACTCTCGAATCCCAAGCTAGTATCATCGTCTCACTCTTAGATGACTCAGAATACTGACTCGCTGCCTCCTCGGAGGCACTAGTCTCAGCATCATCATTATTTAAAATGGGCTCTAAAGGACTGCTATGGCCTTGAGTGCCCCTATCTCTACCTCGATCACGACTTCTTTCCTCCCTGCTACTGGAGGATGTACTGCCAATGCTGGTGCTAGTGCTGTTGTTGTCGTCTAAGCCATCGGTACAGATGGAACTTGAAAAAAAAATAGTTGTCAACATATCAGCTACAGTGTGTATATCAGATACAGGCATAGTATGCAGAATGAGTGGCATGTAGAAATCAGATACAGTATGAGTACAGTGTGCTAATATAGTGTATCAGTGCAGTTTGGGAAATACGACAGTTGAAATGCTAGTGTATCAGTGAAAATATGATAGCATAAAGTGCAAACTAAAAGAAATTACCTGGATACCGTGGAGACCAAGCAGTGTCTCCCTCCTCTGTACCATACCCATCAGAGAAGCCACTAGCTCAAGGAGGCTCCCCGTATACTCTATGGATGCCTACAAATGCATTTGGATGATCAGTGTCCGCAATAAACATATCTGAAATGAAATGTGGGGTGCAAACAGTAAGGTATGGTCCATACCCAGGATGAGCCTCGAACTCCGACAAGCTCATCTCCAGCCTCTACCACTGCCGGCTTAATCGGAATCTGATAAGCAGTTCCCGTAGGCCTCCAACATGTAAGCACGGTGGGAAGCTCTGGCCAACGGATAGTCTGCTCCACGGGAAAAGCCACTCTAGTATGGGCCCTAGCCACCCAAGTCACCTCGCCCGCCATAGAATCCTCTACCTCCTTACTTGTGTGAGCCCTTATTAGAGGTGGCATAAGGTGGGTCTAAATAAAGGTCGTGTAATTGCCCTCTTCTTTGAAGAAATCAGCGTCCAGGCCTACCATGAACTGAATGACCGCATTAACAGATAGGTTGTCCACTGACCTTATGGACTCTGGGGGTGACATTGGAACGACCGAGTCAAGCAAGCTCGTGGTCTAGCCAATGAATCTCTCGCTCAAGAACCAAGCCCGGCAGACTAGGCCCTTTAGTAAAATCTAGAAACGCGATGTGCCCAAAGCTTTGATATTAGTCCGCAAGACCGGCCAAAGATCATGGCCTAGGCACGCCACGTGATTTGTAAACAGAGAGTGCACAGATTGTTAATTGCCGTCATTTGCTAAAATGTGAATTAGAATAGTTGTAAAGTAAAAATGACTGTGTTTTAGATTACCTCGTGGATGGCCACAGTATCAAAATAATGGCGTAAAAGGCAAAGGATTCGCTACTCCGGCACTGACACCGACCATCATACCGTCTTGAGTAGGGAACCGCCAATGAGAGCTCCTCCATAGGCTTTGGAACAAGGGCTGGAAAATATGCATAAACTCATAGATGCAAAGAAAGTGCATGATATGAATACACAGCATGAATAGATACAGAAAGTAAAAAACAAAAAGCACACAACATGAATAGATACAAAAAGTGCAAAGCAGAAAGCATAGGGCATGAACAGATGTAGAAAGTGTAAAGCAGAAAGCACGGGTGTTGAACAAATATAGAGTAGAAAATGTGAAGCGGAAAGTGTAAAGTGCAAAGAGAGAACCGAAATGCATACCTCCCAGGCTCGCCAGTAGCCACCGATTCGCTCTCCCCTCCTGCGGGAGGTAAAGCTCATATAGCCGTATAGGGTGGCGTGGCCAGCTCCGCCCTAATTGTAGAAGCGTACCTGGGGAAGCGTCACCAGAGTGCTCAACAGATATAAGCCCACGGCGTTCCACCTATTTGAAAACAAGGCGGTACTGAGGACAAACATCAGAAAGTCCCGGGTATACTGCTTTATCTCCTCCAGCGTCTCTGCTCCCTCGGAACTGCTTGGCAAACCAACTATATTTGACCATGGCTGGCTAGTACAGAGGTGGGCGCACTTCTAACAGGTCGATCCAAGCAACCTCTCACTCCCCTATATCTGTGTCAAAGAGGATCGGATCACCCCCTACTCCTAAGCCTGTGATCATGGCAAAGTCATAGGGAGTCATCGTTTTCTCCCCGGCAGTAGAGAGGTGGAAGGAGTTGGTGGTATCCCATCACATCCCCACTAGCGCTACTAGAAGAGGACAACTTGCAGTGACGTATGTTAGGCTATAGCAGAAAAGCCCGAAGCCGATCTCATTGATGATGTCACGGACCCCGACAAGGAGCTCGTCATACCAATCCCTCGTCGTCATAGCTCCGTACCCCCTGTAGGCACGGAACTCTCCCTGTGGCAAAGAACAAGTGCAATCAGATGAAAGGCAGTGATCAAAGTGCAGTCAGATGAAAGGCAATGCAAGAAATGCAGTTAAAAAGAAATGCGGGAATGCATAAAAGCAGAATTCATACCTCAGTAGCGCTGGATGAAAAGTGGGAGGTGTAGACACCCCATTTTGACCGTCCTCAAGACTTTGGCGTCATCGTTTATGCACTTGATGATTATGATTGTATTTGCTTGCCAAGTGCTCGAGGTCCTCGGCAGAATGTCATAGCTTTGAGCCTTGCACCCCTATCACCCTATTTTTTGGACCAAAACCTTGGTGTTTCAAGTCTGAACCTTCTGGTGACCTGTCGGCCACCACCATAGGCTGTCTACCCTGGCCTCTTGTTGTTGGCCATTGGAATGGCCGGTCGGCCATCAATGGTGGCCGGTCTGCTACCAATAAAGGCCGACGGCCACCAGTTGCTTTTGCAAATATTTTATGCCAGCTGTTTGCACAGATGCATACATCTGCACCCACGTGTAGGGCTGGATATCCTTGTATGGAATTCTTGTTTTCTATATATAGGGGATCTCCTCCCCTATTTTTAAAGGTTAGAATTTTTGGAAGAAAAATACCTCTCTCTCTCTCTCTCTCTCTCTCTCTTACAAATTTGTGCATATTAACCTACATACATTACACTTTTGCCTATACCTCCTTAACCAAAGTTGTTCGTCTTTGAGTTGAGGTTCCTTGAGGCCTTCTTGGAGCTCTAGAAGGTGGTTTTGGCTTGAATTGTTGCCTAGAATTGGTCTTTGCTTCAAGAGGTATAACACTTCCCCTTTTACCTTGCTTTGTATACTTGTTTCTCTATTTTTTTCTCACTGTTTTTGGGCTATAAAAACTCTATTTTTGTGGGCTGAAATTGGTGGTTTTAGGCCATTTAAGGTTGGGGGGTGGTTCACCCTTCTTTATTCCTTGTTTATAAGGCCTTTCCACATTTCTTTCCCACTTTCAAACAATCTTTTTTTGGGCTTTTGAAAACTGAATTTTAGAGTAATTTCAATGGTGAAAATCATATTTTAAAGCCCAAATTTGAAGGGGTTAACCTCCCCTCCTTGTGCCTTGTTTGCTAGCCTAGTTAGCTTCATGTGTCAGCTTAATTTTCTAGCCTTTTGTAGCTTAATTCTAGCATGTTTGAGCCTCTAATTTAGACTGTTTTAACTCTATTTTGGGTTTGTTGAGTCATTTGAGTTTTGTTTTGCATGCTTCTAGTGTAAGTGTCCTCACAAGCTTGGTGTTTTAGGCCTTTAGACACCACTTGTTTGAGTTGATTGCCATGTTTTAGTGCTTTTCTCACTCAATTTCAGCACTATTAATCTCTGCAACCTCCCTCATTTCTTAACTTTTTCATTTGCTTTGAGGGTTGTTTGTAGCTTAGGGTTATTTAAGCTTGAGATTAAGGTCCATGCCTAATGGTTTAATCCTCTTTTTGGGGTTCATTACCAACAGCATGATACCTCTCTCTTGCCTTAAACCACCTCTTGTTTGACACTTCCTTCTCTTTTAGTGGCTTCTCACCAATGGACTTAATTGGTTAAGGAGTGGTTGGTAATCTAAAATGAATAACTAAAAAGCTGCAACTAAAATGGTGCAAGATAACAATTTGATTGTGTTTTGGTGTGTTCAATCGGACGTTAATTGAACACAAGGAAAATCGGGTCATTTCATACTCATAGTGATGAAATGTGCTAAGCTTCCAAGGTCTCCATTCTTAACCATGCATAATAAGGTGAATGCTTTTGGTCTTATTTGTGCATTTATTGAACTTGTACATCTTAGTTCTTTGGCCATCATGCAATAAAATTGCTTGATTAATGGTTTAGGAGCTAAGTGTATCACTCATTTGAGATGTTTTGATGATAAGGAGGGATACACAGTACAAACAACCCTTGAGAAATATACTGTGCTGCTTTGTTTTCTCTCTGTTGTAGCAAGGAAATCCAAATCAGTAGTGGCTGACCGGCCACCATCAGTGGCTAACTGGTCCCCTGTCAGCCACCAATGCAAATTCAGCAGTGTACTTCTAAGACAAAACAGAATTGGTCTAGAGAAGGAAATCAGTGCAAGTGTCCTACTGAGCAACAGAGGCATGCAGCAATAAAACCGTGGCTTTTTGGGTGGAAACTGCGTTCATGCATGAGTTCCTCATCGATCCTTAGGATTCGTGTTATAATAGATTAGTGTTATGCTTAACTAGTGGCTTTTGTAATTAGTTAAAATAGCTAATTTGTATTATGCTGTAATTATAATTAGTTAGCAAGAATAGTTAATTAATTCGGTTAGTAATAATTAGTTAGCTATCATAGTTAGTTAATTAGTTCAATTTGTTGTAATAATTAGTTAAGTAGTTTAGCTAATTTAATTTGTGTTGTAATACTTAATTAGTAAGCTTAGCTTTAATTAGTTTGCTAGTTTGTTCATTTAGACTCTCCTTCATGAGAGTGCAAATGTAATAAAATGTATGTCTTCCAACCCCACGTCTTTCTCGTTTTTATTTACCAACTTTTGATGGTTAGATTAGGGACATCACGTTTCAATTAGCATATCGCATGCTTGCATCCATTCATCTTGTATTGCATGCACCGAGGCTCGGCGCATCATTCTAACCACATTATCGTTTAAATACATTTTTTGAATACGTGTTTAACCGCATGTTATCAAATTGCCTCATATGACATATTAGTAGCCAAGCCTATTAGTTGTATTATTGCATGCGTTGCATTAGACATTTGACGTAGTTGGGAACAAGCATTTTTCTAACTCTTTTGTTTTATCTTGGCTTGGAGTACTAGGTGACTTTTTAGTCCTTTAGCATACTTGCATGAATGTGAGTGATTTCCATGACTAGCATGATTACCATGAGACTAAATGCTTACTTGTTAAACTGTTTGAGTGGCTGTGAATAAAGGCTTATTGCTTAAATTGGAACGATTCGATGAATGTACGCTTAAGCCCACTTTGTCAAGTGGCAAAATTCATAAACTTTAAGCTCACTTTGTTAAGTGACGAAGTCAAACAATTTTGCAAAACGAACATGAAATTGAATTGTTCCAATTCGGGCGAACTAGTCTATACTTGCTTATGCGCATCACATAGTAATGCTGGTCTAATAACTGGAACAAGAGCATATAATGTTGATAAAAATCATATCATGATTAGTAGAGGCCAATTTTTGATTGGGCGAGTGGGGGTGCTCAATTCATGACCTTCCCCTCTCATACCTAAGTTCCCAAGCTAAGACAATCTTGGTGATGACAAACACATGGCCTTTGGCACGAGTAATGGGTTTCCTAGATTTGCTAAAAATAAAATATTTAGGTGGTGACTCTGTATCTGGCAAAGTAGCCCAATTTTGGCAATTTGATTCAAAATCGATTTTCCAAAAGATTTGCCGGATTTGGACTCTTTGGTGTTTATCAATTTCACATTGCACTTGTGAGATTAGATTCAGAATTGCGGGAGTCTGAACTGTAAGGCTTCTTTCAAACCTCCGAAAGACATTGACTTGAAATTCATGATATGAAATTTTATTTACACTTATATGTTTTTTTGCATTTGCATTGGTGTGTTTAAGTCACTGTGTTTGTCATCTGCTAGTCCTGGACAGTTTGTCGGAGGCTTGTCTTAAATCTTGCCAAAAGGCTGACCAGTCACGGGCTCTGCCATGATGGGAACACAACCCTTGGACCTGGATTACCGCTATACCATTTGATCCGCCTTTCACTCTTTGGTGTTAGGTGAGAGAGGTATATTAAATAGTCTTGCCGAGGTACCCTTCTTTGACCATTTGGCCTAGTTGCATATCGAAGCCATAGAGACTGTTCCAAACTAGGACAGGTTGCTCACCCAAATCCAGAATTGTGTGAAACCGTATTGTTCGAATAAGTGAACCATAGCTCCTGACGAAACTAGGATAGGGTAACCCTACCCCCTCATAGGGGTGTTTTGGTTCTTACTTAACTGGTATGCACTTTTAAAGTGAAACTCTATAGGAACGTGCGTATCAGTTACAAGTTTGGGTATCAGATTTGGGGGCAGAAATCATTGTTAAGTGCAATTCTGCAGCTTTTGATTATAACTGTGTGTTGTTAATGTCTGAGCTAAGGTCTTGTGTAGTTTTCGATTTTTGTTTTCCTTTTGCTTTATTTATTTATTTATTTTTTGCAAGGTAGTTTATCACAATTGCTTTGGGTATTCTCAATACCCTCAAGCACTGGACTCATGTGAGGAGACTTTACAGATCTGGAGATCCTGTTAGGGGACAACTTGTGTTTGCTTCGCTCTCACCAGTTACTAGACGGAGAAGAGTTAGGCACAATTCACCAGTTCAACAATCACCTGCATCTAATCAGGCTCAATCTTCTACATCTAGGCCAACAAGAGATCACTCATCTATTCAGATGACTCAATACCCTGTAGTCAACATGGAAGATTTGATTCGTCATCTCTAACAAATAGTGGAAACCATGCGAAGATCTTTGCGCCAAACTTAAGTTCCAACCTATTAAGCCGAAGTGATAAATAGGATGCAACCACAGTAACCACAACCAACAGTGGCTTCTACTTCCCATACACCTCCTGCAAGTATCTCAGCACCCGGAATCACTGCCAATGTCCAAGAGAATCTAGGCAATCCAGTAGACCCCATCCCACGCAAGCCTCTAAGGCACCGGTGTACCAAACCGAGCCTCCGTTTGAATTCAAAGTTGACCCCACTATACTGAAGGTTAACAAGCTGAAGAAGCTTCTCAAGCGAGCACAGGGTGTGAACTCAATCCCCGACATCGAAGATAGATATACCAACTTCACAGTAACTTTGCCAGATCGGTTCAAAATGCCACACATAGACCGATTCGATGGCTCTGGGGATCCCATGGTCCATTTGCAATTATTCTCAAATATCTTGCAGCTAATAGGCCTCACTAGACTCCAAACACTATTGCTTCTTAGCCGGACCTTGTTAGGAATAGCGGCTATCTAGTATCCGAAGGTGGAGGATTCAGTAAAGTGGAGCTAGGAGAAAATGACAGAGGCCTTCATAGCATAATACTCATACAACACGTAGATCGAGGTCACAACCCGTGATCTTAAGGCAACCCGTCAAGAGCCAAAGGAGGGCTTCTCAGACTTTGTAATAAGGTGAAGGGCCAAGGCTTCGATGATTACTATTAGGCCATCAAAGAAGAATCAAATCAAGATTGTGGTTCGCAATCTGTAAGGGAAATTATTGGAGAAGATGATCATCTTACCGTTGTTCACATTCAGTGAGCTCTATGAGATAGGGGTTCAGATTGAAGATGCAATGAAACAGGGATTGATAACCGATGAGAAGGAGTAGGCCAAAAGGCCTTTTATGCATAGTTCTAATGCAACCACTAGTGGAAGCATAACTATGCGGTCATCTGATATGAATGGTGTCACTACCACAGCTAAGACCACCAACCCTTCCACCAGTACAACTCCACAAACCTCAAACAACCAAGCCCGATCCCAAAGGGTCTTCAGCCCACTTTATATGCCATTATCCCAAGCCTTGAGGGTGATGATCAAAAAGGGGCATCGTAAGCCATTAGAGCCTCGCTACCCGATCATCTTCCACCTAAACACAACCTAACCAAATACTGCGTTTTTCACCAGTAGCACGATCACGACACCGACTAATGCTTCAGGCTGCATCATGAGATTCAAGATCTCATCAACAACAAGGTGATAGCACCACCCCAAAAGTCAAAAGTAACTACCCACCCTCTCCCGACCCACAACCAAGTTCCCCCACCTCGAACTTAAACTTAATACATACACTAGCCATCCCCTATGACCCCAATGTATATATTACCCCTTCTCACCTACCTAAACCGACGTTGTTCATCCATGAAAGCATGGGCTTGTGCAAATGGACACATCTACATTTCAGCCTGAACCCGTGGTGGTGACAATGGCCAAAAAAGAGAGGTTGGCCTTGGAGGAGAATGTCAGTCTATTGCCTAAGAGCTCTGCGGACTTAGATGAGGGAGTGTATGACCCGTGCTGTTACATTGTACCAGTTGATCAAGCTAAACCAGAAATGGCATTGCCAATAGCAGCAGAGGTCAATGTGGTCAGAAAGGATGGCCCAAGTCAGGGGCTGGATGATCTAGTGGAGCTAAAAGACGACTTAAACAATTTGTAGTTCTACGATGAACAGGATCAGGGGGGACGTGCAGATTGACTGGTTTGATATGAATGGGTTGACGGATAACTCAAGATGGTTGAGTGATGAACTTGACTGGGAGGAAGGAACTGAATCAAAACCTGAAGAAAAGTAAGCAAGAATAGCTGCAGTGGCCAAAATGGCCAAGGAAAAGGGAAAACTGTCAGAGAACACTGGTATCAAGAATATAGCTCAGGAACTGGGTGCTGTGAGTACCGCGGATACAGAACAGGAAGCTGCGTTGAAGCAATTTGTGCAAGAAAAGGATCAAGACAAACAAGAAGCTAGAAAAGCCCAACACCATACGAGGGATGTTTCTGATGTGAAAGTGATTATAACTGAATCGACAATTGTTTGTCGGTTCTTGGGAGATATATGGTGGAAAGATGATGATTTACATCCGCCCATTGTGACGATGGTAGGATGAGTCCTTTCCAAATAATACTTGGTACTCTAAAGAGGTGGACCACATAACGAGGAGTGGGTGATATTTCAAGCGCCCACTTAGACTAAGCCGAGGCCTCGAGGAAAAGAGAGAGGTTGAGAAGCGAAAGAAAAATAGTTAAAGGAAGAGGCGGTCTTTGAAATAGCTAAAGAAAATTCAAGCCTATATTTCAATCTGGGTTTGCTCATGGCTTCAAGTGCATCAACAGGTTGTATTATCAATGACGGACAAAACAAAATTATCCGTTGACACGACTCCTGAATAGCTTGTAAGATTAGTCTTCCCAGGAGGCGCTATGCCAACTTTAACTTTCTCAAACAAAGAACTGCCACCAGAAGGCTTAGCACACAACAAACCTTTATACATATCAGTGAAGTGCACAGAAAAATGGGTGCTAGTGGTTTTGGTCGATACTAGGTCAACTATCAATGTTTGTCTATCACGCACAGCTTATGCCATTAGCCTAAAACTAGCAGATTTCGTGCCTACAGCCCAGCCCAAACGATTTGGGTATATGACAATACCAACAGAGAGGTTATAGGCCTTTATCTGAGATCGTGAGTTCAAGTGGGCCTAGCTCAACAGGATATTGAGTTCCTTGTCCTGGACGTCCCAGTCACCTTCAACTTATTGCTAGGGAGGCCTTGGTTGTACCTTATGAAAACAGTCTCTTCTACCCTCCACCAAATGCTAAAATACCCCTACGGGAAGGGAGTGGCAATTGTCTTTGGGAATTTATCCATACATCCTCCGCCAGAGATAACTACACCTGTGCTAGAAATTATTCATGGCGAGGAGGATTTTTTCCTTTTAGGGTTCACTCTAGTTGAGGCTCGAGCATTGCAAACCATTTTGGCAATAGATAAGGGCATGTATGTCAGTGCCCAATCAACCTACTTCATGAGCAAGCTACAACATGTGCCAGGAATGGGACTGGAAAGAAGTGATCGGAAATGCGTCATAGCATTGGCCGATGTGTCATATAATCCACACGCCTTTGGTCTTAGCTATGTGCCTATCAAAAAGGATTGGGTCAAGAAGAAAAAAGAAATGACAGGCAGAACTAGAGCCAAGAAGACCAAAAAGTGCTATGAGCTTGTTCACAGGCCGATCTGGGGAATGTTAAATGGTCATTTTGTTCGGGAAGGTGAAGACTTTCCATTTTACGGCTTTCCTGAACCTTGGTTCAATTCTAAGAAGCAGCGTGTTCCTGGCTTTGAAATTTTCTTTGACTTGCAACTGCAAGACGGTGATGGAAAAGGCTGAATCGACTGCTAAAGCTGAACAGAGCATAGAAAGTGATTCAGACAGCAGCGATAGGGATGGCAATTTGAAACCGGCCCGACGGGGATCCCCGGTCCCAACCCCGATTTAAGCGGGTTTTCCCCGAAAAATACCCCCGCGGCTACGGGGATGGTATTTAAAACTTAATCCCCGAACATATTCGGGCCGGGGACGGGGATCAATTCTCCAACCCCGGCCCCGGCCCGACTAATCCCCGATTGTCCCCCCGCTGAGTAATTATAATATATATATATATATTATATTATTTGTTTAGGGTTTCTATATATATTATAATATATATCTATATCCACTTTTATTTGTTTAGGTCTCTCTCACTCAAAATCACACTCTCAGCCTCTCTCTCTCTCCTGTGTAGATTGAAGATCAATGGCAGATTGATCAATGGCAGATCAATGGCAGCCTCTCTCCCAACTCCTCTTCCTCCTCCTCCGACGACGACGAGGGCCACCTCCTTCTCCTTCGAGACCGACGACGACGACGTCGTTCCCTCCGATCTCACCGATGGTGTTGGCAGCAGCTTCTCCGACGTCCTCTCCTTCTACCCATCGCGCCGATCTTCGATCTTTATCTTTGTGTTTATACATGATCGGCAGATCTCGAGATCTCCAAATCAAAGCCTCTTTTATTTTTTATTTTTATTTTTACATTTGATTTTTTATTTTTACATTTCTTACATTTGATGAAGAAAACAACGTTCTTTGCCTCGCCACAATCGACACCATCTCTGTGATTTTTCTCTTTTTAAATCTGTTGTGTATGATGATGATGTTGATGATTTTGTTGTTGATCTGTTGATGAGTTGTTCTGTTAGTTGATTTTGTGATCTGTTTTTTTTGGACCGGGAGTTTTGAGTCGAAACCCGATCCGTTGAAGCGGGATGGGGATGGTGCTAGGTTCCCCGTCGGGGATCGGGACCGGGGATGGAGAAATTATCACCGTCGGGGATCGGGGACGGGAGGTGATCCGCCCGCCCGCCCGCCTGCCATTCCTAAGCGCTTGAAATAGCTTGAAAGCATCAAGATCGCACGCCTCCTTCGGATCCTCCACCACTCGAGAGCTTGGGGAATAACCTGACCATTTCCATGATCAGGGACCAACCGAGTGTGAACCCTTCTAGCAAAGATTTTGGATGCATCTCAAGCATCTCTCGTCTGGCAGTTGGAGAAGGGCTACCTGTCTAGTTTTAAGTTGGGTAATGTGCCAGAATCTGATTCCACAGAGTTTGTGGAGTCAGAATCAGATTCCAATTCTTTTGAGTCTGAGTCCAATATTCCTGTAGGTTATAACCCAGATGCCAAGGTCTTGTCCAGGTTGTCCTTTTCTTTTACTTTTGAGTCGATTGTAACCGAAGAGCTGGATGAGCTGGACTTTATAAATGAGAACGGCACTGCAGATTCTGAGTATTTTTCTGTGCCGCTTGTTTATTGTATTGATCAGGACTTTCAAAATTTTAATGAAAACAAAAAGGAAAGAATTCCTCTGGTTTTGAAAATGTTGATTAATCTAGAGGATGAGAGGTTTGCAAAATCCCTTGCTAATGAAATCATTGCTTTTAATATGGATACTGAGAAAGATCCACATCTAGTCCAGATCGGGTCTACGTTGTCTTCAAAGAAGCTCAAGCACTTAGTCACTTTATTAAAAGATTTCAAAGATGTTTTCGCGTGGTCCTACAAAGACATGCTTGGAATCGATCCAGAGATTGTACAACATTGGATCCCTTTTAACCTTGAGGCCCGACTCGTCAAACAAAAGTCACGGAGAATCCGCTCGAATTGGGCATTGAAAATCAAGGAGGAGGTCACCAAGTAGATCGATGCAGGGTTCTTGCTAGTATCTGAATATCCAACTTGGTTAGCCAACATCGTCCGCGTGCTAAAAACAGACCGGAGAATTCGGGTATATGTAGACTTCAGGGATCTGAACAGAGCTAGTCCAAAGGATGACTTCCTTTTACCGCATATTGATGAATTGGTGGACTTCACCGTGGGCCACGCATTGCTCTCTTTCATGGATGGATTTTTTGGGTATAACCAGATTTTGATGGCGCCTAAGGATAGAGAGAAAACTGCATTTACTACGTCGTGGGGTACCTACTATTATCGGGTGATGCCATTCGGACTAAAGAATGCTGGGGCTACCTATCAAAGGGCTGCAACCACAATTTTGCATGATATGATCCACAAAGAGGTCAAGGTGTACGTGGACGACATGATTGTCAAGTCCAAAGAAAGAGAGGGCCACTACACTGCCTTGAAGAAATTCTTTCAAAGGATCAAAGAATACAGGCTGAGGTTGAATCCACAGAAGTGTACTTTCAGTGTCATAGCAGGGAAAATAATGGGCTTCTTGATCACACAAAGGGGCATCGAAGTAGATCTTTCCAAAATCAAGGCCATCCTAGAAATGCCACTACTAAGAACTAAAAAGGAGGTGCGAGGCTTTCTAGGTGAAATGCCATTCATAAGACGATTTATTTCTAAATTAACCTTGACTTGTGAACCACTATTTGGTCTCCTAAAGAAAGGAAAAAAGTTCTGATGGGATGATCGATGTCAATTTGCTTTTGACCAAATCAAGCAGTACCTCCAGAATCTGCCTATGTTATCGCTGCCAAAGCCAGTGAAGCCTTTGATTCTGATTCATCAATAATGAACACCACAATGAGATGCATGCTTGCTCAGGAATCTAAAGATAGGGTGGAGAAAGCCATCTACTACTTGACCAAGAAAATGCTAGATTATGAGACTCGCTACACTCCGCTAGAGAAAGCTTGCTTAACCTTGGTATGGGCTACCAAGAAGTTGAGGCACTACTTGTTAGTTCACTCCATAATTCTGGTTTCGACATTAGATCCCATCAAATATCTCTTTGAGAAACTAGCGCTTACAGTTAGGCTAGCCCGTTGGTTGCTTCTTCTCTCTGAATTTGATCTGAAGTATGTTACTCACAAATCAGTCAAGGGAAGAACAATAGCAGAGTTCCTGGCAGATCACCCAGTAGAAAGGGATAAAGCGGTAGAATACCGGTTCCCAGATGAAGCTATTCTACAAGTTGAGGAGGAGACTTGGACAATGTACTTTGACGGAGCATCCAATCAATACAGTTATGGGATAAGTGTGTTGCAAATAGCACCCGACAATTCCCATATACCTTTAGCCTTCAAACTCTGGTTTAAGGTATCTAATAACGGCGAATATGAGGCGCCAGATCATTTGGTTTAGAAGTCGCCTTAGAACTAAGGGTAAAAAGGTTAGACGTTATCGGGGACTCGAACCTAGTTATTTCTCAAGCAAATGGAGACTGGAAAGTCAAAGAAGAAAAGATGAAGATCTATCACCAGACCCTGACGTTCTAATTCCTAGGTTTGAAAAGCTAACTTTCACGCATCTACTAAGAGAGAACAGTAGGTTCGCTGACGCTTTATCAACTCTATCTTCCATGATAGACATCCCACTTAGAGTTCGGTTGCGTCCGATCATCATTGAGCAGAGATACACACCGGCTTACGAGACTATCGCCACAATAAATGAAATGCAAGATCAAAACCCTTAGTACTATGATATTTAGAACTTCTTAGAAAAGAAGGTTTATCCACCAGGAGCAAATGCCAAAGATAAAAGGGCAATACGGTGGATGGCCGTTCAATTTATCATCTGCGGAGGTAAACTATACAAAAGAGGTCATCTGGGAATGCACAAGTTATGTGTCGAAACAGAGGAATCAAAGCGCCTGATGGAGGCTATCCATGGAAAAGAGTGCGAAGCGCACATGAATGGAGTAATGTTATCTCGGAAGATCCTCAAGCAGGGTTACTACTGGTCTACCATGGAGGAGGATTGTATTGGTTTTGTTCAACGATGCCACAAATGCCAAATTCATGCCAATCGCATGAATATCCCGTCGTCGAAGCTATACAACATGACTTCACCATGGCCTTTCTCAGTCTAGGGAATCAACGTCATTGGGGCAGTCACGCCAAAAGGGTCGAATAGGCATGAATACATTCTGGTAGCAATTGATTGCTTCACGAAATATGTGAAAGCTTAGTCCTACGCAGTGTTGAAAGCAACGCATGTGGCTAAGTTCATCCGAAACAACATCATTTGCTAATACGGTGTCCCAAACGAGATCATTTCAGATAATGACTCCCACTTCAAGAAAGAGGTGATTGACTTGTTGGAGAAATACAATGTGGCTTTTCATAAGCCATCTAGATACCGGCCGCAAACTAACAAAGCTATTAAGGCCACCAACAAGAATATCAAGAATATTTTGCAGAAGATGGTTAAGACCTACAAGGACTGACCAGATAAATTGTCATTCACACTCTAGGGCTATAGAACTTCAATCTGAATGTTTACAAGGGCAACTCCTTATTCCCTTCTCTATAGGATGAAAGCTATTCTGCAATCAAAATAGAAGTCCCATCACTGTGAGTTATGGCTGAGTGTCAAATGGCAGAGGCGGACTGGCGACAGAGCAGGTTTGAATAACTGATGTTGTTTGATGAGAGAAGGCTGAAAGCATTGTACCATGTTCAGGGTTATCAACGTAGGATTGCTAGGGCCTTCAACAAGAAGGTTAAGTCCCTGAATCTCAAAGAAGGAGATATGGTGCTGAAAGATAACCGAGCTCCCATCCATAACCCTAGGGGCAAGTTCGCACTCCAATTGGAGTGGTCCTTACATCATCAAAACTATCTGGTCGGGTGGAGCTATTATTTTCATGGACCGGGATGGCCTAGAATTTTCCCAACCCATCAACATGGACAAGTTGAAGAAATACAATCCCTAAGAGGCTCGCTAGGCCGAAAACCCGGAAAGACGACCTAGGCAAAAGTTATAGCACAAAAATTAGAAATAAAGAAAAACTGAGCTCGTAAGGTTGAAAACCCTAAAAGGTGTCCTTGGAAAAAGTTAAAGCACAAAAGGAGAGAGTTAATACTCGAGTGAACCTTAATCGAACTACATAAGGCCTGATTCCCATCTTCAGGATACGTAGGAAACTTCATCCTGAAGTCTGGGTGTAAACACCTCCAACTCAAATGTCCTATCCATGTGTTTGATCAGGTCATCTTTGTTTGTTCTTTATCTAAGAGTTCGGTTGTGATCTTTATTCTGAAAGCTGGTTACAATGCTGAGCAATGTTATTTAGTGGGCAATTTGTGATCTTTTGATTCAGGTTGGTACAACTCGTGGAATGATTCCATGCTTGTCAGGTGATGATCCTTCTCAAAAATGGTTTTGAAAATTTTTGATAAAAGTTGATTTCATTCAAATTTTACCTTTTACAACTTAGACAATTTTTTGACCGAAAGGAAAACTTTTAGTGCCCACAACTTTAATTTCATTGATTTTAATACAAAGTTCTACAACTCTCGATACAAATCAAAGTTTCTTTTATTACATCATAAAACTTGAAAAGTAAGGTCAAAGCAATAAACTAGGGGCATAGATGAGTCAGGTGCTGTTGCGTCCCCCGTTTGTGCTTATGGAAGCTTCTGATGCCAAAGTGGGCCCGATCTGTCCCTCATCCTCTAGCCAAGCCAGGCATTCGCCAGAAAGGGCACAGCTGAAACTAGGGGCAGGGGCCAGAAGCTCTCTTGTCCTCCAAGCAGTGAGGTACTTAGCCAAGTGTGAACCTCTGATGGGGAATAAAACCGGGTACTCTATCCCCTCCTCTAGGTGGATCTGATCATGCCCAAACTGAAACCTGAACCGGAAAGGAAAGTAGAACACACAGTGTGTCAGGTCAATCAATTGAATGTCACGCTGTCGAGCCATGTTGTAGCTCATCTCGGTCAAATTAAGCTAGGGGCAACACCAGGCTACGTCAGCAGCAAACCTATTGCACATCCACTGGCATCACCACCCTTCATTCGGGAAATCCACTAGCTATTGGCAAAAGAAATAGCCTCGAGCTGAGTACTCAGGGCAAGAGTCCACTACCTTCAGCTTGTCCTTTAACCAAACCTCAAGAGGGATGAAAAAGAAGAGAAATTAAAGAATAGAGAGGTGTACGTTGAGAGAAAAGTGAGAAAAGGGCATTGAGAGAAAAACAAAGCATGAGTGCTGAGCGATGTAAGAAACACATATTAGAAAGGGTGGGAAACATTACCTGAAGAAGTAGTGGACTTCCTGCAAATCTGGTAGTCTCCCATCGATAGAAGGTGTCTAAGCCCATCAAAGTCTCAGCCAACACCAAGCCAATGCAACTCTAGCCTTCTTTTAGGCCTTGCGCCACTTCAATCAAGTGAATGCTAAATCTAGCACAACTAGGGACAAGAAGGAAATGAGCTAACATGCATAAGCAGAGGGCATGTTGCCAAAAACCCCACCAAAGGCGATCGTTGCGGTCACCAACGTCAGAAAATCGACGAATCAAACTGGGAATTTCTAGTTCTCCATTGTGGGTCAAAGATCGAGCCTCATGCATAGTGAGCCCACACATCTATCCCAAAGCTTAAGAATGACCAAAATGGGGCTGAGGTATGATTTCCTTATCACACCGCGATTCCATTAGCACCTGAAATTCTTTAATTGTCGAGCATATTTCTTGTCCCCCGAAGTAAAGACGTGTGTAATCGGGTTCCAACATCTAGCCGTGGCATAGAGGAATGGAAAACAAAGTGGAGTACGACTCAATGGAAAAAGTGCATTTATGCCGAAACCCCATAAATTCACCTTTTCTGAGCCGTCCAAAGTTACAATCCAGTCCGCAAGGTTTTGGGCAAGAAATGGCTCCATTTGTGGCAAAAACAACAGCTAGAATGAGTTCTGGAAAAGAAATGACGAAGGTGAAGCTTTTGTAGAAGATAAGGCAGTAAGTGGAAGCCAGCTGTCAACAATCTGGAGGTTCCTTACACTGGTGGCCGACTGACCATTGGTGATGACCAACAGGCCACTTTGGTGGCCGACAACCTCCACCTCTGGCCGATAGTCCCCCTTTCAGTCTTGTCGTCCACCTGTGTGTTGACCAGTGCTAGAAACGCGTGTTTTGTTTTGATCTTTGTTTATTTCAAAGTCTTGTTTTGAGTCTTTTTAGTTTTGGCAGGTTTGTTTATTTGTATTTGAGTTGTTTTTGCTTTGTTTATCGAGTTGTCTTTGTTTATTGAGTTGTATATTGCTTTTTGTATTTCAGTTGTTGGTCGGTTCGTTACCCGATTAAGAACATTGTTTTAATCAAGAGTGCTCTTGGCCAATTCAATTCAATTCCACGTCCATTTCATGCATATATCGTGCTCATGATGCAAAAATAATCACACTTTTCATAAAAACTACTAGTTTTTTTATTCCGATCATGGTTTTTTACAAAAGTAGAGTACAAGCTTTAAAGCATATCAAACCGATCTGAAGCTATACATGTGTTAATGCTACTACACAAAGAAACTAAGCAAAAAAAATCAATGCCAACCACCTTAAGCTCAAGAGGCCCTCTTCGTCCTTTTTATCGAATGGGAGGACTCAGAGACACTGTCTCCATCTCATCCACTAATCGCTACTGTGCATCGCTCGACCCAGAAATGGTAGTATCTCCGCCTCTATCCTCGAACTTATCTTCATCAAAACCTCCACTCTCAAGATTAGAGCCGGCATCGCTATTCCCACTCTCGGACGACTCGAGTGTGGACTCACCGCCTCCGTGGAATCACTAGTCTCAACATCGCTATCGCCAAAATGGGTTCTAGAGTGCTCCTCGAGCACCCCTACCTCTACCCTTTCTCTCCTCCCTGTTGTTGGGGAGGTACTGCTAGTGTTGGTGTTGCTTGCTACCGTACACCCGGTATGGTGGGATCCGAAAAGACATTATCAACATATCATTTTCGATACATGTATTAGATGCAAGCATGGTATGTAGTGTGAGTGTATGCAAAAGTCGACATGTGTAAGTATAGTGTGTATGTGTGTGCAAGTATCAAATAAAGTGTGTTAGATACAATTCAGAAAGATCTACAGTTGGAATGCCAAGATATTAGTAGAAAGATGATAGCATGAAGTATAAATCAAGAAATTACCTAATACCATAGAGGTCGAAAGCAATGTCTCTCTCCATACCATGCCCATCAAGGAGGCTATCAGCTCAAAAGCCCTCCCTGTGTACTCTATGGAGGCTTGCACATGCATTTGGGTGATCAGTATCTGCAATGAACATATCTGGAATGAAATGTCGGTGCAAACGTAAAGTGCAGTCCATACTTGAGTTGGGCCTCGAACCCCGACAAGCTCGTGACCTGCCGCTGTAGGCTCAATTGGGACCTCGTAAGCATCCCCAATATGTTGCTAGCATGTCAACACGGTTGGAAACTCTAGCCAACTGGTCCTCTGCCCCGCATGGAAAGGCCCTCTACAACGGGCCTTGGTCGCCTCGGTCACCCTGGGCACTTTAGGTGCCTCTCTCGCAACAAAAGCTCTCGCTCCTACATCTCTGCGAACACCGATCAAAGGTGGCATGAGATGGGTCCGAATAAAGGCTGCATAGTCGTCTTCGGCTCGAAAGTAGTCAATATCCAACCCCACCATTAGCTCAGTGACCTTCTCAACGGATAGGTTGTTCGCTGTCCTCATGGCCTCTAGGGTGGCATCGAACGACCGGTCAAAGTGAGCCCAAAGTCCGTGTATAAAACGCTACCTAAGAACCAGTTCGCAACCGGGCCCTTCAACGTAATCTGGCGAGACATGCCCCAGGCTCCAAAGTAATCCCTCGTGCCAACTGGCATCATCACCCATGGCTGCCATGCGATCTACAAACAGGGTATATACAGGTTAGTCATAGTCAGTTATCAAGGCATTGAATTAAAACGATGTTAAAGCTATAAGTTTTGGATTACCTCAGTGGCAGCCACCGTGTCAAAATAGTGACGGCAGAAGCTGAATGTCTCACGACTCCGACACTAGCACAGGTCGTCGTATCGACGCAAGTATGGAACTGCTAATAGGAGCTCCTCCATAAGCTCTAGGGCGAGAGTCAGAAAATATGCATACACCCATAGCTGCAAGGAAAGTACAATGATATGTGATCAACCATGCAATTGGAACAGATACAAAAAATGCAAAGCAGAAAGCATACAACGTGGAGCAGATGTAGAAAGTGTAAAGCAGAAAGCACATACATTGAACAGATGTAAAATAGAAAATGCAAAACAGAAAGTGTAGAGTGCAAAGAGGGAACTAAAATGCGTACCTCCTAGGCTCACCAATAGCCTCCAATCAAGTCTCCCCTCAGACGAAAGGTAGAGATCATATAGCCGTACAAAGTGGGGAAGCCAACTCCGCTCGCTTGTAGAAATGCAGCCGGGGAAGGGTCACCAAGGCGCTCAGCAGGTACAATTCTATTGTGTTCGCCCTATTCATGAACAAGGTGGTACTGAGGAGGAACATCAGAAATCCCTAGGCATACTGCTCTACCTCCTCTTCTTCGCCTTTGGGTGGTTCTTCGAAATGCTCAAGAAACAAGCCAGAAGCGGACCATGGCCGATCTCAAAAGAGGTGGGCGCTCTAGTAACTAAACCAGTGCCTCTCACTCCCCCATGTCTGAATCGAATGAGATCAAATCCCCCCCTACGCCTAACCCTGTGATCATGGCAAAGTCGTAAAGAGTCATCGCCAACTCCCTAGCAGTGGAAAGATGAAAGGAGTTAGTGGTGTCCCACCATCTCTCCTCTAGCACTCCAAGAAGTGGGTGGCTCGCTATAACCCACGTCAATCCGAAGCAGAAAAGGCCAAAGCTGGCCTCATCAACAATGTCGCATACTCCGCAGGAGCTCATCGCACCAATTCCTAGTCAGAACCCGTAGTCCCCTCAGATGCACGGAGTCGCCTATGGCAAAGAACAAGTGAATCATGTAAGGCAATGATGAAAATACAGTCAAAAAATCCCATGCAAGAAATGCAAGTGAAGACAAGTAGAAATGCAAGTAAGTAAAGTTCATACCTCAACAATAAGGGATGAAAGGTGAGAAGCCGGCTCCCTCAGTAAGAGGTCCTCCAACGCACTGCAAGCAAACTCAATGAACCGTCTGATGCCTCCAGTAGGCAAGATATACATCTAGGATAGTATCTCTGGGTTAAAAGCTATACCTCGGTGGTAGGGAATCTAGTTCGACCACAGATCAAACTCCACCTCAAGCTCGCCTTAATATCCTCCGCCGCCCACCGCCTCGGCAACTAGCAGCGGGTCACCTTTAAACGTGTGGAATGCCTCTGGAGGGGCTCCTTCATGAGGAATCTCATCTGCCATCTAAAAATGGGTGCAAAGTAGGTGAAAATGAAGAAAAATTAAGAAAAAAAAGGGTAAAGTTGGAAAAGTCAAACCTTAGGAGAGAAAAAATGAAAAGAAAAGTCAAAGCCAGAAAAGTGCACGGAACTCAAGAGAAACTCGAGAGGAATGAGCCTAGAAGGGCAAAAATGAGAAAAGAATGGTCGAAATCAATTTTCCATCAGTTCAAAAAGAAGAGAACTAAGAAGGTTTAGCGAATAAAGTGTGTGTAAGGCATTGGAAAATGCATAAAAAGCTCAGATCTAGAGAGGGAAAGTGTCTAGAGAGATAAAGGGAGGAATTTCAGCGTTGGAGAAGTAGGGAAATGAAGTGTCGATGTGGGTATATAAAGACCCGAGGAAAAAGGACAAAATTGCCCCGAATCTACCATCGGTGGTCGACCGGCCACCATCGATGGCCGACATGCCACATTGGTGGCTGACAAGCTTCAGTTGTGGCCGAAAGGTGGCCGACACCCTCCCCTGGTGGCCGACATGTGGCCGGTGGTCCTCCACTAAGTCTTGATGCTGCTTTGTGCCCTTGGTTCCCAAGAAGTGCAAGGAAAGTTCACTATTGGGTTCAAATTGTCTCTACGGAAGTTCAAAACTATTTTTTGGTGCACGACGGTCACTACTTGTCAAACATGAACAAGGTGTATCCTTTTTTTTAACATGTTGCAACTCTTCTGAGAGGTAAATCGAAAGTTGCCGCTGAATTTGCTTTTGTCGAATAATGCATTTGTTCCTAGCATAGAATATGCATCTTATGCAGTTGCATCAAGTATACATTTCACGCCCCGCATAGAATGTGCATTTCATATTGTTGCATAGGATATGCTTTCATATATGCATCGCGGTGTCTTACATCGTTATGATTCACGCATAGAATATGCTTTTGTTCCGATTTCATGCATGGAATATGCTTTTGTTTCATGCATAGAATTTGCATGCTTTTAATTATCTTGCAGGGACTATCTTGCATAGCATATACTTCTATTTCTCGCATAGAAAATGCTTGCATAAAATATGCTTTAGTATCTTGCATAAAACATGCTTTCACTTAACTACATATTTTGGTTGTTTCTCTTGCATAGAACATGCATTATTATTGTATCGCACTTGTTAAGTTTCTTTCTTACAGAGGAAAACACTATTGTATGTACGGTTCATTCGAAGAAATGCACGATATTGTATGTACGGTTCATTTAGAGGAGTTCCGGATAAGTCATTCATATCTCTGCATAGCTTTATAGCTAGCATCATGAGTGCATCTATTGCACACATTCACTTGCTTAGTGCATCAATTGCACATATACACATGTTCATCTTATGTATCTATTGCACTTGTTAACTTTGTGCATCTATTACACACCTATCGCACTCTTTCATTTTTGTGCATCTATCGCGCTTGTTCGCTTTGGTGCATCTATCGCATACCTCTCTGTTGTTTACCTCGAGACATACGAAGTACGCACCCGAGTGGTTGTTTCTCAGGACGCATGATGCGCAGCCCTGGGAGGGTTTTACCTTGGGACGTACAAAGAACGCACCGAGTGGTTGTTTCTCAGAACGTGTGACACACGGCCCTGGGCGGGTTTTACCTTGGAACGTACAAAGTACGCGCCCAAGTGGTTGTTTCTCAGGACGTGTGACGCGTGGCCCTAGGCGGGTTTTACCTCGAGATGTACGAAGTACGCACCCGAGTGGTTATTTCTCAGGACACGTGAAACGCAACCTTGGGCGAGTTTTACCTTGGGACATACGAACTACGCGCCCGAGTGTTTGTTTTTAGGACACGTGACACGCGATCCTAGGCAGGTTCTACCTTGGGACGTACAAAGTACGCGCTCGAGTGACTGTTTCTCAAGACGCGTGACGCGGCCCTGGGCTGGTTTTACCTAGGGACATACAAAGTACGCACCCAAGTGGTTGTTTCTCAAGACGCATGACGCGTAATCCTGGGCGGGTTTCACCTCAGGACATACGAAGTACGCGACCGAGTGGTTGTTTCTCAAGACGCGTAACACGTGGCCTTGGGCGGGTTTTACCTTGGGACGTATGAAGTACGCACTCGAGTGGTTATTTCTCAAGATACGTGACACGTGGCCTTGGGCGAGTTTCATCTTGTGACGTGCAAAGCATGAGCCCGAGCGATTTTTGTGTCGTATCTCGAGATACATGAAACGCGAGCCCAAGCGATTTTTCTTGTTTCTCAAGTTGCGTGAAATGCGATCTTTACTGATTTCTTGTTCTCAGGACGCGTGAAATGCGAGGCCAAGTGGTTTTTGTTCTCGTTTTCTTAGGATGCGTGAAACGCAATCCTGAGCGGTGTTTTCTTTCCTCGTCTCTTGTTTTGGCGTGGTTAAAGTGTGTTTTAGTTCTTCTTGCATTGAACTTGTGTTGATTTTAGCTTGAAGTTACTCATTCATTTGTTACTATCATATTCTTGCTTATCATACTTGTTAGTTGCTTATTGCATTATCTCGTATGATCATAAGATTTCAAAATCATTGGCTTCGCATAGCGTGTAAGTCCAAATCTCAAAAGTCGATTATGCATATCATTTGCATCCCCTCCTAACTACGCCGTTAGATTCCTTGCAAAGGGATATGTAGGCGTTCTACAAAAGCAACCATTTGTTTTGTATTGTTTGTTTGTCCAAGTCTTACGGCCTTGTCAAAATGGGTCGCTTTGGCTTTGACATTCACTCATGCCATTTCTTGACTCGAAGTTCTATCAAAGAGGGGCAACTATAGACACCCCATTTTTTACCGTCCTTAAGACTTCGACGTCATCTTTTATGCACTTGATGATTATGATTGCATTTACTCGCCAAGTGCTCAAAGTCTTCGGCAGAATGCCATAGCTTTGAGCTTTGCACCCCTATCACCTTGTTTTTTTGGACCAAAACCTTGGTGTTTCAATTCTGAACCTTCTGGTGACCTATCGAACACCGCCATAGGTTGTCTGCCCTGGCCTCTTGTTGTTGGCCATTGGTATGGCCGATCGGCCATCAGTGGTGGCCGGTTGGCTACCAATAGAGGCCGACGGCCACCAATTGCTTTTGCAAATATTTTATGCCAATCATGCCAGCTGTTTGCACAGATGCATGCATCTGCATTTACGTGTAAGGCTAGATATCCTTGTATGGAATTCTTGTTTTCTATATATAGGGGGTCTCCTCCCCCATTTTTAAAGGTTAGAATTTTTAGAACAAAAATATATATCTCTCTTACAAATTTGTGCATATTAACCTACATACATTACACTTTTGCCCATACCTCCTTAACCAAAGTTGTTCATCTTTGAGCTGAGGTTCCTTGAGGCCTTCTTGGAGCTTTTAGAAGGTGGTTTTGGCTTGAATTGTTTCTTAGAATTAGTCTTTACTTCAAGAGGTATAACACTTCCCTTTTACCTTGCTTTGTATACTTGTTTTCTATCTTTTTCCCACTATTTTTGGGTTGTTTTTGGGGTATAAAACTCTATTTTGTGGGCTAAAATTGGTGGTTTTAGGCCATTTAAGGTTAGGGGTGGTTCACCATTCTTATTCCTTGTTTATAAGGCCTTTCCACCTTTGTTTCCCATTTTCAAACTATCTTTTTGGGGCTTTTGAACAATGAATTTGAGTAATTTCAGTGGTGAAAATCATGTTTTAAAGTCCAAATTTGGAGGGGTTAGCCTCCCTTCTTGTGCCTTGTTTGCTAGCCTAGGTAGCTCCATGTGTTAGCTTAATTTTTAGCCTTTTGTAGTTTAATTCCAAAGATGTTTTAGCCTCGATTTAGACTGCTTAACTGTGTTATGGGTTGGTTAGGTAATTTGAGTCTTCTTTGGCATGCTTCTAGTGTAAATGTCCTCACAACCTTGGTGTTTTAGGCCTTTAGACACCACTTGTTTGAGTTGATTGTCAGGTTTTAGTGCTTTTCTCACTTAATTTCAGCCCTGTTAATCTCTCGCAGCCTCCTCATTTCTTGACTTTTTCGTTGGCTTTGAGGGTTGTTTCAACCTTAGGTTATTTAAGCTTGAGATTAAGGTCCATGCCTAATGGTTTAATCCTCTTTGGGGGTTCATTACAATGGCATGACACCTCTCTTGCCTTAAACCACCCCTTGTTTGCCACTTCCTTCCCTTTTAAAGGACTTCTCACTAATGGACTTAATTGGTTAAGGAATGGTCGGTAATCTAAAATGAATAACTAAAAAGTTTCAACTAAAATGGTGCAAGATAACAATTTGATTGTGTTTTGGTGTGTTCAATCGAGGTTAATTGAATGTATGAAAATTGGGGCATTTCATACTCAAAGTGATGAAATGTGCAAAGTTTCCAAGGTCTCCATTGCCCTTGACCATGCATGATAGGATGAATACTTTTGGTCATGGTTGTGCATTTATTGAACCTGTACATCTTAGTTTTTTGGCCATCATGCAAAGAAATTGCTTGATTGATGGTTTAGGAGCTAAGTGTATCACTCCTTTGAGATGTTTTGATGATAAGGAGAGATACACACTACAAACAACCCTTGAGAAATACATTGTCCTACTCTGTTTGCTCTCCGTTGTAGTAAGGAAATCCAAATCATCCAAGGGTCGATCACACCATCAAGGTCGCCCCCCTCATACCAATGCAAATTCATCAGCAGTGTACTTCTGAGACAGAATAGAATTGGCCTAGAGAAGGAAATCAATGCAAGTGTCCTACAGAGCAACAGAGGCATGCAGCAGCAAAACAGTGGCTTTTCGGATGAAAACTGCGTTCATGCATGAGTTCCTCATCGATCATTGGGATCCGTGTTGTAATAGACTAGTGTTATGCTTAACTAGTGGCTTTTGTAATTAGTTAAAATAGCTAATTCGTATTGTGTTGTAATTATAATTAGTTAGCTAGAATAGTTAATTAATTTGGTTAGTAATAATTAGTTAGCTATCATAGTTAGTTAATTAGTTCAATTTGTTGTAATAATTAGTTAAGTAGTTTAACTAATTTAATTTGTGTTGTAATACTGAATTAGTTAGTTTAGCTTTAATTAGTTAGCTAGTTAGTTCATTCGGACTCTCCTTTGTGAGAGCGTAAATGTAATAATGTGTATGTCTTCCAACCACACGTCTTTCTTCTTTTTATTTACCAACTTTTGATGGTTAGATTAGGGACATCACGTTTCAATTAGCATATCACATGCTTGCATCCATTCATCTTGTATTGCATACACCGAGGCTCGATGCATCATTCTAACCGCATTATCGTTTAAATACATTCTTTGAATACGTGTTTAACCGCATGTTATCAAATTGCCTTATATGTCATATTAGTAGCCGAGCCTATTAGTTGCATTATTGCATGCGCTGCATTAGACATTTGACATAATTGGGAACGTGCATTTTTCTAACTCTTTTGTTTAATCTTAGCTTGGAGTACTAGGTGACTCTTTAGTCCTTTAGCATACTTGCATGAATATGAGTTTTCCATGACTAGCAAGCTTTCCATGAGGCTAAATGTTGTTTTAGTGCCTGTGGATGAAGGCTTGTTGCTTGAATTGGAATGATTCAATGAATGTACGTTTAAGCCCACTTTATCAAGTGGCAAAATTCACAAACCTTAAGCTCACTTTGTTAAGTGGCAAAATCAAACAATTTTGCGAAACAAATATGAAATTGAATTGTTCCAATTCGAGGGAACTAGTCTACACTTGCTTGTACACATCACATAGTAATGCTAGTCTAATAACTAGAACAAGAACATATAATGTTGATAAAAATCATATCATGATTAGTAAAGGCCGATCTTTGATCTAAGGGCCTGTGGTGCTCAAATCATGACCTTCCCCTCTCGTACCTAAATTCCTGAGCCGCGACAATCTTGGTGATGACGGGCACGTGGCCTTTGGCACGAGTCATGGGTTTTCTAGATTTTTCAAAAATAAAATATTTAAGTAGCGACTCTGTATTTGGCAAAGCAGTCCAATTTTGGCAATTTGATTCAAAATCAATTTTCCAAAAAATTTACTGGATTTGGACTCTTTCGTGTTTATCAATTTCACATTGCACTTGTGAGATTATATTCAGAACCACAAGAGTCCAAACTGTAGGGCTTTTTTCAGTCCTCCGAAAAGGGGTGCAAAAAAGTTGAGCTACAGAGGCCGACTCCCTCAGTAGGAGGTCCTTTGGCACACCACGAGCAAAGTCGCTGAAACACCTAATGCCTCCAGGAGGTAAGATGTGTATGCGGGAATGATATCTCGTTGGATTGAAAGGCCGCACGATCAATGGTAATGGCTCTGGCTCAAACTTGGCCACAAACTCTACCTCAAGGTCAACCTCAATGCCCGAGTTTCACCACCAAAAAGAATCATCGCTCTTCTATCTCAAGAATAGGTGGGAACATGAGTGGAACCTCTCGAGAGCCCGTCAGGAGAAATCTCATCTACCATCTGGAAAATGGGTGAAAAGTGGGCAAAAAGTGAAGAAAATGGAGAAAATAGGGTAAACTTGGAAAAAATAAACCCTAGGAGAGAGAAAATTGGAGAAAAAGTCAAAGCCCGAAAAAGTTTATGAAACCCGAGAGAAACTCAACGGGAACAATCCTAAAGTGGTGAAAATTCAAGAAAACATAACAAAATCAAAATCTAATCGGTTCAAAATGTAGAGAACTACGAGGGTTTTGTGAAAAAAGTGTGCGTTGGGCGTTAGAAAACACATATAAAGCATGGATCTAGAGAGAGAAAGTGTCTAGAGAGAAAGGAGGAAGATTTTCGGCCATGGAGAAGTAAGGAAATAAAGTCTTGAGCCTTATACTTAAAGACCCGAAGCAAAAATTCTAAATTGCCGGGAATGTGCCATCGATGGCCGGTAAGGAGTTTTGAGGGTCGACATGTGGCCGGCAGCCTCTCCTAGTGGCTGGCAGGTGGCCGATGGCTCTTAGGTGGGTCCTGGTGCTTTCCTATTTTTCTACTTTTTAAGTAGTTTGTGGAAGGTTCTGTTTCGAAAGCTTGCAGCTATGTTACGGTGCAAACATGTCCCATTTGCTAGTATAAACGAGATGTATCCTTTTGAGCATGTTTTAATTCTCCGAGAGGTAAATCGGAAGGTGGCACCGAATATCGTTTTATTTGTTTTGTCAAATTACGCTTTTGTTCTTTTTCGTTGCATAGAACATGCATTTCACATATATGTATAATGCACGCGTGTCTTGCATCGGTTATGATTCATGCATAGAACATGCTGCCAATCTTGCATAGAATATCCTCTTATTTCATAGATAGAATATTCTGTTGTTTCTTACATAGAATATGCCTTCAATCACCATCATACGTTGGTTGACCATCTTGCATGGAACATGCATTCTCACTATTTCGATTTATAATCACACTCATTTTGTGCATCTATTACACACCTCTCTACTTTTATCTCGGGACGCGTGAAGCGCGAGCCCGAGCAGTTTTCTTTTTCATCTCAGGATGCATAAAGTGTAGCCCTAGGCGAGTTTTATCTCGGGATGCGTGAAGCACAAGCCCAAGTGGTTTCTCTTTTATCTCAAGATGCGTGAAGCGTGACCCTGGGCGCGTTTTATCTTAGGACACATAAAGCTCAAGCCCGAGCAGTTTTTCATTCATTCAGGACGTGTGAAAAGCGGCCCTAGGTGTGTTTTATCTCGGGACACATGAAATGCGAGCCCAAGCGATTTTTCTTACATCTTAGGACACGTGAAGCACGGCCCTGGGTGTGTTTTATCTTGGGACGTATGAAGCGCGAGCCCAAGTGATTTTTCTTGCGTCTCAAGACCCGTGAAGTGCGGCCCTGGGCATGTTTTATCTCGACGGTGAAGCATGAGTCCAATCGGTTTCTCTTTATCTCGTGATGCGTGAAGCACGGCCCTAGGTGTGTTTTATCTCGATGCGGAAACGCGAGCCCGAGTAGTTTTTTATCTTAGGATGCGTGATGGGCGGCCTTGGGCGTGTTTTATCTCAGATGCATGAAACGCAAGTCTTAACGATTTTTTTTGTATCTCAAACGCGCGAAGCGTGGCCTTGGGCATGTTTTATCTTAGGACACGAAAGCGTGAGCCCAGCGCTTTTTCTTGTTTCTCAAGACGTGAAATGCGATTTTAGTGGCTTTTATCTCAGATACATGAAATGCAGTTCAACGATTTTTCTTGTTTCTAGACGCGGAAGCTCGAGCCCGAGCAACTTTTCTCTATTTCTCAAGATCCGTGAAGCGCGAGCTTGTGCGCTTTTATCTCGAGGTGTGAAACATGACCCCGAGATTTTTTGTTCTCGCCAGATGCATGAAACGTAACCTTGAGCTATGTTTTCTTTCATCGCTCTTGTTTTGGCATGGTTTGAGTGTGTTTTAGATCTTTTGCATGGAACCTGTGTTGGTTTTAAGCTTGAGCCGCTCATTCATATATTGTTATCTCATTATCTTACTTATTGAATTATTGCTTATCGCATCATCTTGCATGATCGTGAGTTTTCAAAATAGCCGACTTCGTGAAGCATGTGAGTCCAAATTTTCAAAGTTTTTGTGCATATCATTTGCATCTTGTCCCGTAACTATGCCGGGTTTGATTCCTTGCAAAGGGATACATAGGCAATTTCTTAGTACAACCATTTATTTCGTTTTGATTGTTTGTCCAAGTCTTATAGCCTTATCAAAATGGGTCGCCTTCGACTTTGACATTCACTCACGCCATTTCATGACTAATCTATCAAAGAGGGTCAATCAGAGACACCCCATTTTTACAAATTCTTATGACTTGAGGTCATCGCTGCACACCCAATGATGAGTGCATATGCTTATCAAGTGCTCAAGTCCTCAAAGGAAATGCCATAGCTTTAAGCATTTCAAACCTTGTACCCTTATTGCCTTGTTTTGGACCAAACCTAGTGATTTTCAACCTTGCAACCCCTCGCCTGCCGACCACTTCTTTGGGTTGCCGCCATCACTTCGTTGTCGGCCACTAATGTGGATTGCTAACTACTGATCGCCATTTACAGCAAAGGTAACGCCTCTCAGCGTAACAAAGTTGGTTTAGAGGTGGAAATCAATGTAAGTGTCCTCCTCGTGCAATAAAGGCATTCAACAAAGAGAAATAGTGACTCTTCAATTAGAAATCACATTCATGTATGGGCCTTCCATCAAGCTTCCTCGATCCATGTTGTAACAATATTAGCATTGTGCTTAAAATAGTGATTTTGTAAGTAATTAGTTAGAATAGCTAATTGCCTCGTGTTACAATTATTTTAGTTAGTTAGAATAGTTAATTAATTTGGTTTGTAATAATTAGTTAAGTAGTTCACTATTTATTCATTTGTTGTTGTAATAACTAGTTAATTAGCTTAGTTAGCTAGTTAGTTCATTCGACTCTCCTTCGTGAGAGCGCGATGTTGTAATAATGTATATGTCTTCCAATCCCATGTCTTTCTCCCTTTTATTTACTAGGAATGATGGTTAGATTAGGGCATCATGTTCTGTTTAACATACTTCATGTTTGCATCCACTTGTTTTGCATGCACCAAGGCTCAGTTCATCATCCTAACTTGCATTATCATTTAAACATTCTTTGACTACGTGCTTAGACCCCATGATATTAAATTGATTCATATGTCATGTTAGTAACCGAGCCTAATAATTGCATATCGCATGTGTTACATTAGTCATATCACATAGTTAGGAATCATGCATTTTTCTAACTAGTTTCTCTTTTGGCTTGAAGTACTAAGTGAGCTTTTACTCACTTTAACATATCGCATTTGTGTGATTGTTGTCATGTTTAGCATGCTTGCCATGAGACTAATTGCTTAAGTGCTATAATTGCTTGAATGCCTATGGATAAAGTCTAGTTACTTGAATTGAAATAATTTGAGTAATGTACATATGCGATCACTTTTTCAAGTGATACATATTCGAAACAATTTTCAAAACAAACATAAATCAAATGTTCCGATTTTTGCAAGTTAGTCTATACTTGTGTGTAAAGATTACATAGTAATGCTAGCCTAATAATCAAACAAGAGAATATAATGTACATAAGATTCATATCATGATTAGTAGAGGCCAGTGTTCGATCGGGCGAGCGAGGGTGCTCAATTCATGACCTTCCCCTCTCATACCTAAGTTCCCGAGAATTTGGACTCTTTGATGTTTATCTATTTCACATTGCACTTGTGGAATCAGATTCAGAATCATGAGTCTAATACTATAGGATTATTCACCTTCCGAGAGGGGGCACAAAAGTCAAGCTACAATGATTTTATCAACAAATATCCTACCTAAAAGATTTTATCATGTTTATGCCAAAGGTATGTCAAAGTATTTCAAGGGCCAGATTTGGCTCAAAGATGGCTCAAAGCTCTCTCAAAAGCACTTTGAAGGTCCATATATTTGGTTCAAGATAATTCAAACTCGAAACACTTCAAAGTTCTATATATTTAATTCAAGGTGGCTCAAAGCTCCCTCAAAAGCACTTCAAGGTTTATATATTTGGTTAAAAGGTAATTCAAACACTTTAAAAGTAGTGTAATTTGAAAAGTGAGTATGTCACTCAAGTAATTCAAAGTAGTGCAATTGGAAGTGAAAATATATTGCTAAGGTCTAAAAATCATGCTTCAAAGTCTTGAAATTTCCATAGTCTCATGATGCATCAAAGGTCTCAAAGTAAAGCATAGAAGGGCCAACTGTTACTAATGGCTCAAAGAAAATAACATTGGCATGCATTTGACCAAATCAAATTGGTGATATTTTGCTAAGAATTCACCATTTCTAACACATGCAAAGTAATCCAATTTTGAAACACACATTAAAAATTCAAGCATGTGAAATTATTTTAATTATGTTTTGAAACTTTATAAACTCTCCAAGTAGAGAGCTATTATGCATTTGAAACTTTTAAAATTTCCAAAGTATGCCATGAGCACCTTTGGAGCAAGATCTTGGTTCTTTTTAACAAATATGGAATCATATTGTATGATAAAAGAACCTTCAAATGCGTGTCTCCTTCAATACATTAATTAATTGCCAAATATGCTCTAATTGATGTACAACTCTTCATGAATTCGAGGTTTCTCATTCTCAAATAGTTGCGGCAGGTAATGTTGGCACTATAAATAAATAATTTATTATTATTATTGATAAATTGCAAGACACGTGATACTCTCCTACTCATTTGGAGGTTAAAAGAAGTTATGAATCATTAAACACTTGTGAAAAGATGATAAAGAATATAGAGGATCATGGAGCATGAATTGGAGGCTAAAAGAAGTTATAGAGACATAAAGATTAAGTGGAAGACCATGGAATGTAGAGTATGAGAAATAGAAGAATGTGGTAGTTATTAGGTAGTTTTTTCCTACAAATGTTTGCCTATAAATATCCATTCATGGCTACATTGTAGATGGGGATCCAAAATTCAAATCAAAGACAATTGATTCCTATTTTTCTTGTCATTTATATTTCCTGCACTTAATTTTCTTCACTTTATTTTATGCACTTTATTTTCGGAGCATAGAAGTAGAGGTAAATTTTTTGCACTTCCTTTTCGAAGCATAGAAATAGAGGCAAATTAATAATTAGTTTGATTGTTCACTCAATCACCACGATTGTTCACTCAATCATCTTTCTCCATCTCTCTCCTTCTTCTTTTAATTTTTCTTTTCTCTACACTTTTTGAAGTCCTCTTCATTGAGGCAAAAGAACCGTCAACTTGATAATTGGCTTGAATTTAATCTATAAGAATTTTTCAATCCTTACTGACACACTCGCATTTATGGTATTTTCCTTCATAGGAAAAATAAGCCAACAACAACTTATCTCGAGGTTATTTCAATGATCAAAACAGTTCATATAGTTGAATTTTTTGAGTAAATTATTTATGCAAAAATCAAAGTTAATTGGACATTTGTAACCCTTTATTTTTGGTCAAATTATACTTGGAAAAATTACTTATAAATCCCATATGGGAAAATGTTGCTCCATTTAGTTGTAGGTGTTTTTATTAAACCAATTAGTCCTTTTTATTTTTGGTATGTTGTATTTTTTGATTTATTGACTTGTTGGCTTATTTGTGATTTTATTTTGATTTTGTGTGTGGGTATGTTAATGTTATAACATTACTATTTTTTTTTAGAAGGATTGATAGACGTTGGACATTTTTGATATTTCTCAATTGATGTTTTATTTTCTAACATGGATTCAAGTGTATTGCTTTAGGATTGTACATGAGTGTTTGGGCTAGGTCGCTGATTCGGGTTTATGCAATTGACGGCATGTAAACAAACGATGTCAAAATTACTTCATATGCTCTTACAAACATGTGTTGTCAAAAAACATTATAACAACAATTTTTATTTTAAAAAAAAAAAAAACAACAACAACAACAACACTTTCAAAGGTCAAAACCACCAACACCCAAAAATACACCACACAGCACGCCACATTAACAAAAACAACAAGACCAATACAAACAACCCAATCATAACAAACACCATGTTGCAACTTTCAAGTGCAAATGGTCCCCAATTGATTTATCAAAATAACACATCCAGATACATTATCAAAATTAACACTACATAATAAGGGCCACTACTTGACCGCACTTCAATATAATTGGATTCCCACCCTATCATTATAACAACGCATAATCTAACATTACAAAGTAACGCAATGTACAATCTAACATTACAACAACGCATAATTGCATCAAAATAGGCTTCAAAACATAATGCCACGCAGACATTTTCACCATTCTATAACAACAACAACCAAAAAAATAAAAATAAAATAAATAAATAAATAATTAGCAAAATACATACTGCCATCGTGGATGCTAGCAATAAACACCGACATCGATAATATTTAGTCAGTGGTCTTCACACAACCACTAGACAAAATGGCGAATGACCTAACGTCAAGAACGCCCTACTAAATTGCCGTAATGGGGTTTTCAACAATCTAGGGCTTTAGGGAGGGGGGGAATGGAATGTTTATTTGGGAATGAACATTAACATTACCAAATTAAACAATATTCAAAGAAATTGAGTGTCTATCATCATTGTAGCTTCATAATCAAAATCAAGAACTTTCCATCTTTACCATTTCCGTTTTGATTGCACAGGAGAGAAAGCAAAAAACACTACAGTACGCTTTTGGCCATTTTGGTAAATTTAACATCACATAAAACCCATATTTACCCTCACAATTTTCTACTCACATGCTCAAATCATGGGCTCAAAAATCTTTAACATTAAAATGGGACTAATCACCATAAAAACAAAGGCGTGACTAAACAGCTCAACATTCCTTGATTTAGGATTTAATGGTGCTTTACCCATTATAATTTACCCCATTAACTATCTCTGGTTTCACTTTATCCTCAAACTAAAAATTGATACAATGTATCCTCTTCGTTGTCTTAAAGTTTTCAATCTAACCCTTATGTTTCATTTTGTTAACAAAATAGACGGAAAAAGTATATATAATGTGCACATATCATATTTATGATGATATTTGAAGGGTATTTTCGTCATAAATATGACATGTGCACATTGCATACACATTTTCTATCTAATTTGTTAATATAATAGAGATATAAGAGTTAGATTGAAAACTTTTAGAAGATGAAGGGATACATTGTATTAATTTTTGATTTGAGAGGATAAAGTAAAAAATAGTAATAGTTGAAGGGAGTAAAGTGTAATTTGTCCATTGTTTTTCAAAAATAAGTTATCATAATTTTGATAATTTTTTAAAAGCTATTAAAACTTCATAGATTAACTTAATTTTTTTTATGAATAATATATAATATAAATAATTCGAATTATCAAAACAAGATAAGAAAAAATCTCAAAAAAAAAAAAAAACTCATAACAAGGTTGTCGTGCCTTCAGCAACCCCATATCAGTAGTGTTTAAAATAAAATAAAATAAAATAAAATAAAAAATTAGTTCGTTTAAGGTGATTTATGGTTGGACTTGGTCACCTTCACGCATACTTGGAGAAATAATCACTTTCATAAAGAATTTAGAAACAGTTTACAAATAAATAAAGTAGGTTATTTCTTTTTATATGATTGCTATGAATATCATTAAATTTTGAACATTTCGTAACATTTTATTTGAGAGGTATGCATTTTTTTTTTTTTCACTTTATATGGCAACTGAGTACTTTTTACTTAGGAGAATTTATTGGTTGGCCTTGTAGTACCGTTACGTGATATTTTATGGTATTGTGATTGATGGAGATAAAATTCATGAATTTGTGTTGAGTGATTAAAGAATATGGAAAAATATAGTGAATTGTGATTAGTAAGAGGTATAATTACATGACGTCTCTGAACTAGCCAATAATTTTTTATTCGACATTAGGACCAATAAATTGCATGCTTGAATATTCCATCACCATTGTTATGTTTCTAGCTAAATTGACAATCCACATGTCAATATTTGATTCGACATTAGGAACAATAAATTGTAAGTGTCCTTTCAATATTTATCATAGGATTGGGTTCTCTTTGCTTTGGATTCCATTGTTGTCCCCTTCTAACATAGAAAAATGATACTTTGAAGTGCTATTACTACATTCGTAGATTCAAACTCTGAGATAATCGGTTGTTGACCTAATTTAACTCAATCTAAAAGAAGAGACCCACCATTAAGGCACCAATAGAACTCAACCACACACCATAGACGAACTCAGCTTTCGAGAGGAGTACATGCGAGGTCTCTAAAGAGAGCCAGGTGTGAAGGAGCGAAATTAGTCCCTCCCAAAAATCGAACCTAGATCATGCCTATAGAGAAAGATGGCTTCTCTCTAGGCCACCACTTAGTGGTCATTGTTTTCCCTTTGTGGAGTTCATTATTAGGATAGTTGGAACAGATAATTCCGGTAAAAAAATTAGATTAATTGAAACATTTTAATTATATGATCAAATTATATTTATTTTTTAAAAAATAAATAATTAGTATGATTATTTTTTAATGTAAATGTGATCAAATTTTATGATTACAAATATTCAATTTATATGATTTTTACCAAATAAGTCTTAGAAAATGAATGATTCAATTTAGGATCAATATAACCCTAACTTGGAAATCCTAACTGTAAAATTTTAATTAGAGATAATCCCAATCCTATAGTAAAAACAAAACACGAGAAGCCACTAAATGCACCCCAAAAGTGTGATTAAGAATCCCATTTTCTCAAAATAATAATAATAATAATAATAATAATAATAATAATAATAATAATAATAATAACAATAATACCATTTTTCTCACATACAAAATTACTAAAAGAACCAAAAACCCTAACTCCTAAGACCAACCCAACTCCAACCTCCCCTGGGCCAGACCTTTTCATCCTCTTGTCGTTACCACCACCACCTCCCTCCTTCAACCGCTAGTAGCCACCACCTTCTACTTTAGTCGTCACTATTGCCACCTTCTATTTACCCCTGTCGGTGGCCGCCACAACCACCTCCTGTATCACAACTACCACATTCTTTTCATCATTCTCTCGCCACTATGAGTCCCTCTTCGTAACAACCCCGACCCATGATTAGCTTACAATATATGAGTAAGAATGCCCAACAAGTAATTAAGATGAAATTCTAAATTAATTACATGTGCATCGCATTATTTATGGTTATATCTATCCGTCATAGAAATATCTAATTGTATTTCTAATTTGTTTGGCGAGTTGAAGGCCTTGTCGACATCCAATCATGAAATTGACTTGGTTTCGTGTCGAATTTTTAGAATTTTATAGTAGGTTTAATTAAAATTTGATTTGGAATGATTAAATTAGAATAATCTAATGTTTATTTGATTAGCTTTAACTAATCACTACTAATCAAGCCTATATAAGGCTCTTATATATGCTTCAACTCGCCTTTTCTTCATCACATCTTTGAGCCTATACAAACAAACAAAATGTGAGAGAGAGGAAGAAGAGACCAAAAAGGTTTGAGATCAAACTTGATTGGAAGGAATTTGCTAGAGAATGACAAGGATTTGGCTTGAAGCTTAAAGATATAGCAAGCTAGAGCCTAATTCAAGAGTTAGGTAAGGATTTGAGCTTTTACTTGTGAAATTGAAACATAACACATGAATTCAAGAGGAATTAGAACAAGAATTAAGCTTTAAGAGGTGAATTTTAGCCATACCTTGCATGCATGCATTTTCATCACATTTTGAGTTTGAATTTCAAACAAACCACACATGAATGTGCCTATCTTGGCTTTATTTTGAGAATTTATCAAGTTTCTCACCATTTTATCTAAAGTGATCATGTTTTGAGCAAGTTTGAGTTCATAGCATTGCATACATGTTATATACATGAAAGTTTCAAACTTGGGTTGAATAATTAACTTACTCTTGGGTATTGATTTTGTGAAATGATTTTGAATTCATGATGTTTCACAAGTTTAAACATGTTTTCTCAAGTTTTGGGGACTAAAGGTTGCATTCTAAGGTTTTGAATTCGAGTTTTGAGCTTGGAAGCAAAACTAGAAATTCCAAAATTTTGCTTCTCCACTGAAAGCGACAAAACCTCAAGGCCGAATCGACCCCTTTGTTTTGCACTCGCCAAGCGACCAAAAGTTAGCTCGAGCGTAAAATGCATGCTCCCAAAAGTTTAAAAGTTTTACAGATCGCTCAAGCAACCAGAGTTGTGCTCGAGCGAGGGCCTCAGTCTCACGCTTGAGCGGCCGTCGAGAGTACGTCAAGCGAAAAAATCAAGCAACCAGTACTTTTGCAAAATTTATAGACCACTCGAGCGAAAGAAGGCGCCAAACAAAGATCCTATATTCAGCAAGTTTGACTAATTGTTTTAAATCACATTTTGGCATCCTCATTACATCCTAGGCATTCTTAAGCCCTAATTAAGACATAATAATGAAGATAAGACTTAGAAACACACTAAGGACGAAAAGAGTTAAGTTCAATGTCATCCTAACATATGTTTCAATAAGTATCTACTATGTGTTGATGTAGGTCACGCCATAGACCGTCCGAATCGCCTCGCATTCTTTTGTTTTGCTACCAGAGCCATATATAAGTAATAACTCTATAAAGTTATGTTTAACTTTAAATATTTCTAATGATATGAAATGAATAGTGTTCAAATGCTATGTTTTATATGAATGAATGATTGTCTAAGTTTCAAATGTATTCGTGGCATCCTTAGTATCATATAATATTTGTCCCTTTGTGGGTCATCTAATGCCTTTATGGTCCCCTTTGTAGGTCATCGGCATGCCTTTATGACCGCCCTTTATGGGTTATCGAATGCCTTCATGGTCGCCCTTTATGGGTCATCAAAACATTTGCGCACATGAGTCATCGTAATGCCTTCATGGCCATCCCTTTATGGGTCATCGAATTTGTTAGTGTTAATGGATGTACTACATATGATGATATGCAAAATCAAGCTATGAAAATGAATAGGAACATGTGTATGAATCTGTTTTTATTTGAAATCTAATTATGTACAAGACTCTATTTTTGTTATGGATATCATTCATTAAAACCTTTACTCATATTATTCACTAGGCTTCCGCTCACTGCTTATATTATGTATGTAGGTGAGCAAGCGTGACGAGGCTCGAGTTGATGACTTAGAGTTTTAGTTTGTCAACCACTTTTGCACCTCCCAAGGATGTTTCAATGTCATGTGATCATGTTTTGTGAACATATATGAGACCTTGTTTTCTTTGTAGAATATGTACAAGTTTTTATTTAGCTATCTATTGGGCCAAGTCCCTTGGCTATATCTATAATGAATGTGATGCAAGACTCAGATTTATGGCGCCACGATATGTATATAAAGTTTTGAAATTTTTGTCCCATATATGTCTACACACCAATGGACTATGTATGTTTCTATATTTACTTCTGCTAGTCCCTTATAATTTGCTAATCAAGTTAGAGGCCTTCTGTAATCCGAAGATTACTAGCCGATTACAGCGCTAAACCTATAAAGGCAGGTTTGGGTCGTGACAGAGTGGCATCAAAGCATGTGTTATACCGCACGCATGAGTCCATATGAGTTGTAAGATGTCCTAGAAAAGAATTAGGGACATTACATTTGCATGTGTGAGTAGATGTGCTAATTTTTGTAAATATGGAAATTGCATATATGAAATTGAAAGGAATGAACTGAAACTGAACGCTCCACACAATGTGAACAAAATTATTCTTCTGCTTATTAGTGCTCGCTTACCTATAGCCAATGGAGAATACAAGAAGTAATGATGCAACTGAATCCTCTAAGGCTTGCATGAGCCGAATGAAACAAATGCTCGAAGCCCTAACAAAAACATTTAGACAACAACAAAGGAAACAACATCTACCTCTTCCGGCCCAAGTAGAGCCAAGAACACCGACATTATCTCACCGACCAAAAGTTCAATAAGATGAAGCCACCGACTTTCTTGGGTGGAATTAACCCTTTAAAGGTCAAACGTAGATGTTGGAAACGGAAAACTATTTGAAGTCTTCCCATGTACCAAAACTCAAAAGGTTTTGTTGGCTACCTACACTTTGAAGGATGAAGCCCGACGATGGTGGATGCTCATCCAAGATAGCAAAGGAGACTTTGACTTGGCAAAGAATTCAGAGAAATCTTCTATGAAAAATGCATCCTCAATGCTTCGAGATAGAAAGGTGTTCGAAGTCTTGAGCAAGGCAATATGTTAATAGCAGGTATGAAGCCAAGTTTATCGACTTGGTTTGGTTTGCTCCACACATGATGGATATCGACAAAAAGGCTCAAAAGTTTGAAGGAGGCTTGAACTTAGATATATTTGATCGTTGGTGTTTAGAAACTACTCAAATATGTGGATGTCCTCGATCGAACCATGATGGTCAAGCTAATTTATCCAGAATGAAACAAACTAAGGCTCTAATAACCGAATGGAAAGGCAAGAGGTCCGATTTAATTTCAAGAATAGTCGATCATTTACAAAGAAGCAAAACACATGATCTTCTAGTAACTTGAGACAAAGTAGTGGATTTGCACCGACTTGCTTAGAATGTGAAAGGAAACATACGGCGCCTATTATCGAAAGCAATGGGTGCATGTTTCAAATGTGGTAAACCGCCACATAATGAGAGATTTTCCAATCCAATCTAAGAATGCCAATCGCCCTGCAACAAGTTCAACCGAATTTGCTTCTGTAACGAGGACAAATGCAAGAACTAATGCCAAGGGTAACACCGAGAATGAAACGCTAAGACAAATGAGAGTGCTTGGCAAGAGTGCTTGGGGATGTACAAAATACTAAATCAATGGTGTTAGGTATAATCTCTGTCTATGCTCAGAATGCCTATGTGTTGATAGATTCTAGTTCCACACATTCATTTGTATCGTATGTTTTTTTCTCAAAAATTAACTAGACCTTTAGAGCCTATGAACTGTTTACTACCTATGTCTACACCATCTGGAGGTTCTATGATATGTGCTTATGTTTATCCGGTATGTGATATTATGATTGGTGATATGACATTGTACATTAATTTCGCTTTTGAGCATTAATCATTTTGATTGTATATTGGGCATAGATTGTTGATTTAAGTATTGTGAAACTATTGATTGTGTGAATAAACTGTATTTCAACCACCAAATACATGAGTTTGTATTTGTTGGGAATGGGGTAATTCCTCCACCGTATTTGATTTCTTTTGTGAAAAATAGAAAGTTGGTAAGAAAAGGGTGCCGGGCTTACTTATGTTGCATTTTGACTGTGATTTTTAATAGTTCTACTAATGAGAACATCCCTGTCATAAATGAATTTCCCGATGTATTTCCAAATGATTTACCCGAAGACTTAATTGATAGGGAAATCAAGTTTACTATTGATGTTGTACCCGGGACATAACCGATTTCTAAAACCCCATACCGAATGTCAACTTCTAAATTGAAAGAATTAAAAGTTCAACTCCAAGAACTCTTAGACAAGAAATTCATCTGCTCGCACACTTTACCGTGGGATGCTCCAGTTTTGTGAAAGATGGATCGTTAAGATTGTGTATAGACTATCATGCATTAAACAAGGTGACTATCAAGAACAAATAGCCACTATCTCGAATAGATGATCTATTTGACCAACTTGAGGGAGCACAAGTGTTCTCCAAGATAGAGCTTGGATCCGGTATCTCCTAAAGATCAAGGCGTAAGATGTAGAGAAAATGACATTCATAACTAGATATGGGCACTATAAATTTTAGTGATGCCATTTGGGGTAACTAATGCAATCGACCTTTTATGGACCTAATGAATAGGGTTTTTAAACAATTTCCGCTGAATTTATAGTTGTGTTTATTGATGATATTCGATTTACTCCAAAAGTAGGGAAGAGCATAAGAATCATTTGAGAACTGCTTATAAATTTGAGAGAAAAGAAGTTTTATGCAAAATTTTCCAAATGTGAGTTCTAGCTTGACAACGTAGCATTTCTGGGACATGTGATCAACAAGGATGGTATATCAATGGACCCAAAGAAAATTGAGGCTTTTCTGGGACTTGCAAGTTACTATCGAGATTTGTGAAAAATTTCTCAAAACTTGGTATGCTATTAACACGCTTGACATAGAAAAATATGTCATTTGATTGGACTGATCAGTGGGAATCAGCCTTCCAAGAATTGAAGACTAGATTGGTAACTGCACCCATTTTGACTTTAACTAATGGTATTGATGGGTTTATAGTGACACGTCATACAAAGGCTTGGGATGTGTATTAATGCAAAACGGAAAGGTAATTGCATATGTTTCTCAACAACTCTACCCTCATGAAAAGAACTATTTAACTTATGACCTTGAACTTGCAAATGGTTTTTGCACTAAAATCTAGTGCCATTATTTGTATGGTGTAACTTGTGAAGTATATACTGATCATAAAAGCTTGAAATATATCTTCACCAAAAGGAGTTAAATATGAGACAAAGGTGATGGCCCTAATTAATCAACGATTATGATTTGCGCTCTTGTACCATCAATGGAAAGCCAATTCCATGACAGATGCTTTGAGTCAAAAATCCATTGGCAATTTGTCATGTTTGCTCACCACCAAAAGGAGTTGTTATGGGACTTAGAGAAGAATGAGATTGAAATTGTGTTATGTGAACGGGATGAGATCCTAGTCTATTTCCGCCCAAACTGTAATTATTGAGGAGGTTAGAGAAAACAATTACAAGATGAATTTTTGAAGAAGATTGTGGATGAAATTGAGTCAAAACAGAGGTCGGATTTGTGTTTGACAATAATGTGTTGAGACTTCATAATCGACTCGGTACCGATTGTTTTGACTTAAGGAAACGTGTTATGACCGAAGCTCACAACTCCAAATTTGCTATGCATCTAGGGAATACAAAGATGTACCGTGACTTGAAAAATGCACTTCGTGGCCCGAATGAAGAAGAGCATTGCTGACTTTGTAACGAGATGTTTACATTGTCAACAAGTTAAAGTCAACATCAACGACCCGATTGCTTCAACCGCCTTCAATACCGTAATGGAAATATGAACATATTACCATGGACTTCATTGTGGGATTGCCTCACTTCTCGAGGTATGGATTCTATCCGGGTCATAATTGATCGCTTAACTAAATCGCCATTTCTTACCGTGAAAGCTTTTATAATGCGGATAAGTTAGCTAACATTTATGTGAATGACATTGTGAGATTGCATGGTATGCCAAGATTCATCATGTCTAACAGGATCCTAAGTTCACCTCAAGATTTTGGCGGAGGTTGCAACAGCTTGAGGACTAAATTGAGATTGAGAGCAAGGCTTATCACCCACAAACAGACGCCAATCGTAAAGAATGATACAGACTTTAAAGGATATGCTCAAAATGTGTGCCCTAGATTTCCAAGGCAATTGGGAGACCTACTTACCATTAATTGAGTTTGTGTACAACAATGCTTATCATTCAAGTATTGTTATGGCTCCTTATGAAACGCTAGTATGGTAGAAAATGCCAATCTCCGATTTGTTGGGCCAAAGTAGTCAATACACCTTTGTTAGAGTGGAACTTGTGCAAAAACCACCGAAAACGTGAAATTGATTTAGCAAAGAATTAAAAATCGCACAAAGTCGTCAAGGGAATGATGCACATGTCTGAAGGGGAGAGAGAGAATATGAGATCGAAGATCATATGATTATACAAGTGGCTCCAATGAAAGGGCAGACACGGTTGGGAGTGAAAGGCAAGTTGGCGCCGAGATATGTTGGGCCATATGAAATCCTTGAGAAAATGAATCGTGATGTATCGAGGTAGCCTTACCACTAGTCATGGAACACATGCATAATGTCTTTCATGTCTCAATGCTTCAAATTATTTGAGAGATCCGCTACATGTTTTGAACCAACACATGTGCTGCTAAAGCATGACTACACGTCTAAAGAACGGCCAATCCAAATTGTTAACTGAAGAATCAAAAGATTGAGGAACAAAGAAATCTTGTTGGTGAAAGTGGATTGGAAAAACCACGAAGGGACATATGCAACATGGGAGACAGAAGAGGACATGATGAAGAGATACCCTGACTTGTTTCTGTTGGATCCAATATTCTACCAAAATGAAGGTAATTCAAGTTTAGAGGACCAAACTCCTAAAAGGGGAAAACTGTAACAACCCTGACCCATGATTAGCTTACAACATATGAGTAAAAATGCCCAATAAGTAATTAAGATGAAATTCTGAATTAATTACATGTGCATTGCATTATTTGTGGTTATATCTGTCTGTCGTAGAAATATCTATTTGTATTTCTGATTTGTTCGGCGAATTGAAGGCCTTGTCAACATCCAATCATGAAATTGACTTTGTTTTTGTGTTATTTAGAATTTTTAGAATTTTATAGTAGGTTTAATTAAAATTCGATTTGGAACGATTAAATTAGAATAATCTAATGTCCATTTGATTAGCTTTAACTAATAACCACTAATCAAGTTTACATAAGACTCTTATATGTGCTTCAACTCATCTCTTTTCTTCATCACATCTTTGAACCTACACAAACAAACAAAACGTAAGAGAGAGGAAGAAGAGACCAAGAGGGTTTGAGATCAAACTTGAGATTGGAAGGAATTTGCTAGAGAATGACAAGGATTTGGCTTGGAAGCTTAAAGATATAGCAAGCTAGGGCCTAATTCAAAAGTTAGGTAAGGATTTGAGATCTTACTTGTGAAATTGAGACATAACACATGAATCCAAGAGGAATTAGAACAAGAATTAAGCTTTGAGAGGTGAATTTGAGCCATACCTTGCATGCATGCATTTTCATCACATTTTGAGTTTGAATTTCAAACAAACCACACATGCATGTGTCTATCTTGGCTTTTATTTTGAGAATTTATCAAGTTTCTCACCATTTTATCTAAAGTGATCATGTTTTGAGCAAGCTTGAGTTCATAGCATTGCATACATGTTATATACATGAAAGTTTCAAACTTGGGTTGAATAATGGACTTACTCTTGGCCTTGATTTTATGAAATGGTTTTGAATTCATGATGTTTCACAAGTTTAAACATGTTTTCTCAAGTTTTGAGGCCCAAAGGTTGCATTCTAAGGTTTTGAATTCAAGTTTTGAGCTTGGGAACAACTGAAATTTCGTATTTTGCTTCTTCGCTGAGCAACAAAACCTTGCTCGAAAGTGACCAATCTTTGTTTTGCACTTTAGCTTAAGCATAAAATGCATGCTCTCAAAAATTTATAAGTTTTACAGACCGCTCAATCGACCAAAGTTGCGCCGAGTGAGGGCCTCACCTCATGCTCCAAAGGACCTTCAAGCGCAGGTTTAACGGAAAATCAAGCAACCAAGATTTTTGGCAGAGTTTGTAGGTCGCCGAGCAAAGAACTTGTTTTTAGCAAATTTAACTAAGTGTTTTGAATCACATTTTGGCATCCTCATTGCATCCTAAGCATTCTTAAGCCCTAATAAAGATATAATAATGAGGATAAGACTTAGAAACAAACTAAGGATGAAAATGTTAAGTTTAGTGCCTTTAACGTATGTTTCAATAAGCTTCGCTATGTGTTGATGTAGGTCACGGTTATAGACTATCCGAATCGCCTGTATCCTTTGTTTTGCTAATGAGCTATCTGGTGAGTAATAACTCAGAAAGTTATATTTAACTTTAATTATTCCCGATGATATGGAATGAACGTGTTCAAATGCTATGTTTTATATGAATGAATGATTGTCTAAGTTTCAAATGTATTCGTGGCATCCTTAGCATCATATGACATATGTCCATTTGTAGGTCATTGGAATGCCTTTATGGTCAGCCTTTTACGAGTCATCGGAATGCCTTCATGGTCATCCCCTTATTGGTCGTTGGAAACGCCTCGCACATGAGTCATCGTAATGCCTTCATGGTCAGCCCCTTTGTGGGTCATCGAATGCCTTCATGGTCGCCCCTTTATGGATCATCTAAACGCCTCTATGTACATGAGTCATCGTATACCTTCATGGTCATCCCTTTATGGGTCCTCTTATTTGTTTGCGCTTAATGGATGTACTACGATGATCATATACAAAATCTAGATATGAAAATAAATATGAACATGTATATGAATCTTTCGATTTGAAATCTGACATGTACAAGACTCGCCTCATATTTAACATCATTCATTAAAACATTTACTCGTTATTATTCACTAGGCTTCGCCACTATTTATATTATGTATGTAGGTGAGCGCATTTACGAACAAGCTCTCGAATTGATGACCTAGAGTTTTTAGTTTGTCAGCCAGCTTTTGCATCTCCCAAGGAGGTTCCGGATGTCATGTGGTCATGTTTTGTGAACATGTATGAGACTCTGTTTTCTTTCTGGAATACATACAAGTTTTCGCTTATCTGCTCATCGGGTTAAGTTCCACTTTGGCTATATCTATAATGAATGTGACGAAGACTAACGATTTATGACGTCACGTATATATATATATAAAGTTTTGAAATTTTTGTCCCATATATGTCTACACAGCTCAATGAACTATGTATGTTTCTATATTTGTTTCCGCTAGCCCCTTATAATTTGCTAATTAAGTTGAAGGCCTTCAACAATCCGAGGATTACTGGCCCATTACGATGTTAAACTTGTAGGGACGGATTTGGGTCGTGACACTCCCACTGCGAATCTCCTCAAGAATGATGCTACAACCCAACCCCTCTCTCCATCATGAACCAGTCTCCCCTAGTTGTGAACTCTTTTCCATCCTCATAAACCCTATATCTATGGTTTGGGAGAAGGAAGAAGAAGAAGAAAAAGAGAAGCAGAAGACGGCGGGAAGAGGAGAAGAAGAGAGCGGTGGTGAATGGCCGAGAGAAGAGGGTTAAGGTCATAGGGGAGGGGGTAATAGAGGCAGTGGTGTCGGAAAACGGCGGCAACAACAGAGTAATCGATGACAGAGGTGGCTAGGAGGGCTTGGAATGGTGGAGGTAGGGTTAGAATTATTTGGGTGTTGATAGGAAAAAATCAAAATTTGAATTTGAAAATGGAGTGTCTTGAGTAATGGAATATCTAACCTAATTTTTGGAGTGCATTTAAAGCTTCTCAAAGGGAACTATGTATGGTAAATTCTAATACCAAAATTGTCCAAATAAAAAAGATATTTTGCAATTATTTAAACTAGTTGCATGAATAATTATTTATTTGGACAAAAATATATCAAAATCACAACCAGTTGCACTACTTTGTTTTGTACACACATAATTAGTGTAAGGGTAAATTACAAATACACTCTTGAAATTTATTTAAAATATGAATTGTCCCTATGATTCTGTAAATTATATCATGCCCTTTAACGTAATTTCATAACAATTGGCCCATTGTATTGAAACGAAGGTGAAAAATCCAGATGAAAAGTGAAAAGCCTTTTGAAATTTAAATGCATCTCGTATAACGTGATTATCGATTTAGACAATCCAATTAAAAATTAATGCAACCATGATCAATATAGAAAAGAGAGAAAGAGTAAGAAAAACAATCCACGATACAAAAGATTTTTTACGTGGAAAAATCACAATTGGAATCCACCAACTTGTGATAAAAAATCATGGGCCCTCGACTGCATGAATAATCCACTATGTAAGAAAAATAGTACAAGAGATATCTTACAAAGGCCAATCCAGCAACACGAGTCCACTCACCGCAAGACACGCCTTTACTCACTCCACAAGTACCTCCATAGTCTCCATCGATATCCGCCATAGCTTGTCGAATTGCCATGATGCCAATGACTTCGGAATCCACCGAAGTCTACAATCTAGGAATCCACCAAGAAGGTTAACTTTCTGGAAGGAGTGAATAACTTATTACAGCTTGATGATTAGCTTTGAAGCTCCTATAGACTAAAGACTCATCAAGCAAATGAGAGTATTACAAGAAATCCTCACTGCACAATTCATTCTCAAAACACTCTAAAAAATCTCTCTACAAAAAATATGTCACTCTATAAAAATAATTCTCACTTACAAAAACAAACTCTCTTGGAATTATTTAGAGAGACGAAGAGAACACATAGAAAATATAAGGTGTGAGTGATACTAAACAAAACACCCTGGGGGCCTTTAAATAGACTTGGGCAGGGCAAGTTGCGGGAGCAGTCCTATGTTCACGGGAGTGAGGTTCCTTTACGGGTTACAGACAAACTTATGAGAGATGGACTTGGGCATAGCTGATCACAGACGCAAGCAATGTGGTCGCGGGCGCAATTGCCAATGGTTGCGGGGCATGAGAGTGGTCATCGCAGGCGCAATGGACTTTCCTGCAAATCACAGCCATGAGATGCTATGTCGCAGGCATGACTATACGTGCATGCTGAGCTGCTTTTGCTGACTCTTTGCTCTCCAATTTCGGCCATTCTTTCCTCCATCCGTTGTCACCTTATCCCACAGACAAACAACCACCCTAAGCCACCATTTAGCTCTATAAAGCAAATCCCTTCACTCAAGCTTGTCATCCATGAAATGTCAAAGAATTTCCACATGTGAAGCTCTATCTGTTCACCAATGTGTTACCACCAAAAAGCTGAGATAAACAACCAACAAATCTTTTGTCCCAACATGCTCAACTCAACTTTGAGCCACCAAAATTAAAATTTTTCATTTTATAAAACCAAGAAGATAAGAAAGGAAGAAAACCAATTAAGAAACAATTTTGTCTCGGTATTTGCTAAAATAAATCACATCCAATTTAGGATTAAAAATCCTAACATAATGGATGCCTTTTAATGCGATAACAAATGACAATTTACAACATATGTAAAGAAACAAGTGGCTGGATAAATTTATTTTAGTTCTACAATATACACGGAGTAATCTAATTTGTATAGTAATATATCATCGACATGCACTTCACAAATGGACTCCAACTAATTTCTTGTCAAGTAAAATAAATTATCCAATCGAAAGGCAACAAATGACCGAACAAATTAGTTTGTCTAGTAGCATAGCACTGGTGGAATTCAAATTTTTAACATTGTATCATCAAAAGTTATCGGTACAAAGAGACAAAACTGAAAAGGTTTTGAAGAGTTTTTAATGGCTAGTCTTGGTAGTATAATGGGTGTAATAAAAATCATATTTTTTTAGTAATGTAATGAAATAGAAGGTATAAAGAGGTAAACTAGTAGCGAAGTAGAATCACTCTTATCTTAGCATTAATACATAATCAAAGTATAATAGAACGAAAAAAACTAAGCAAAAGACAAAAAGTATCCTCTGTTGTTAGCATGAGAGGATAATTAATTCTTGATAACTAAAGAGATAATGATGCAAAAAATTTGAAGAAAGTGTCCCCATCATGTGGGCCGTTAGGTAGATAGCAGTTAAAGCTAGTTACTACATTGATATATGCACAAAATTAAAAAATATAAAAAAATTCAAAAATATTATATATAATTTAAATTTATTTTAAGTATAACGCACGCAACACTCATTAAAAATCTGAATTAAATATTATACTTTTTATTCATTTTTATATTTAAATTTTGTATAATTACTATTTTCTATATTTGAATTATGTGCAACATTATACTTGTTGGTGCCCTGACGTTTGTACCGTCTACTTGTAACTAACACTTCCCACACAAAATCTATGAGCACAAACAAACGCGCACACACACTACGCTCCCATTATCCTATTCACCATTAATCAAATTACTGTAAACTCATTATTAGATTATATTTATTTTTTAAATAATAAATAATTAATTTTTAAAATTACACTTGTTATTTTTTTAAATAAATGTGATATAATCATGTTATTACTATTGTCTAAATAATGTAATTTTTGTGAAGATAATTTATTTATTTAATTTTATATTATAAATAGCTTTTAGATTATCAAGACGTGTCACGATGTATTGGTCAACTAATACCAACAACAAAACTTTTTTGAAGTTTAATTGATGAAATGTTTATTCTTATGCTGTCATATGTTATTTTATCCAAAGCTTAAAATTTTTTTTTTGTGACAAGGATACGTGTTAAAACCATTTTGAGGTTTAATTGATGAAAAGTTTATTCTTATGATGTCATATGTTATTTTATCCAAAGCTTAAAATTATTTTTTGTGACAAGGATATGCAAGGAAAAGTCATCAAGAAAAAGTTATCAAAAATTGGCTTCCAAAAAGTCACTTACAATAGCAACTGCATAAGTGGTGAAGTTAAGCAAATATGTAATATTTGACAATAGGTGAATATATTGGTGACACACAGGTTACATATAAGCAGATTTGGAAACAAATAATTGGACAGATAAATGACACGTGTATATATAGGTGATATTTTAGATAAATATATGACATTTGAACGGATAAACTGATAGGCAAGTTTTGAACTAGATGCGTCCTTTAACCCCCAAAATTCTAAACCTATTAACTCAAAAGTTTTAGAGATAGACCTCACCTCAGTGTCTTTTCTTGTTTTTAGAGAATTACACTAGCAATTCTTGCATTTGGGACTTGATTATCACTTTGGTTTCGACTCTTTTCTTAAATTGTGAATACATTCGATCTTAAATTTGAATCTTGTTCTAAATAAATATAATTGAAGATATTGTTGCTTCATTTTGGAGGGCAAAATAGTTAATTTGATAAAATATAAACTGATTTGGACAAAAAATAAATATCAAAAAATTACTTTTGAATTCTTAAAAATTATTTCTACCAATTAAAGATAAAATTATATAAAAATGATAAATCTTTTATATTTTTATATTTTTTTTTACCAAATTAATTTTTAATATATTTGGATGATGACTGAATGTGTAATGTGTGGTTGTTTTGCTTTTATGTTTTAAATGGTTATCATATAATTTAATGTTATATTTGTTATCTCATGGTTATATCATTTAATTGACTAAGCATAAGCTTTTAACGCTAAGAATTTTATACATTTAATATATAAAAGTATTTTAGTTTTAAATTTTTTGATTGATAAATTAGTTTAATAATGACATCAAAATTGTTGTCATATTTGACTTTTTGAAAAATAAAACTAATTTAACAAAAATAAATATAAAAAAATTAAAAATTATTTTACCCTTTCAAATGATAGAATTATATAAAAATGGCATGTTTTGAAATTTTTTTCACCAATTTAATTTTTGTTAGAAAAAATTTGAAAAAAATAAACTTAAATCCTTGAATCAAGCAAAACTTTATAAATCAAGAAATTTCCTAACATTATTTATTAAAATGGCTCATTACATTTCAAACAGTATGCAAGTTAACCAATACAAAATAAATTGTATAGCCACTTTGCTATTGAAATGGACTATTTACAAATGAAACATCTTTTATCCCATTTGAAATAAAATTTAAAAATTGATGATCAATTATATCACACCAAAAATTCAATAACCAAAGTGACATAAATTTTAAATTATAAAAGATTGTTAGTGTAATTCGTTTTTTTTAACACCACTCTCCCAAAACAAAAAAATAATAATAATTAATGCCCTATTTGTTAATTATACATTTTAATTAAAAATTATTATAAATGATCATATTATTCTTTACATTTTTATATATTTTTTTATAAAAAATTTAAAAAATATTAAAAATAATTTATT